>WOXC01010304.1:340000-899083 GCA_011680675.1 Gymnobelideus leadbeateri
GAGGAAACAGAAACAGATTGAATCATAATACTGTTTTTAATAATAGCACCTACCTCTCCTTCTTGCCATGAGGATCAAATATTCGTAAAGTGCTTTGCAAACCTTAAATCTCTTTATAAATACTGGCTATTGTTATTATTAAGCCCATAAGCATTTATTATGTTCCTGCTGTATGCTAGACACTGGGGATACAAATGAACGTGAAAAACAGTCCCTCCTCTCAAGGTGCTAACAGTCTTAATAGGGGAAATGGCATGCAAACAGCTATTTACAAAGAAAAAATTAACAGGATAAATGAATTGTACATAATCTCAGAAGAGGGCATTAGCTTTGAGTGAGATTTGAGCTGTGTCTGAAGGAAGCTGGGAGATGGACACAAAATGCAAGGGCATTCCAGGCATGAAGGACAATGATAAAGAAAACGCCCAGAAGTGAGGGATGGAGCATCGTATTTGAAGAACAGCAAGGAAACCAGAGTCACTGGATTGGAGAGTGTGTGCAGGATGATGGGGGACGTACAGTGTAAGATTAGAAAGAGGTCAAGGTGTCCCACTGAAAGCCAACTGGAGGATTTCATATTTGATCCTGGAAGTACTAGGGAGCCATTGGAGTTTATTGAGTTGGGAGGGGGTTAGGAATGACACCTGTTTCCAGGATTATAGGTGTTTTGAGGGGCAATTTGGAGTCACTGTGACAACACACAAAAATGACAAAAATACAAACTGTCTCCCAATCCTGTGAGCCAACTTTCCATCTCACTATGACAGAGAAGGGATTAGAGGATACTTGAGTCCATCTAGTAGCATTAGCTGAACTCCTAGCAAGCATAATTTGTTTGTCCATTGAGTAATATCTCATTGACAAATTACTGGAAGAAATTATTTACAGCCAGACTTTTTCTTTTCACTATAAATGAACCCAGAAAGCTTGACAAAGGGTAGCTAAAATTGAAGAATGATCCACTAGTTCTTTTAAACGAGATGAAGAGGGGCGGCTAGGTGGTGCAGTGAATAGAGCACCAGCCCTGGAGTTAGGAGGACCTGAGTTCAAATGTGGCCTCAGACACTTAACACAAAAAACTAGCCATGTGACCTTGGGCAAGTCACTTAACCCCAGTTGCCCTACTTCCTCCCCCTCCAAAAAAAGCAAAAAGAAAAATTTAATAAAAAAAGTTCAGTGAAAAGAATCTTTAAAAAATAAAATAAAAGAGATGAAGAAAAAAGTTGGAATTACTTTCTCCCCATGTCCCAGATTTATAACATTTTATTTCATGGGGAATATGATCATCTCTCCTTGAAGGACTCATGAAGATAGTCATCATCATCATCACCATATCAACAATAACAATGACAACAAAGCTAACAACTGGCATTTATTTGCCTTTAAAGTTTGCAAAGTGCTCTATATATGTTAACTCCTTTGATCTTTACAACATAGGTACTATTATTATCCCCATTCTATGGATGAGAAAACTGAGGCTGAGATGGACAAGGTGAGAATGTCTTATCCAGATGCTCGGCTAGCAAATGTAGAAGGCAGAATTTGAACTCAGGTTTTCTTGACTCCCAAGTCATATGCTTTATCCATTGTGCCACCTAGCTGCCTAATTAAACAGGACACTCTGGAAATCAATATTGATTATCTATCAACATCTGCTACAGAAGATGAAGCAAAAAAAATTTCTGTGAACAACTTGAGATCTTCTGAACTTGTATATATATATATATATATTTGAATATACATATATGTATATATATTACATGTATATGTAATATATATCTGAATATTTGTATGTAGGTGAGTACTTAGGTATGTCTCAGGATATACATATATATGAGTCATATCACTTCTGTGACCATAAAGATGAGCTGTCCTATAGAGAATCATCTTGAAAGAAACTGCTTTGCTCTTTTCATGTTTTCATCCAAGGAATACCTTCAAAAAAGGCATGCCTAGAAAATTCTCACAAGTATTTAAGGAGAAAACAGACATGTGGCTTAATAACTGCCCTTATTTTCTTTGCCAAATTTCCCCTCTAGAAATACCATCCATTATAATCCTATTCTTGTTCAATATTCCTTTTTTGAGTGTGTATATATGTATATTTTGATAGTTTGTGACTTCCATGAAAAGGGGGCCCCAAGAGAAGACAGAGAATGTTATGCTGAAAATTATAGTTCAAAGTTTTTATTATACTTAAACGTTTAAAGTTCAAGTTATGTGTAAATTTTACAGACTATTTAGAAACATCACACTTGTTCATCATCTTTATTTTCTTCCAGAAAAGAGACAGAGGGCACTAGATAAGGTGAGAGTTGAACATTATCATTAACAAATGAAATTTACTATACCTTAATGGACAGAAATTGATTGGTTACAGACATTAATCATTTAAGAAATAGACATGGATAGTCAGATCTTTGGTTAGAACAAAGGTTCAAGTAAACAATCAATTAGAAGGCACTGAGAGTGGTCACATCAGATCCAAACTGACCAACTTGACTGATTAAAGTTATCTTCTAATTCTGGGGGAAAATGGGAAATGAGGGAAATTAATCATATTGATTCTGACTATATTTATTTTTTTCAATAAATATAAGTGATAGAAAAAGTCACCACAGCAAGAAGGGCAAAAAATTCCCAGAAACAAACAAATGATCTCTTTGCCATTGTCATGGCAGCCAAGACTAATGCTAAACTTATTTGGAGAATATTTTTTTTAAAAAGATGATCGTTACAAACAATATTGCTTCTCAAAACATCAAAAATTAGTTGGGGAGGACTTGTGAGATCATAGAATCTCAGGTTTGAAAGAGACCATAAAAACCGTCTAACCGAACCCTTATAGAAATAGAAGTCTCCCTTGCAAGAGAGCCAAGTGATCCGCTAACTCTTTTTTTGGAGACCACTAGTGAAACAACCCTTTCCATGACGACTTTCTCTCAAGCCAAAATTTGTCTCATTGTAACTTTCATCTTTACTCCTAGTTTTTTCCTCCAGAGCCAAGCAGGACAATCTGACCTTTTCTGGGGATTTTCATTTTTCTAATCATCTGTTTGAAGTCGCTTCTCATATACAGATCATTTCTGGTAAGGGGTTGGGCATGTCTAGTATTTCCATTTATTGCCTTTTGATTTACTTGTGACTGATTCTGCTGAGATGATGTTATGTGCTTCATAGTCATATGGCATCATTGGGAAAATATTGGTGTTGAAAGAATGGGATTTTATTACAATGAGATCATTGAAAATACAGTGTAATTCCCCAAATGCTATTAAACCTAGTGTTCTAATTTATCCTGGGCTTTGCTCTATTCATCTCTAGTACCTGTCCAAGATATGTGTATCTCAAAAGAAAAAAAATGGGCAGATCACATAACAAGAGTGAATGACGATGCAAAGTCAAAGTTTTTTTGTTTCTTTTTATTTTCAAATGAGAGGAAAGTCTTCAACAGTCTGAACAAGTCCTTTTGGGAGGATTCATGGCAGTACACAGACAAGAATCTCATGGGTTGATACTGTTTTTTGAACTAAATTTACCATCTCCTGACTCTGGGCATTTTCACTGGTCGTTGCCCAGGCTCTCTATCCTCCCTTCCACCTCCTGGCTTCCTTCAGGTCTCAGCCAAAATCCTCCCTTCTTATAAGAACCATTCTCCACTCCCCTTAATCCTAGTGCTTTCCCTCTGTTGATCATCTCCCAATTTATCCTGACTATATCTTGTTTATACCTAGCTGTTTGCATGTTGTCTGGCCCCACTAGATTGTAAGAGAAGGGACTGGTTTTTGCCTTTTTTTTTTTTGTATCACCAGGACTTTGCACAATGCCTGGAACATAGTAGGTGCTTGAGAAATATTTGAAGACTCACTGTGCCAGTGAAATGTGTGCCCACATAAATCTCATGGACCTATTGAAAAATAACAAATTATCAAGCAAGTTAATTAAGCATTATTTATTAATTTATATATACAACATAAAAGCCATAATATATACTTATTTCAAGGCTACATTTTGTAATATGAAGTCAGATGCTATTTTTAAGCCAAGAAAATAAAGCACCACAGGATTTCATCTTCTTTATTCCCCTCAATCACTTCTGTGGCCATAAAGATGTGGTCTCCTATAGAGACTCATCTTTGAGAAACTGCTTTGCCCTTTCCGTGTTTTCATCAAAGAAGTACCTTCAATAAAAGCATGCCTAGAAAATTCTCATAAAGACTTAAGGAGAAGGGAAAACAGGCATGTGGATTAATCACTACCCTTATCTTCTTGGCCAATTTTTTTTCAAAAACACCAACCATTGTAGTTTCTATTCTTGTGTAATATTTCCTTCTTTGAAATAGCTAGAAAACCAATTGCTGAGATTCAAGGAGAATTAGCGCATAAGCCCTCTGCGGGTTGGAGATATTGCGCACCCTTGGAGAATGCTTTTCTACTTGATTCACTTCCTAATTTTTTGCATTGTTTCATGTCTTAGTGGAATGCCTTCACTCCTGAAGAATGAAAGAAAAACAATCATGGGCTCCTTAAAAATTGTCACCTCTAGAACATATTTTCTTCTGTATGTGTTTGATCAGGTCTAGCTGGTCTTCCAGATGTTCTTCTCTGTGAGAAAATGGCTGAACTAGTAGTCCCTCACATATTTCTGAGGTAGTTGATTAAAAATGTGGTAATTCCACTGTGCAAATATATCCCTCTAGTAACTCTGGCAGATCTGTTCCATTTCAAATATGTTTGTTGTCCTTCTTGTGATTTTTACCTATAAATGCTTTCAGGGGGATCTAATTAGTCCAGAGAGAGGCATAGCTAGATAGCAGTTCATCCAAAAATACACACACACACACACACACACACACACACACACACACACACACACACACACAAGTTTTAGCAGATCGCCATTGTGATATGACTATTTATTGCTGGTCAGTCAGTAAACATTTTTAAGTGCCAAATATGTACCACACACTCTGATAGATAGATAGATAGATAGATAGATAGATAGATAGATAGATAGATAGACAGATAGATAGATGGATGGATGGATATTTTCACATTCAGAGAGTCAGAGGATATAGGATTGGATGGAACATAAATGAAAAATTATATAAAGAGGTAATCTAGAATTGATTAGGCTAAGAATGAATGAAAAATTTCCCATCAACACTGGTAGAAGCACTGCCTATATTAATGAAATTATGAATCCCTCAAAGAATAAAAGTAACAGTAACTAACATTTGTCTAGAACTTTAGCCAATCCATCAATCAACCAAATTTTTATTAAATGCCTGTTCTGTTCCAGGCACTGGCATGACAAAGATTTTCTAAAAGACTGAAATAATCTCTGCCCTCAAAGATCTTATAGGCTACCAAAGGAATTAATATGTATAAGTATAAATATATCATATATGTGATTAACATATTTATGCACATTTGTATATATACATATATGTACATGTGTGTATGAGATAAGTTTGGGAGTGGGAGGTACCAGCAGCTGATTTATAAAGTGGTTTCTACATGTTATTGCCTTCTCTGAATTATCTTCAGGTTCCCCACCTCCTTCCCAAAATACAGTCCCCAGAACTGAACACAACACTCTATACGTGGTCTTCTTACCAGGACAAAATATAGTGTAATTATTGCCTCCCCTTTCCAGGACACCCATGCCTTTCTTACCAAAGCCCAATATTTTATTTGCATTTTTGGCTAATGTATCACTCTGCTGACTCATAGCAAGCTTGAAATCTACTGAAACCTTTAGATGTTTCACCAACTTCTGGCTCACCACCCATCCCCCATTTTGTGTTTATAAGGCAGATTTTTAAGATAAAAAATGTAGGACTTAATCTCTATCCCTGTTATGCTTCTCTTGTTCAGTTCAGTCCAGTTTCTTTGCTGTTGAGATTCTTTCTGACACTGATGTTGTCATCAGATATGGTGGAGAGTTTATACCTCCTTCACACATGTATGTCATTTGTAGATCTGTTCATGATAGTGCCCGTGCCAGCACACATGTATCAGCAAGCACCCCAATATCCCCAGGGTGACTGCCAACACAGGTTCTTAGATCTGCTTTTCAAAAGGAAAGCAACTCAAAATGGGTTAACAAGCTTACTTTAATCAAACAAACATACATTACCTAGTTCAGGGGAAAAAGGTCAGCACCCGAACTTCAGAGTTACAGAACTTACAGATCAAACAGACAGGCTTCCAAACTGTCCTACCATTATATCAATACCAAATCACAGTTACCAGAGAGGGAAGCATCAACATCTGGGTTTTCAAAGCCGGGGGGCTCTCAACAACGGCTTCCCAGAGTCTCATCTGGTCAAATCACACAACACTTCTCAAAGTGAGCCCCAAAGCAAAGCCTCTCCTCAGGGTTTATGTAGCCTTCTCCTGGCTCAAAGAATGTAACAACCTCCTTGACCCACTGCCCAATCACAAAGCATCAAGGTGTGGGCTTTCCTGAAAAACAAGCCTCCCACCACAGGCTCCAGGTGCACTTAAGTTAGGGGCAGGGAAGATCTTTAAATTTGCATTTCCATTACAACACAGTATCACTACAATGACAGCAGTGTGTAGTTCATTATTGTTGTTGTTGAGTTATTCAGTTGGTTCTGATTCTTTGTGACCTTGTGGACCATGGCACACCAGTACTGTCCATGGACTTTTCTTGGCAAGGCTACTAGGGTATTTTGTCGCTTCCTTTTCCACTGGATTAAAGCAAACAGATTAGGTAACTTGCTTGGGGTCACACAGCTAGTAAGTGTCTGAGGCTGGATTTGAACTCATATCTTCCTGAGTCTAGGCCTAGTTGCTGTAGCCACTGAGCCATCTAGCTGCCTCCACTTGGTATATAGTAGGCATTTAATAAATGTTTGTTCACTGATTGACTGAGTCTTTATCCAAATTCTTGATAAAAACATCATACAGCTTAGGTCCAAGCCCAGAGCCCTAGGGTTTTCCACTAGAGTCTTGACTTTCTACTATTAATGCCTCATCTTTGGGTCAACTTTGGTTTAACTTTACTATTGGCTAGGCTAAAACACTCTGTTTTATTATAAAAAAGAAAATTTACTTCTTTCAGAGAGACTCCACGAGAGATTCTGTGAGATGGTTTGCTAAAAATCTAGGTAAATTTATTTCTAATGAGTTATCAATCTTGTAACCCTGTCAAAAAAAAGTAAGACAAACAAGTCTGGCCTGCCTTGTTCTTCATGAACCCACATTGACTCTGACCTCAGCCTCCCTTTCAAGTGTCACTGGACATTACTTCCCCACATGCCCTCTGCCATCCAGGAAACCTGACCTCTCTGTATTTCACTCAGAACAATTCCTCTCCATGCCCATGCCTTGGCAATGGGCCTCCTCCGTTCTTCCTTACCTCCCCATCAGAGTCTCTCTCTCCTCTTCAAGATGTGACTCAGAAATCTTCATGAAGACTTTTCTGATCCTGCCAGCTGCTAGCATCCTCCCTCCCCAAACGCCTTGTATCTGCTTGCTGTGTGTGTGCAGATCTATACACATTTACATCTGTGCATATTTATTACATGCACTTATTAACTTTGCATTTATGCTGTATTTTTTGCCTCTTCCATTATAGAATATTGTGATTAGGGATGGCTTTATTATTTGCCTTTGTGTCTATAGCATCTAGAACATAGTAGTTTCTTACTAACTACTTGCTGGTCATTGTTAACCATTCTTATAACAATCCATTTCTTTCTCTTTTTTTGCTTTTTGGAGGGGGGGGGGGGTTAAGTGACTTGCCCAAGGTCACACAGCTAGTAAGTGTTAAGTGTCTGAGGCTGGATTTGAACTCAGGTCCTCCTTACTCCAGGGCGGGTGCTCTATTCACTTCACCACCTAGCTGCCCCTAACAATTCATTTCTAATTGTTCCAGGAGCGGAACTTAAGCTGATTGGCCTCCAGTTTCCAGACTCTGCTCCCTTCCTTTTGGGGATGGGGAATCATCACATTTTCCTCTTTCCAGTCCTATGGTCTCTCCTTCATTCTCCATGACTTTTTTAAGGATGACTGAGGGTGTCTCACTCATCATACGTGCCCATCCTTTCAGGAATCAGACTATTGTTATCCAGACCTGTTGATGTGACCTCAGCAAAGGACTCTCCCTGCTTATTTTCAATGTTACCTCCCTCACCTATGAATTCTTTGTTCTGCCCTTTCCAATCCAAAGATTGCTCTCCTCGGAAGAGCAAACAGAAGAGTTAAGTGGTTCTGTCTTTTTTCCATTGTCCAATGTCATTGTCATAAAGAGGTGACTTGGTGTAATGGACAGATTGCTAGATTTGGAGCCAAGAAAACCCAGGTTGATATGCTACCTGTTTAGCCATAGACAGCTCACCTGACCTCTAAGCCTCAGTTTATTCCACTATAAAATAGGGATAATAATCTCTAACTCCATAGGGTTACTCTAAGTTCCCAGTGAGATGCTGTGTGTAAAATGCTTTGTAAACTTTATTCTTACTATTATTACCATTGTAATTGTTCCATTCTATCCAGACAGCCATCCTTCCTGCCCCCTTTTGATATGTAGATTTAAGGG
Source organism: Gymnobelideus leadbeateri (assembly GCA_011680675.1). NCBI lineage: Eukaryota > Metazoa > Chordata > Mammalia > Diprotodontia > Petauridae > Gymnobelideus > Gymnobelideus leadbeateri. The sequence continues at coordinate 348,573 of WOXC01010304.1, forward strand.
ATGCTGGATTTATATAAGTCAACGATCCTAGGTATGAATCATAACCCCCTGCTTGCTACCTGCGTTACCTTGAAGATATTGGAGTGACTAGTTTCTTAGACCCCTTCCACCTCCTGCTCCATGTGCCTATAATTCAGTTCAACAAGAAAGACCAACCCGGCAAGGTAACTAGGGCAAGTATTATTGTCCCCATTTTTTAGTTAAGAAAACTGAGGTTCAGAAAGTCTGAGTGATTTCCTAGAGGCCAGAGGTGGTAAGAAACAGAACTTGAATCTAAAGATCCCTATTGTTCCTTCATTGTATCAAATTGCTTCTTCCTTTTTCCCCTCTTACTTCTGCTGATACAAATAACTGAGAATGGTTACTTACTTGCATTCGCCCTTAGGGAGTAGCCAGACAGAGGAAGGTTTTGGACTTCGTCTCCCCCACAATCCCCTGCTCTTCTTTCCTCCCAGGGAGGGCATTGCTTCCACCAGATGACATGGCTACTATGTCTCCATCTCATACCAGCAGTGACTGCCAGATCTTTCCTGTTGACTTAACTCTTCTAAGCAGAGACAGCCTGTGGTCCCAGTGAGGAAAGTTTAGAAAGTAGAGAGAAGAGTGAAAGTGATACTGCCTTGTCTTTCTCCTGTGGCTGGTCCAACAACAAGCACCATCTTTAGGAATAAGCTCTTGTCCTTCAATGGGACTACTTTAGAATCATAACCCTAAGAATCATTGGTTCATGCATCCAAACCTGCCAAGTCAACGCTAGTTTAGGGTTTAGCATGCTTTTTTCTTTAAAAAAAAAAAAGAAGAAGCCCTTAATGTCTTTATAGTCAGCTCTTGGTGAAATATTTCTTCTCCTAAGTGAAAACCAAACTGATTAAAATCTTTTTTTTTTCCTTTTTGGAAGGGGGAAGGCAAGACAGTTGGGGTTAAGTGACTTGCCCAAGGTCACACAGCTAGTAAGTGTTAAGTGTCTGAGGCTGGATTTGAACTTAGGTCCTCCTGACTCCCGGACTAGTGCTTTATTCACTGCACCACCTAGCCGCCCCTTTTTCTGTTGTTGTTGTTGTTGTTGTTGTTGTTTGTTTGTTTGTTTTTTAAGTGAGAAGGAGCTAGGACAGAGCTCATAAGCAGAGACTTTGACGCTCTTTCCCTCTTTCCAATATGCAAAGGACAGTCTAGGTATGGGACAGATTGACTTGGGCAAACCTCCCTGACTTGGGGGACATATCCTAAAGCTGGCTGTGTCCAGGATACTCTACAGAGGTTTTGAATGAATTCATTTTTAACACTAAAAGGAAATGTCCTTCATCCTGGTGTGTATTAAAGACCCATTTGCATATAAAGCACCTTTTTAGGTGTTGGGGCAGATACAAAACAAAGCTAAAAGGCTACTCCAGTCTTTATGGACATACAGTTTCAGGGGAGCTAAGACACAAAATCAGAGAATTATAATGCACAACATAACATGCTATAGAGCTCCTGCAGATAAGATGTTGGATCAAGCCTGACACGGAAAGTTTGTGCTGCCCAGGACAGGGAGGAAGGTTTCTTGGAAGAGCTGGCATTTGAGTTTGACATGAAAAGAATATAGGAACTCACCAGTCAGAGAGAGGATTCATGAGCAGGGCCACTGTCAGTGGGGCTGGAGAAAGCATTCACAGCATATGGAACACCATAGAGGCAGGAGAAGATGCTGATAGAATCGTAGGCTTAAAGATGGAAAGACCCTTAGATGCCTTCTAAGTCAGTGGTTCTTATCTGGGGCTGGGAATGTGGTAGGAAAAATATCTGCAATAATAGTTCAATACAGTTGATTTCCTTTATAATGTTATGTATTTTATTCTATTCATTTAAAAATTTTATTCTGAGAAGGGGTCTATGAGTTCCACCAGACCTCTAAGAAAGGTCCATAACACATAAAAGATTAAGACCCAACCTCCTTATTTTTCAAAAGAAGAAACTGAAGCCCATAGAAGTTAAGTAAATTCTCCAGAATGGTGTAGTTAGTATGTCTCTGCAGTGAATGGGATTTGACCACAGGTCTTCCTGACTCAGCATCTCATACTACCCACAACAATAGCATAAAGCATATAAGATAGGGGAACACATGGAGTAGGGCAGAGAATCATGGAGTGGGAGTCAATCCCAGCTCTATGACCTTGGACCTAGAGATAAGCTTGACCATAGACAGGTCACTTACTTTTTCTAGACCTCTGTTTTTTCACCTATAAAATGAGGATGTTCAACTCAAGGAACCTTAAGTTCTTTTAGACTTTAACTCACATGAAATCAATGAGTAATAGATATTAAAGTAAAGTCAGGAAGTCATAGTGGTGGCAGATTGTGGGTGGAGGTCTTTAGATGCCAAGTCAGGGTACATAGGCACAACATGAATAGATCTTTGCATGAGATATTTATAGATATAGATATATGGATAGATATACACTAAGAATATAAGAAAGCTATAAGATATGTATAAGAAAGCTATGTATTTATATTTAAGATATGCAAATATATAAGATTTATACATATTTATGTATATGAAATATATAATTTTATATATGTATTGACTGCTGTTGTTTAGTCATTCGATACTGTCCAACTGTTTGTGACCCTGTGAACCATGGCACACCAGGCCCTTCTATCCCCCACTATCTCCTGAAGTCTGTCCAAGCTCGTGTTCACTGTTTCCATGACACTGTCTATTCATCTCATCCCCTTCTCCTTTTGCCTTCAATCTTTCTCAATGTCAGGGTCTTTTCCGGTGAGTCCCATCTTCTCATTATGTGGCAAAAGTATTAAAGCTTCAACTTCAATATTTGACTTTCCAGTGAATAGCCTGAATTCGTTTCTTTAAGTATTGACTGATTTGGCCTCCAGGACATCCAAGGGATTCTCAAAAGTCTCCTCTGGCACCACAATTCCAACGCATCAGTTCTGCAGCGCTGTTTTCCTTATAGTACAACTCTCAAAACCATACGTTGCTATTGGAGAAAAACCATAGCCACAGACCTTTCTAAGCAAGGTGATATCTCTGAATTTTAGTTTGCTGTCCAGATTTGCCTTACCTTTCCTTCCAAAGAGCAATTTCATGGCTAGTCACCATTTGCGTGATTGTTGAGCCCACCAATATAAAATTTAATGCTGCTTCCATTTCTTCCTCTGTTTGCCAGGAAGTGATGGGACCAGTTGCCAATATCTTAATTTTTTTGATGTTAAGCTTCAACCCAACTTTTACACTTTCCTCTTTCACTCTCATCAAGAGGCTTTTTAATTCCCCTTCACTTTCTGCCATCAGAGTGGTATTGTCTGCATATCTATGATTGTTGATATTTCTCCCGTCAGTTTTAATTCTGGCTTTTGTTTCACCCAACCTGATACTTCACATGATGTACTCTGCATAGAAGTTAAATAAATAAAGTGACAACATACAATCTTGTTGTACTCCTTTTTCAATCTTAAACCAATTACTTATTCCATATTTAATTCCAACTGTTGCTTCTTGACCCCCATGCAGATTCCTCAGAAGACAAATAAGATGGCTTGGTCTTCCCATTTCTTTGAGGACTTGCCACATTTTGTTGTGACTCACATAATCAAAAGCTTCAGTGTAGTCATTGAAGCAGAAGTAGATGGTTTTCTGGAACTCCCTCACTTTCTGCATAATCCAGTGATTGTTGGCAATTTGGTCTCTAGTTCCTTTGCTTCTTCAAAAACCAACCTGTTCTTCTGGTAATTCTCAGTTCATATATTGCTAAGCCTAGCTTGCAGAATCTTAAGCATAACCTTTCCAGTGTGTTAAATGAACACAATTTTTGGGTAATTTGAACATTTTCTCACATTGCTTTTCTTTAGGATTGGGATGTAAGCTGAGCTTTTCTAATCCAGTGAGTTTTCCAAATTTGCTGGCATATCGGGTGCAGCACTTTAACAGCACTATCTTTTAGGATTTTAAATAATTTAGCTGGAATTCTATCACCTCTACTAGCCTTATTGCTAGCAATATTTCCTAAGGCCCACTGTACTTAATTATGCAGGGTGTCTGACTCTGGATCAGTGTCCTAGCAGCCACAAAATCACGGTTGTTGATTATGTTAAGATCTTGCTAGCATAGTTGTTTTGTGTGTTCTTGCCACCTCTTCTTAATATCTTCTGCTTCTGTTAAGTCTCTACCATTTTTGTCCTTTATCATGCCCGTTTTTGCATGAATCCTTCCCATGACATCTCTAATTTTCTTGAAGCTTTACCATTCTATTGTTTTCTTCTATTTCTTTGCATTACTCATTTGAGAAAACCTTCTTATCTCTCCTTGCTGTTCTCTGGAATTCTTCATCCATTTGGGTATATCTTTCCCTTTCTCCTTCCCCTTTTGTCTTCCTTCTTTTCTTAGCTATTTATAAAGCCTCATCAGGCAGCTATTTTGCTTTCTTGGCCTTTCTTTTCTTTGGAATGTTATTTTATTGCTGCCTCCTGTACAGTATTGTGAACCTCTGTCCATAGTTCTTCAGGCACTCTGCCTACCAGGTCATATTACTTCCACTCCACATCCGTAAGGGATGTTATTTAGGCCATACCTATATGGTCTGATAATTTTCTCCACTTTCTTCAATTTAAGTCTGAATTTCACAATAAGAATCTTGTGATGTGAGCCACAGACAGCTGCAGATCTTAACTGACTGCAGGGCTTTTTCATCTTTGGCTACAAAGAATATAATTGATATAATTTTGACATTTACTGTCTGGTGATGTCCAGAATCATCATTGGGTTATTGGAAAAGAGTGTTTGCTATGACCAATGAGTTATCTTGCCAAAACTCTATTAGTTTCTGCCCTGCTTCATTTTGTATTCCAAGGCCAAACTTGCCTGTTATTCCAACTGTATTTTGATTTCCTATTTCATCATTCTAATGTGTATGCATGTGTGTGCCTTTCTACATGTGCATATGTGTGTATGTTTGTGTGCATGTGTGTCCATACACATATATGTCTTTCTCTAGCAGTAGCAGGAGGGTTGGGTTAAATTTGAGAGAGAAAAGGAAACTAAGGAAGAGAGAAAATGGAAATTGAAAGAAAAATTTGTTAATACTTAGTCATTTGACAAGGGGACAGGAAATCATTTGGGTTTTTTGCAGTAAATAAAAAATGGAAGATAATATTTTTTAACATCGACAAACTCTTGTGGGTAAGAAACTGAAAACGTCTAATCCCCAGGGCAGGTCTGGAATGCGGCAATTGTTTGCTGCAACAATCTCCAGTACACCTGTTTCACCCTATTGTCTATGCAGGCAAAGTAAACGTCCGTGTGTGTGTGTGTGTGTGTAGGTGTGTGTAGGTGTGCTTACCTACAAAGGTAACTATCTTATACATATATCTATATATCTATAAAAATGTGTGTGCAGATTTGTATATGTATGTATATACGGATGTACCATATATAGTCTTGTAGATATTTTTTTATATCTATAATCTTATGTGTGTGCCTATACACACACATAAGTTATACAAAGCCTCCCTTTTTAAAACATGCCACACAAACGTGGCCACCAAAGGATCATATCCCATTTGGGGATATTTTGGGGAGTGAATGAATGGGCTGAGAAAGAATTTTAAGTCACAAGTTTCTCTGATGAAATTATTTCCCGAGTGGGGATTTAGCCTTAAGGATTTTGAAGGAAACTCTGCCCACAAGCGTGTGGCCATTTCATTCTTTTGCCCTTTTGTTATAACTTCCTATTTGTACCCGAAGCCTTGCCTGGCCCAGATCATGGGTGACAAGTCAAATTCAGTGACTGGCCCAGTGTCACCACTGCTGAGAAGGTGCAGTAAGACAGAACGTGAGTCCCTGTCATCTAAGGCAGTCAGTATTCCTTTCATTCTCCTCCCTTCCCCAGCTGTGATTGGGATGCCTTGGGTGAGGGTTCTTTCCCAGTTAAATTCCTACAGCATATATTGAACCATATCCCTTCCTGCTAATATGCTCCACTGGCTTCCTCTTACCTTTAGGACCAAATGGAACCCCATCATTTGGCATTTGAGACCTTTCACAGTCTGGTCCCAACCTGCCTTTCCAAGCCCCTCCCACAATCTGTGGTCCAGGCAGAATGGCTTCCTTGATGTTCCCCACATAAAACAGGAAGTCAGTCATCTCCCATCTCCAGGGCTTTGCACAGGCTCCCCCCACCCTTGCCTAGCACCCATTCCTTCCTTGGTTCCACTTAGAATCCTTAGCTTTCTTCAGATCTTTCCTAAAATACCGCCTCTTACTTGAGACTGCTTTTAGTGGGCCCAACTGTTCATTACTTTTCTGCAGAATTACCTTGTACTTGATTTGTGTGTACATAGTATATACACATATGTATACACAGTGTGTAGGTATGACACACATACATGTATTGCACACATATGTGGCATGACTAAGTGAATAGAAAGTCAGTCTGGGAGCTAGGAATGCTTGAGTATGTCCTTCCTTTGACATATAATGGCTACGTGACCCTAGATAGATGTCTTAACCTCTCAGGGCTCCAGGAGAGCCTAAATAATAATTTATTGAGAATGCGCCAACTTTTATTGGTAAAGGAATTTTTCCATGTAGGAGCTCCCTATACCAATGAAATCACATTGTCCTTTACATTTGTATGTATGTTGTGTATATGTGTATGTTGTCTATAGAGCCTAAGGTCCTTGAAGGCAGGCAGAGTGCTTACCACAGTACCTGGCAAGTAGTAGACAGTTAATTAAATGATTGATTGCTTGGGGGTATTATCCAAATGTCTTCTGTGTTAGAAAATATTTATGGAGAAGGGAAGGTCTAATACTTGCTCCCTGTTTCAGGAACAAGTTTTGGTTCAATGGTACCAAAACACATGGCTCCATTCATCTTTACAAGCAGCACCTGAGCAGGTACTGCTACTAACAGCCTGTGTGACCTTGGCAATTTTTTGTCTTTCTTGGCCTCTACTTCCTCATTGGTGAAGTTAGGTGACTTTGAAGGACCTTTCCAATGTTAAATCCTTTGAAAGCTATGAGAACTCTTAAGTCTAGAAAACTGTGATGGTGGCCCATGGACCACTGGGCAGAAGAACGTGATTTTTACTCTTAGAATTTTGAGTATAGGCAAAAGGCTTAATACCTGTAAATAACTAAAGGGATAGTATCCTTTACTCATCACTGACATTCTTCAGTGATTCTGAAAAGAACTCCAGGCGGCATCTGGGTGAACTTGGTTGCATTTACTATCTGTTTGACTAGAGGTGTCTATCTTAGCCTCAGTTTCTGTACCTGTTAAATAGGCTGATATTGGCTCCTACCTCATAGTATCATGAGGATAAAATATGCATGTGCTTTGCAAATCTTAAAGCATAATGTCATGTTAGCTATTGTTACTATTACTAGCTCTCCTGTCTCTTTCAATCTCTCAATTTATACCAATTCCTTCTGTGTTACCTGCAAACATCCCCACCTTTAAAACATCCTCATATAATTCTAGCTTCCCTGCTAATTAGTATTCTATATCTTTCCTCCCATTCTCAGCTAAACTCTATGAAAAAGGCGTTTATACTCAATGCTTTGACTTCCTCTCTTCTCCCTTTCTTCTAGACTTTCTGCAGTCTGGCTTCTGACCTCATCACTCAACTGGAAATGTTCTCTCCAGAGCTCCCAGTGATCCCTTAATGACCAAATCCCAGGGCCTATTCTCAATCCTTATCCCTCTTGACCTCTCGGCAGCCTTTGACCCCACTGGTCACCCTCTTGTCTTGTTTGCTCTCTCTTCTCTAGGCTTATGTGACACTTCTACCTATGACCATGTTTTAGTGTCCTTTGCTGGGTCTTTCTCGTGGTCATGTCCACTGAGAATGTGTATCCCCCTCAGAGCTTGGTCCTGGGCCCTCTTGTCATTTCTCTCCATTCTTTCTCATTTGATTTCATCAGCTCTAATGAGCTTTGAGAGTTAATGATCATCTCAATACAGATAATTCCCAGATCTCTGCGTTTTGTTTCTCTTCCAAACTATAGTTCTCCATCACCAAATGCCTATTGATCATTTCAAATGGAATGTCCAATAGGCATATCAAACTCAACATGTCCAAAATGGAACTCATTATCTCTCTTCCCCCTAAAATGATTTCATAATCTCCCATTCATCGTATGTATACTAATGCATGTATATCTTGCATATCCCCCCTCCAGAGTTCACACCCCCATCACCTTTTGTCTGGACCATTGCAATTGTCTTCCAATTGGTCTCCATGCCCCAAGTTTCTCCCCACTCTAATCCCTACTGTTCAGGGCTGCTAAAGTGATTCTCCTAAAGCATAGGTCTGACCTTGTCATCCTTTGCTTAATAAACTCTTGTGGCTTCCTTCAGTCACTTATAGGATCAAATATAAAGCATTTTATTGGGTATCCATTGTTGTTGTTCATCTGTTTCAGTCATTTCCAACTCTTTGTGTCCCTTTTGAGACTTTTGGGCAAAGATACAGGAGCAATTTGCCTTTTCCTTCTCTGGTTGATTTTTACAAATGTGGAAACTAAGGCAAACAGGGTGAAGTGACTTGCCCAGGGTCACACAGTTAGTAAATGTTTGAAGTTGGATTCAAACTCAGGTCTTCCTGACTCCAGGCCCCAGCACTCTGTATACTGTGGAGCCACCTAGCTGCCCAATAATGGAAACCCCTCTCCAGTAATGGGTTAGGGGCCTTCCTCTAGTCTTCTCGACCAGAGATGTCAAACATGGGGAACCAAATTAAAATGTAAGTAGGAAATGTTTAATAAGTATTCAATTTTATTATAAAATAAATACAAATAACAATATAATGCAGCATAGATAATTTTTAAAAATGGTCTGCTATTTGAAAAAACTCTTGACATTATACCAGTACCAATGAAGCAGCCAGGCTGTTTTTCCCTCATTCTCATCCCATGAGCAGACATGATATATATATTGTAGTTTTAATTCCTTTATTGAAAGAACCACTTAAAAGTGATCATGGGTAATGATTTATAATGTGTTTACCATGCCTACATGATGCTTTGGGTTGCCCATTGTTTTGTTTTTTGGAAACTGTGGTATCCATCCATGTATTCATTCAGTAAGCCTTTATTAAGCATTTCCTATGAGCCAAACACTGTGATAAGGGGGGATCCAGTGACAAAAATGAACCAGTCCCTGCCCTCAAGGGGCTTCCATTCCAGTGAGGCGAACAACAAGCAAACATGTAAGAAATATAAACTGAACACAGAGCAGATTCAAAGCAGTTTTAAGAGGTATTGGGGCGGGTCACCAAAGGCCTCCTTTGGAGGTGGTGCCTGAGGTGAGCTTTGAAGGAAGACAATAATTTGGGGGTGCAGAGATGGGGAAGAAATGAATCCTAGCTTCATCACCTAGCACCCCAGGAAGAATATTGGGTGTTGAAAAGACAGGTTTTTATTTTGAGACGCTGTTTGGTGGGGTATTAAAAGGTACCATGTTATTTCCCTAATATAGTCCAGCTTCTGTTTCCTTCCCTGAGCTTAATTGTAGACCTAACCCATGGTCCATCCATCTGTAGCCAAGCCCCCCCCCAAAAAAAAAAACCCAGAAAGTTTTGCCCATGATCTCCCCATAGTTTCTAATTGTCCTGTGCCTGATGTATCAATGAACAAATAGTGGAAGCTTTCAAGGCAGATTCAGAGGAAACAGTGAGTCTGCCTCTTCACCCTTAACATCAATGAGATCTGAAGGAAGCTTGAACCTGAGCGATGAATTCCCATAAAAGATGCGCCCCCACCTAGGAAAGGGGCCCTCTCTTCTCTAAATGGCTTGGTGACAATGGCTTTCCCTGGAAGCTGGGTGCCCAAAGTGAGGCAGGCTCTACATTCTGAGTAAAGCAGGCAAGACCACTAACAGCAAAGGGCCCTGATTCATCTTCGGCTTTACAAGTGAAAGCTGGAAATGATACATTTTTAATAAAATAGGCGGTTACTCTAATTGCAGCACCCCTACTGTTCAGTCCCTTCTTTATGTCCTAATTCATTAAGGGATGTGCGCGTGCAGCCTTATTATTTACAGATGTGTGCACTTTTAACTTGTTTATACCAAACAGATGTTCTACCAAAGGTAAGAGGGAGCGAGCAGAGCCCCCTTGGGCGGGTACCAAGTGTGTGTGATGGTCCATTATCTGCAAGTCTCTGTTATTATTTTTGAATTGTGGAGTCTGGCATTGGAAGGCAAACCCAAACTCTTCCCTGGGGGAGATAAAAGGAAACAAGGAAATGATCCGAAGACATGTCTGTGGCATCTCAGGGTAGAAAATGAGCCTGCTGGTGATCAGCAGCTACTGGATGCCAGAAAATTGGCTGGGGGAGGTAGGGGAGGATACCCTGGATGCAAGCAGGCATGAACATGAGAAGCCATGGCAATGATAGCATGGAAAGAACACTGAACTTGGGGGCCTGGATTCACGTCCCAGCTTTGCTCCTCACTACATGGTGCGGTGATGCTGAGCAAGGCATTTTAGCCTGTGGAGTCTCAGTTTCCCACTCTGTTCAATGGGCATGGTGATGCTGATGCCACCTACCTCACAAGGCTGTTGTAAAGGTCAATTAGATCATGAGTTAAAAGGATGATGATATAAAAATGAAAAGAATCTTAAATAAAATGTAATTGTGAAATGGTTACAGTGTGGAACCTGGAGTCAGGATAACCTAAGTTCAAATCCATACTCTGACAGATGTCAATGGTGTGACCCCAGCAGATGGTGCTCCCCAAGGAGTGCTGAGGCAGTATGGTATAATGGGTAGAAGGCTGGAATCAGAGGCAGGAAGCCTTGAGTTCAAGTATTGACTCAGATGCTTACTAGTTTTGTGATCACGAACAAGTCACTGAATTTCATTCAGACTCAGTTTTGTCATCTGTAAAATGAGAATATTGATACCTGCTTCACAGAGTTGTTGTGAGGAACCAACTGGATCATGATCAAGATCTGTTGGGGCAGGGAGTGTGGGGGAGACCTTCATTCCCGTCATGATGAGCTGGGGGATCAATGTGATTTAAGGAGGAAGCAAAGAGGTCATGTAGTCCCAAAACTATGGAAGGAAAGAGGGAGGGAGGGAAGAAAGAAAGGAAGGGCAGGAGGGAGGGAAGGAAGGAAGGAAGGAAGGAAGGAAAAAGGAAATGGGAGGTGGGGAAGAAGGAAAGGATGAAGAGAGGGAGGAAAGAAAGAAAAGAAGGATACATTGTGCCTCCTGCTCACCAGACTCTGGGCTAAGTGTTTTACAAATATTATCTTATTTGGTCCTCACACCAGCCCTTTTCCAGGTGCTTTTTTAACTAAGGCAAACAAAGGTTAAGTGACTTGACCAGGGTCACACAGCTATGGCTTATCTGAGGTTGGATCTGAACTCATCTTGCTGATCCCAGACCAAACACTGTAGCCACTGGACCACCTAGCTGCCTTCTGGTAATCACTGTCTTCTGTTCCATACATCTTTCAGTTAACTGTGAAATGGTAGTTTGTTTTGGTTTTTGTTGTTATTTTTTTAATATCACCCCCCCCAAAGCCTCTTTGCTTTCTACTAAAACCTTAATAAAGGATATTCTCAATTCATGTACTGATTACTCTCAGAAAGATTTCGTAAAAATGGAAGAGCAGCCTATAGGTCAGTAGTAACGGTATTGTCTTGGTCATTTTTTCTCATTGTAAATGAGGTCAAAGGTTGGTTGGTTTGTTCATTTTTTCTGCTTTTTGTATCTTCCCTTCCTTTGGATCTTTGTATGTCTGTCCCTCAGTGTGCTCTAGCATTTATTGTCTCTCTCTATGCTTGTCCCATCAGGCTCTCTCATATCTGAGTGAATAAAAGAAATCATTTAAACCCCTAAGACAAATTGTCCAGTCTCCCTCTCAAAGGGCACACACACACACACACACACACACACACACACACACACACACACACACACACTCCAATGGCAGGATAGCCAGACTCCCCATGACTACTCAGGGCAGGCCCGATTCCAAGGTTGCTGATGGCTGTGGAACAGATCATCACAACGTGATTGTAACTCAAATTCTGGTGGTAACTGTGGCCGTAGCATGTGGAAAAAGAGATTGTCCAGGCCCTAAGTTGTGCCTTGTAGGTTCAGTCTTGACTCTGTCATGGACTTGCTGTTTTTCAGTGAACAGAGCATTTTATCATGTCACTCACCAAATCTGGGGGACAGTCACCCTGATTGCCAGGGCTGTGGGGAGTCTCTGTCGATTAATGGCCCAGGCTCGCCCAACACAAGTGCAGTTTTCCTCATAAAGACAAGGAAAATTGTGTTTCTTAGCAAGAAACTGGCACTGAAACATGAAGCATTATAAATGGAAATATAATATGGAATGTGAAATGTTAAGTGACACTATAGACTTCTTACATATATGATTATAAGAGTATATTTTATTTCATCTGTGGAGTTTTGGGGAGAAAAACTGTGTAAAGGATTAAGGGTATTAAAACTCCCATGTTCTGCTGGCTCCAGGCCAAATCAAGAAGCACAATAAATAATGCTGTAGATGGAATATCTAAGAAGTGAATTTTAAAAGTACTTATGGCAGACATATTAACTTCTCAAGCTAATAAAAATGTATGTAAGACATTCGTCTTAAAGAGACATATTAGTCTTTTAAACATCCTGCTAGAATCTTTAATTTTTTCTTCTTTTTCTAAATTTTGGTCTGCACCTGTGATACTGTAGTGTAGGGAGCCCCCTCTGTGAAGCTCCTCCCTCTCCTTATCAGCAACTCATCTAGTGAGAGTCTTCAGAGAGCTGAAGGGGGCGCTGAGAGATTCAGTGGTGCAGCCATGCTTGTATAAACCAGGGTTGGGATTTGAGCCAAAGGCACCCTGATCCAAGGCAAGCCTGCTGTCCATCATACCTTGCTGCTTCTCTTCTGAATACGAAAATAATAGGTAGACATACTACCTTGTATCCATGAAAGGAGTCTGGGGCAGAGGGGAAGGCAAAATCTAACTTTATAAAATTTGTGATTACTATTGTTCTTAGGTTGTTTCAGTTATGTCTGACTCTTTGTGATGCCTTTTTGGAGTTTTCTTGACAAAGATGCTAGGGTTGTTTGCCATTTTGTCCTCCAGTTCATTTTATATATGAGGAAACTAAGGCAAACAGGGTGAAGTAACTTGCCCAAAGTCACACAGCTGGGAAGTGTCCGAGGCTGGATTTGAACTCAGGAAGTTGAGTCTTTCTGACTTCGGATCTGACACTGTATCCACTGTGCCACCTAGCTGTCCCCAATCAACTTTTAGGAGGGACTTTAAGAAAATAAAATACAACTCCTCTTCCCTTTCTTATAAGATTTTTAAAAAATCATTCATAATAACTCTGTGTATTTGGATTAAGATGACCTGGGCTCCAATCTCAGTTCTTGTTGTGTGTGACCTTGGTGAAATCACTGAGGTTCTTTTAAATTTCAGTTTCTTCATCTGTAAAATGAAAGTGTTTGGACTAACTGGTACCTCTGTGCATCCATTTATCTACATAGGAATCATGCTTAATTGTTGCTATTACAGTCATTGGTGTTCAGTTATACTCATAAAAGAAAGATTTAAAATTCACCTGGAGATAAAAATATGGATGTCGTCAAAGTTTGCTTCATTTCTCCTGGGCACCTTATTTCTGATCATTGGCATTGGCAAGTCTGAAGAGCAACCATCTTCAAAAGAAGCATCTTATTTTATGTTTATGCATCTTATTAATAATAAAATTAATATCAATTGATTAATAATAATTAATAGTTTTCTGTATATCACAGTTATTCTTGGATTCCCTCCACTTTCCACCCTTTCATTGGCTCTTCCTTTTCAACAAAGAAAAATAATTAAGCCAACACTGGATACAGTGGCCACACATCTGGCATTGTATATTTGTCTGCTTCTGCTGGGAGGAGGAGGTAGTTAAGTTTCTAGTCTTATCTTGGAACCATCGTGGCTGTGAAATGGTTGGAATCTCTGTGCATTTTTTTCAATTTTTCTCGTGCTTTGATTCCAACACCTTACTAGCCGTGTTCAGTGGTCTGTCCCCACTATACTCTAGGAATCAGTTACTTTGTTGCATGATTCCAAAATGGTGTCCAGAATGATTGGACTGTTTTCATTCCACCAGCAATGCCTCAGTGTACCCAGCCTCTCCAACCCTGACTATAAGTTCTCATCTTTACCAATTTGCATAGTGTGAGCTAAACCATATTTTCAAGTGGTCATTTATAGTTTGCAATTCTTTTGGAAATTGTTTCTTTATATCCATTGCCTCTTTACCAGGGGGGAGTCGCTTTTAGGGCCATATGTGTTATTTCCTCATAAGTCTTAGATATTAGATTTTTATCAGTGATACAAGATGCAAATATTTCCCCTTTTTATATCTAATGATTTTTGCTAGTGAGAAAAACTTTTTAACTTTTATAATTGAAATTGTCTATTTCACATAATAGGCACTTAATAAATGTTTATTGAGTGACTGATTGATTATCCAGTATTTGGTTAAGAATTATCCCCCTAGCTATAGTTGTGAATTGTAGCTCTTTTTTCTCTAAATTTTTTATGGTGTGACCTTTTATATCCAAGTCACATTATTATCATATATGGCATTGAACAGAAATGTCAAACACAACACTCTGGAGTGTGGTCTGAACCAGATTAAAATGTAATTGGGGAAATATTTAACAAAATTTCAAAATACAATATAACATAATGTTAATTTATGGCTTTTAAATTCAATATGTGACCATCATGTACCATTTAGTAGCCCCATTTCTATTTGAGTTTGACACCACTAGTATAAAGTGTTCATCTAGACCTCACTTCTAACAAAATGCTTTCCAATTTTCCCCAGCAATTATATTCAGAATGGGTTCTTTCTCTTCTAATAATTTATGTCCTTGGGTTTCTCAAACACTGGGCTACTGTTTTCACATATTTCTCAGGGCTGCTTATCTAGTTTTCTCTGTTGATCTCTCTCTCTCTCTCTCTCTCTCTTCACCTTTCCTTTTCCCTCCCCCTCCCCCCCCTCTCTCTTTCTCTCTCTGCCTCTCCCAAATAGTTTTAATGACTCTGCTTTACAACATAGTTTGACATGTCTCAGGGCTATGCTTCTTTATTCATATTTTTCCAACTTAGTTCTCTCAAGATTCTAGACCTTTTGTTCCTCCAAATGTAATGGAATTGTTTTTTATAGGTCTAGGAGTAATGGTAAATGTTTAACAACTGACTTTCTTGGGGGGGCAAGGGGAATGTGCCCAGGACATACCTTTCAGTCTAATCTATGTTATTAATATTTTACTATTACTTTTTTAAGTCCAGAAATCAACAAAACAATCAACCAAACCCTGATTTATAGGCTTTACTAGATTTCCAAGGTGTAAATTTTCACACTGAAAATTAACAATTGGACACCCCTGTCACTAGTTCTATAAAATATTTCCTTTGTAATTTGATTGGTATAGCACTAAATCCACAGATTAATTTAGGTGATACCATCATTTATGTTATATTGGCATGGTTCAACCATGAGCAATGACCATGTCTTCAGTTACAGGTATTCATTATTTTTGTAAAGAGTATTTTGTAGTTGTGGTTATATAAATCTTATGTGTGTCTTTGTAAACTTTCAGATATTTTGTGTGTTTTGTAGTCAATTTGAGAGAATCTAGATGGGCCTAGAGTCACGTAGACCTGAATTCAAATCTGGCCATAGACACTTACTAGCTGTGTGACCCTGGGCAAGTCATTTAACCTTTTGTCTCAGTTTCCTCATCCATAGAATGATCTGGAGAAGGAAATGGCAAATCAGTCCAGTTTCTTAGCCAAGAAAACCCCAAATGGGGTCATAAAGAGTGAGACACAACCAAAACAACTGAAAACAAAGTTATTTTGAATGGAATTTTTATTTTTTTAATTTTTAGATAGAGGGATAGTGATTGAATCTGTGTTTTCATTGGTTTAGAGAACTCTTACATGTGGCAACTCTTTCTACCAATACAGATCAGGCCCCTTTCTGCAATTTAAAAGCTTTAGAAAGCTGTCTTGAAAGCCAATAGGTTGTAACTTGCCTTGGGTCACACAGCCAAGGTGTGTCAGAAAGAGGATTTGAAACCAAATCTTCCCAGTTTCAGCAGCTCTCTATTCATTAAATGATGCCATCTCTCTTTTAGTTATTATAGTAAAACAAAATGCTAATTATGTTTATGGACTTGTTTTCCAACCTGCTACTTTACTGAACAACTAATCATCTCCAGTTCTTTGATGATTCTCTGGAGCATTCTAAGTAAACCATCTTGTTATCCTCAGATAGAGATAAACTTGTCTCCTCTCTTCCCCATCCATATTTTTGATACTGTTCTCTTGTCCTATCATTGCTAAACCTAGGTCAAATGATGATAGATGGGGTGGAGTCAAGATGGCAGAATAGATGGCAGACGGTGTGAGAATAGATGGCAGAATTGGTGTGAGCTCCCATTTCAATCATTTCCAATGCATGTAAAAAATGACTCTAAACAAACTTTAGAGCTACAGAACCCACAAAGAGACAGAGAGAAACAATTCTCCCTACTGAAGGCAGCCTGGAAGGTGAACAGGAAAGGTCTATCACACAGGAATGGGAGCCAAGCACAGTCCCACTGAACCGCAGTTCTGGCCCCAGGGTGACCCAGACCAACAGTGGCTGGAGCAGATTTCAGGAGAGTGAATCACTAGCAGCTGTGGCAGTTTCCAGATCTCTCAATACATAAACGCCAAAGACAAAGTAAAGGGTCAGTGTGGAACTCTTGTATGAGGGGGGTCGGAAGACCCATGGTCCGTCCCCTGTCCCCAGGGCAAGAAGCAGTGGAGGTGTGGTGCCTGTGCTGTGTGGCTGCCTCAGGAGCTCCTGGCCTACAGATTATAGGTGGACCAAGCCACCATTCAGAAGGTAATCACTCTTGCTTTAACCTGCTTGGATCTGGATCACAGTCTTGGGTGGTAATCCTGGGGTGTGAGGCCAGTAAACCAGAGTTTGTGGGTAGCTGTAGAGAGAGCACCCTCCTAATAGCTCTGGCAGCTGCAAAAACCCCAGCAATCTGGGACAAAGCTCTCTCCATTCTAGAAGCAGAGTTCTACCATGGCAAAGAGCTCAAAAGTCAAGTAATTGGCTGGCATTATGAGCAAGCAGAGGAAGCACAAACAGACCATAGAATCCTTTTTGGGGGGACAAAAAGGATCAAAGTATGGAGCGGGAGGAAGACAGTGAAGTCAGAATTCCTGCATCAAAAGCCTCCAAGAAAAATATGAACTGATTACAGGCCATGGAGGAGCTCAAGAAGGATTTTGAAAATAAGGTAAGAGAAGTGGAGGAAAAACTGGGAAGAGAAATAAGAATGATGCAAGAAAATCATGAAAAGCAAGTCAGCCTGCTAAAGGAGACCCAAAAATACACTGAAGAAAATAACACCTTAAAAACTAGAATAACTCAAATGGCAAAAGAGGCCCAAAAAGCTAATGAGGAGAAGAATTCCTTAAAAAGTCAAATTTGTCAGATGGAAAAGGAATTTCAAAAACTCACTGAAGAGAATTAACTCCTTCAAAACTAGATTGGAGGGGCGGCTAGGTGGCGCAGTGAATAGAGCGCCGGCCCTGGAATCAGAAGGACCTGAGTTCGGAGCCGGCCTCCAACACTTAATCCGCACAAACAAAAAACCTAGCCGTGTAACCTTGGGCAAGTTACTTAACCCCAATTGCCCTAAAGGGGCGACTAGGTGGAGCAGTGAGTAAGAGTGCCGGCCTCGGAGTTTGGATGACCCGAGATCAGATCCGGCCTCAGAAAATGAGCACCCACGAATAAATAATGACTAGCCGTGTAACCTTGAACAAGTTACTTAACCCCAATTGCTTTAAAAAAAAAAAACTAGATTGGAGCAATTGGAAGCTAATGACTTTATGAGAAATCAAGATACTATAAAACAGTTCCAAACAAATGAAAAAATAGAAGGCAATGTGAAATATTTCATTGGAAAAACCACTGACCTATAAAATAGAAACAGAAGAGATAACTTAAAAATTATTGGACTACCTGAAAGCCATGATCAAAAAAAGATCCTAGACACCATCTTGCAAGAAATTATTAAGTAAAATTGCCCTGTTATTCTGGAACCAGAGGGCAAAATAGAGATTGAAAGAATTCATCGATCACCTCTTGAAAAACATCCCAAAAAAGAAAATTCCTGGGAATATCATAGCCAAATTCCAGAGTTCCCAGGTCAAGGAGAAAATACTGTAAGCAGTCAGGAAGAAATAATTTGAGTATTGTGGAAACACAATCAGTATAACACAAAACCTAGCAGCTTCTACTCTAAGGGATCAAAAGGCTTGGAATATGATATTCTGGAGGTCAAAGGAGCTAGAATTAAAACCAAGAATCACCTACCCAGCAAAACTGAGCATAATGGTAAAGGGGAAAATATGGTCATTCAATGAAATAGAGGATTTTCAAGCATTCTTGATGAAAAAAACAGAGCCAAACAGAAAATTTAACATTCAAATACAAGAAGCAAGAGAAGCATGAGAAGGTAAACAGGAAAAAGAAATCATAAGGAACTTATTAAAGTTGAACTATTTACATTCTTACATGGAAAAACGATCATTGTAACTCATAAGAGTTTTCTCAGTATGAGGATAGTTGAAGGGAATATATATATATATATATGTATGTATGTATGTATAGGAGGGTGTATGTGTACATAAAATATATGTGAGTGTGGGAATATGTATGTTCATGTATACATAGACAGAGGGCACAGGATGAGTTGAATATGAAAAGATGATATCTAAAAAAATAAAATTAAGAGGTGAGAGAAGAACTTCTGGAAGGAGAAAGGGAGAGATAGATTAGGGTAAATTATCTCAAAAGAGGCAAGAGAAAACTATTACAATGGAGGGGAAGAGCAGGAAGGTGAAAGGGAATGGGACAACCTTATTCTCATTGAATTTGGCTTAAGGAGGGAATAACATACACACTCAATTGGATATCTTACCCTACAGGAAAATAGGGAGTAGGGGATAAGAAGGGAGGATGATAGAAGGGAGGGCAGATTGGTGGAGAGGTTAATTAAAAGCAAACATTTTTTAAAAGGGACAGGGTCAAAGGAGAAAATAGAATAAGTGGGGGGTGGGATAGGATGGAGGGAAATATAGTTAGTCTTTCACAATATAACTACTATGGAAATAATTTGGGTAACTACACATGTACAACCTATATTGAATTGCTTATCTTCCCAGTGGTGGAGGGTGAGGAGGGAAGAAAGGAAAATATCTGGAACTCAAAGTTTTAAAAAACAAATGTTTTAAAAAATTTTGTTTTTTACTGTAACTGGGAAATAAGATATTCAAGCACTAGGGTATAGAAATCCATCTTACTCTACTAGAAAGTTAGGAAGGTGATGGGTGAGCTTATAAGAGAGAACAAATTGGGGGGAAGAGGTAGGGCAAAGACTGGGAGAAAAAAATTATAACTCAAAATCTTGTGGAAATGATGAAAACTAAAAATAAATAAATATATATTTTTAAAAATGATGATAGAAAGATTAGACATCGTTACATTACCCCCCCCTTTTTTTTTAGTGTACAAATTGTGCTACCTCTGACAGTATGTTTTTAACTATTTTAAAGGAGCTCCTACCATACCTTTTAGCGTTTTTAGCATTAAAAAGTGTTGTATTTTGTTAAAGGAGTTTTAGTTATTTGGGTTGTTTTAAGCATTAATTATGAAAATTGCTTCCCTAATGTCAAACCACACTTGAATTGCTGGTTTGAATCCAGCTTGATCACATGAGAGTAAGAGACCTAATCCTCTCTGTCTTCTTCCTTTCCACCTGAGCCATTTTTCTATTCCAGTGACATTTCTTTGTAATAACCCTTCTTAAGAAAAATGGCTTGAATTTCACCCCACCTCTCTTTACTCCATTTTCCTTCTCAGATTCTCTAGAATCTATTTCCAGGGATGTTAATTCTTGACAAAGGCAGCGGGAAATGATCTATAAGATCAGTCTGGAATGACCAATCCTATTCTTTGCCTTTTCCCTCATCATTTGACTTGACGATCTGCCCCCATTCTGTGACATTCCCTCTGGCCTCCCCCATCACTTCCTCTCCCTACTGTGAACTAATACCATGACACAGGATACCAGCTTGGAAAAGCTGATCTCTTGAAATGATCAACCCTAGCAAATGTACAGGTAAGACCCTGTTTCACCCTCTCTTGCCTCTGGGGTCACTTTACAGTGTGGTTAGTGGGCTATTTCTCCTGGGGGAGGTGGCTCATCTTTCATTACTTGCTCTGTTTTCCACCCCCAAAATGTTCTATTCTTACTCTCCCATTGCTTCCAGAAATTAAAAGCCATGACTTGGGCTGTTTCTAAAGAACCATACATCCTCCTTTTTCCTCATATCATGCCATCTTTGTTAAGGTAGCACAAATTTATCATCTTTTAACTAACATCCGCCTCTCCTCTAGAGTCCTATCCTGGGTTTTCCTGGGTCCCTCTGCCCCCCTTCTCCTCTCCCCATCCTCTCGGAGTTTCTCCTATTATCTTTCACCTCTAATATTGATTTACTAATGAAGAAAGGATATTTTCTGCCTGAAATAAGAATTCACTCCTTCCTTCTCAAGATCTTTTCTATTTTATCTTTTATCTTTTACTCCTCAGAAGTCTTTGACTTCTCATTGGCTCCAACACAAGGTATGAGTTTTAGGTTTGGGGGATTTTTTGAGGCAGTCAGGGTTAAGTGACTTGTCCAGGGTCACACAGCCAGTAAGTGTCTAAGGCTGGATTTGAACTCAGGTCCTGCTGACTCTGGAGCCTGTGTTCTATCCACTGTGTCACCTAGCTGTACCTGAATGAGTTCTTTAAATAGAAAATTAAACAAAACATAGAAACAAACATTTCATTTCTTAGTCTTAGTAGTGTTTTTTTTTTTCTGTCTGAAAGTGTTTAATTTTTTTCTAGTTAGATAGTTTCATATTAGCTGTCCTCACCTTTAACTTCTTTTGAAGGAATGATGAATTCTTCCATTTTGCCTAAACTTCATTTACCTTCTTTGATGTTCAGTTTTGCAGGATATAATATCTTGGGGTACTGCTTGATCTTTGCTTTTCTATATGTAATACTCTCATTTTCATATCAATTCTTTATGAACACATAGATGTGCTATTATAATTATTTCTCTTTTGAATGGGAAATGTTTTGTTTTTGTTACATCCAAAATGTGTTTGATACTATAATCCTGAAGCTCAACTATGTTGTTCCTTGTGGGGTTAAGTTTGAGGTTTCTTTCTTTGGTGTTTGGTTTGATTATCCTGGTCCTAAGTCTGCCATCTGCTTCCACATTTCTGTATGATTTCTTGGTTGGTTCGGGAGGTATTGCAGAAATTGTGATAATGTCTTTGTTTCCGTCTAGGGATTTGGGCTCAGGTCCCTTTGTTACAAAGTTCGTAATCAATAAGATTCCCCCCTCCCTAGCTCTTTATTTCTCGTCTTCAGATTTTCCACGTCTTTATCTGTATATTGGTCACTTATCTTGCTGCAAATGGGATTTTTCCCTCTGAGCCTTCTTTTTTTCTCTAGTTCCAGGGCTTTTTGGCTTTTCCTTCCCCTGGTTTGTTGCCTTTTCTATTATTTTGACTGTCAGAGTTGGATGACATCTGTGGACCTTAAAGGGGTGAGAATGACCTTTCAGGACACTACTAGGGAGATGCTTAGGGGGCTTCTTCTGGCCTGTTCTCTCTCGTGCATAAGCCCACTCTTCTGGGCTCTACCTTCCTCTCTGAGGCTCACTTTCTTCAGTCCCAAGACCAGAGGTATATGGTTCATAAAGTCACACTATATTGCAAAGAAACTGTGAAGAGGGTTTCTTGGAACTGAGTTCAAATCCAGATACTTACTGTGTGACCTAGAATAAGTCATTTAACTTTTGTGTGCCCTAAGTTTTCTCATCTGTAAAATGGGTATAATTATACCATCTACCTACCAGAATTATAACAAGGAGCAAATGAGATATTTGTAAAAAGCACTTTCCCAACCTTTTATTGCTATATAAATGCTAGTCTGTCTTTGTCATCATCATCATCATTCTATCTCCCTCTAGTATAGAGGGATGGAAAAAGCATCCAACAATTTTATGACCTTATAGCTTCAGCTGTTTCCAAAGGCCCTTATGCTCTCCTCTCTCTCCAAATCATGCCATTTTTGTTAAGATAGGAACAATTTGATCACTCTTTGACTAACATTTGGAACAGAAGATAGGCTGGAATGTATAGAAGGTAAATGGAAATGCTCATTTATTGAGTTTGTTATGTTCAGACTTTTAGAAAAGCCAATTTAGTGTTAGTCAAGCAGGGGAGGGAGCCCCCACCTTGCATCTTATGGCTCATCTACCCCCACTTTGCAGAAAAATCTTATGAGCCCCAACAGAAGCTGCAGCAAGCAGCCTGAATCCTCTAGGAGGGGGAGGAAATCCAGCTCCCAAAGTGGGCGAGTCCGACGTTATGAAGAATGCTGGAGAACATCGTCCATCTCTAGCCTCCATTTTCTTCTCCTTCCAAGTCTTGTTCCCTTTGAAGGCGAGTGTGGGGGCCGTTAGCAGGGGAGGAAGTTCAAGTTCAGAGGGTGGGGGGCCCAACCTCCTCCTCACACAGCGAGCTCCCAAAGCAGGGAGTCTGTGCGTGCAACATTGAGCCTGACAGATAATCGCTCCTGACAGCCTCAAGTCACAAGCCCTTGGTCTGGAGCCAAGAGACTTTGGAGTATTTGTCTTAAAAGCCACCACCCCCATTCTCCCTGGGCCTGCGTTATTCTTTGGAGGGGGGAAGGGGCAGAAGGGAGGATGGAGCTGCTGGGGAAGGGCCAGCATTTTATTTTTGATTCCTGTGCTTCCGTTATTGGGACTTTCCTAGTTTGCTGCTCTATCATGCCTGGAAAGAAGACAGCTTTCTTTTTTCCTCCTATGTCTCCTAAAGTCTTGGAGTTTTCCCTGAAAATCCTCCAACTCTCTCCTTGGCCCTTGCTCCAAGGGCTACTACCTATACATGAGTGTGAGTGTGAGTGTGTGTGTGTGTGTTTAACTCTGGCAACAAGCTTTGGAATCTATCTGTCACCTCCCAAAGGGCAGGGCTGGAGGATCTGCAGAGGCCAGCGCTGACGCTGAAGTTCCTCAGTACTTAGGCCAAGCCTGCTCCTTTGAGCCGGGGCCCATGTGAGCTGAGCAGAGACTTATCATGGCCTAAAATTCAGTGTGGGGAACTCCAGGTGTGAGAATTGCCTCCACACT
The DNA here is from genome assembly GCA_011680675.1 of Gymnobelideus leadbeateri. NCBI lineage: Eukaryota > Metazoa > Chordata > Mammalia > Diprotodontia > Petauridae > Gymnobelideus > Gymnobelideus leadbeateri. The sequence continues at coordinate 371,895 of WOXC01010304.1, forward strand.
CTATGAAGAACCTAATTGAAAAGTTCTGGGGAAGAGAAGCCTGAGATTCATGGAAATTTGGTGACTTTCCAAGCATCACACACCTAGTAAATCTCAGAGACATGAGCTCAGGTCATTCTGGCTCCAGGCCTAGCCCTCCATCCACTGTCCCATGCTGCCTCTGTGTGAAATAAGTGATCTAGATATTATGATTCTCATTTTACGGATGAGGAAACTGAGGCACAGAGTTATCATAACTTTACTGAGATGCAAAATGGTAGAAATCGAATGCAGGCCTCTCCAGTCCAAGCCCCCTATTCTTTCTGCTACATCATTCGCTGAGACATATTGGGGTATACTTTTGAATTTTGTCCTGTTGCTGGACTTTGATGACTCTGGAAGAGAAAGTGAGGCTGCTGACTTTTTGTGAACAAGTCTGCCTCACAAGTCAGAAGATCCCCCATGATGTCACTGGTCCTCTGAGAAAATCTTGGAACTAGAAGCCAAGGTTTCAGGGCTCCAAATTTTAATCATTCCTTCAACTCTTGAAAGTTTTCTTTCTCCTTAAATCTGTTGCTACTACTGACAAGAGCAGTTTTAAAGTGTTTTTATAGTATATAAACAAGGAATTAGGTGCCTAAGAAAATATACATTTGGTGGGGACCTAATTCCACACACTTTGCATGCTGTAAATTGGATTGAATGACTGTATTTGTTATCAGAGGTCGACACTCTTTTAAAATCAGGCCACAGAATAGAGGGAACATTTATTCATCCAGCAGGCATCTATTAAGCGACTACTCTTTGTTGTGTGTGTGTTATACTAGGGCACTTTTAGAGTTGAGATAACCTCTCCAAAGGGTCCTTAATACTGTAATGCAATTAGCTCCATCTGCAAGCTGAGGCTCATTTCAACATGTGTTCACTTGACATCTTTGAAGTCTCCTGGTTCAGATCATTAATAAGTAGTTAGATGGATTTGGATATTAAAAGATTATGAGAGAGAATTTATCTGAGCCCTGAAATCAGCTGTCTTAGATATTGTCTTTTAAAGGAAAATTATATATAGAGATATAGACATAGATATTTTAATCACCTAAAACAGTAACCTATGAGATAAGTTTGGAGCCTGGTCCCTGAAGCAAAACAAAGAAACCTACGTGCTTTATAAAAATGAAATGTGGGTATTGAATGCCATGGTCCCTTAGGAAAATATGATTCTACTTCCCACAGTAAAAGTCAGTCCTCAGGAATAATTTCTTTTTCTGGCCCATAGCCCAGGTCCATGGAGCTATGACGCGGAGTGATTAGATGCTTTGAATATTTTTTTTTTGGAGACTTAAACTGCCTTGTAGAGTTAGACTATATCTTGGATAAAAATCGATGTTTGGAAAATTACGACCATGAATTAAAATAGAGTGGGTTACATAATGTCATAGAACTCAAGTGAGAATGTGGAGTGTTGACCAGATCGGACACAGTGACCTTTCTCACTGACATAATGGATAAAAGGGCCAGGGAAGGCCATAGGAAAAGAAATTCACACTTTCTTCAGGAAAAAATAATTGACTTTCATACCAAGTCCCTCTTTCCATAGGATTAAAGGCTAATTCCAACTCTAGCTTCATTTCTAAACTCTTAGATGCAAATATTTAGTTATTCACAGATCTGTAATTAGGACAATAAAACAAGACTTTACCCTAGCATGCTTCCATGGAAAAGGTGATGACCACCTCTGCAGTTCATAGTTCAGCACTGGTCCATTCTCATCCTTACCCCCACCCCCCAGGCTACCATCCCCAGCTGCCTCCAAGGCCCCACCATTTCCCTCAAACCTAGATTTCCTTCATTCCTCACATAATAAACAACTTGTGTTCTGGAACTGTCTTTATGCTACCCCTTCCCTTTCTCCAAAGTGTTTTTCCTTTAGATGGAAAAAAAATGAGTAGCTACGGCTCTGGTTTTTTATTCACTTAGGGAGGGAGAGGCGGTTTGCAGCCAGCTGCATGTGTGAACGTATGGACATGTCCACACCAGTAACAAAGGGATAAACCATGATGATGTGTTTGGGACAGGGTGGGGTGACGTCATTGCAGAATCCTTACATCAAAGGAAGCTCTTCCACCTCATCGCCAGCTTCACCCGGCCTTCAAAGCCTCTTTCAGAATAGCAAGCATGCCGGGGTCTCCCAAGTCATTTGTGCTAATGACAAAACAGCTTTTCTCAAGCCTCTGATCTTCCTTTGTCTGTATCCCCCTCTCCTGTGCCGGGATCTGCACCTGTTGGCTGCATGGACGGAGTAGCAGGAATTCTCATCACTCAGCCGGCCAGTGGGCCAGGATCCCAGGTGACCGGGTCACACACACACACAAAGGCAGGTCATAGGCAGGTTACTGAGTCAAGGCCGCCAAGCCTCCCTGAGAGAATGTTTGTTTTTCCTCTCTGTTCCCCTTCCTTTGCTCTCCCAAAGCTTAGGATTGTTCGACTGCCTAAATCACAACAAAGCAAGTCGTTAATTTTGGCAGTAAAATGTCCCCTCCAAAAAAAGTCGGGTGGGGAGTTCTTCTAATTTTGGAATTGGTTTCCTTAGGCTCCTTTCGAGTTTGCTCATATAGAAACAAGAGCCTTTTCCTGCAGGATGATTAAAAGCAGACCTTTCACATTCAGACGAGTCAAAATGGAGTGATCTGCGGGATGGGGTTAGTTTTTCAAACGTTTGGAGGCGTATAAATAACTTCTCCCGATGAAATGTACACACACACACACACACACATACACACACACACACACACAGAGGCAGCAGAGAATCTGGTTCTAATTACTTGTACTTTGGGTGAACTTTTGTGTTTCCTTTGACTGCCTAATGTATGTGAGCTGTGTGTGCCTTGCACTCGGCCAGTGGATTCACAGGGACACACACACACACACATACACACTCACACACACTCACACACACTCACACACACACACACTCACACACACACACACACACACACACACACACACACACTCCAGACCGGCTCATTTTGGTGCCAACAAAAATGGAGGCCCACAGAATGTTTTGACTAAATGCAACACTTTGCTATTCACCCTAATTAGCTGAAATTTCTCCTTCCCACCAGGGACCCTGAGCTCCAAGCTCCAGATTCCCCCGAGGGCAAGGCAGGAAATGCTTTTGACTTTACAACTGGGGTTTTTTTTCTTTCTTTTTTTTTTTTGAGACTCAGCTGTCCAGAGAGTGCATTAAAATAGTCTTAATAATCTTCGGATCCTAGTGAAATGAAAGGGATTTCGTAATACCTCCTGGCCTGCCTACCTCTTAGTCAGTGACAACATAAAATAACCCAGTCTGTCAACATGGGTGAGGCCCACCATAAATTGCCGTTTACAAAGAATAACCGTGCTCTCTTAAAAATGTTATCTGTGGCTTTATCTAACCTTTAGAAAAATGCCAAACATGTTAGGAATTGTGGGTGCCTTTCTGGAAGGGTCAGTGGTTCTCAGGTGTGCTGGGAGGGTGACCATCAAGTCTGTTTTCTCAGGTGAGTTTGGTCTCCTAAGTGTTACCTTCCCAAGAGAAGTTATATTTATAAAGGGGAGAGGCTGGGGGAGCTTGAAGGAGAAAAGGTTTTGTTTTCTCTGAGAAAATCAGCTCTGGGATGTGAGGAGACTTTCCTTAGATGCCTAACTAAGCCTGGGCTCTTCCCCTCTGGGGGCTGGGGCTGGCTGCCTTTGTGCTCTGCCTGGTGAGGGAGGGCCTGTATAGAGGAAGCCCAGATCCATTTTTCATACCCCCCAAAAAGTCAGACTCAGGGGGTAGATTTTCCTCGGTTGATGATGCCTTCTTTAAGGATAAAGAGGCTTGAAATGTGGGCCAGAGGTTGGAGCCAGGGAGAGCTTGCTCTCTCCGCTTCAGACCTCAGTGGGATCCATTTGGAGGGTCCAGCCAGGAGGTGAGCCCTCGCACATCTCCAGCTGCTGACTCTGCACTGGGCCTTCACCAGCGCTGGATGCCAAACATCTAATCTGGTCCGAGGAGCCTAAGTTTCCCTGGTCTTGGCCAATCTCTGTCTCTGACAAAACCCCACTGCACAGATGGCTAGCAGTTCCACACACCCCGCTTGGATGCTTACGCTCTGCTCCTTCTTTGGAAAGGAACCATCACGTAAATAAAGGGAGGAAAATGCATACATAGGAGCAAATGCCGATCAGGAATTATTCCTCAAAGACTGCTTTCCAAAACCTGAAATCACATCAGCATGGCCAGAGCGAGGTTGTTTTATTGAATGACACAGCCCTCTTTCCCCCACGGGAAGTCTAAAAACCACTTTCTGGCTTGCCGGAGATCGCTGAATGAGCTAATACGGAACACATTGTCTGCTGAGGCTGCAGAGTTTTCTAGCTCAAATTTTATCATTCCAGAGACGGATCTTACCAGCATGAAATAAGGAGCGAGATGTTTGAGGCCTCTCAAGGGCATTTGATGAATCTCACTTTAATTTAAAGGGACTAATAGATTATTGATGTAAGCAGGACCTCGGTAAAGCAGATCGATACCAGAGCCCTCCAAGTCTCTCTTAAATACCAAAAATGACTAGTGAAAGAGGCTGGCTATTGGCTGATACTTTCTGTTTTTACTTCACGTCTGGTTTCTCATGAGGATGGGACATTAATAAACTTTTTTCCCCTAGAAGGGGACAAGTATATTTTTTCTAGATTACTATATTGTCGGTAGAAAGGACATTTGAGGACAAGGCTTTTCAAATATGGGTGTTGCCACATCCGCAATCTGTGATAGCTTTTGGCTTGTGCTGGCCCTCCAGCATATGTAGAAGGCACTTAATAAATGTTTATTGACTGACTAACAAAGTGGACTTGGGTAATCCATCTGGTTTTGTCTCTGAATTTTTCCCATGGTATTCTCAAGGTGATATGGAGAGGCCATGAGACTCAAAATGTTGCAAAATACTACCTACTTGAACCCATTGAAGAGGAACCAACATGCCAGTGGAGTAATTTTCAAATATTTAATCCCTGACTGGCCCCAGGCAGATTTTACTCAGGGCTGTGGGACATAGAAGGAAAGCAATGTATTTCCTTTCCTTATTGGTATGTACATGTGTATTTCATTGACACCATCCATTGATTAATGTGATAGAACTACAGTGGGGCCATGATAGAAACCAGGAAACGTAGGGCTGAGCTTGCGGTCAGAGGCTTACCCCTGACACTTAATAATGAGCTCACCCTGGGCAACCCACTTAATGTCTCTGAGACTCAGTTTCCTCTGCCAAAGGGGAAGATGATAATAGAATTAGTCTCTGCTTCTTAGCATTGTTGTAAAGACCAAATGACCCAAGTGTGTTAAGTGTTTTGCAAACCTTAAAGTGCAAATGTTAAGCTTCATTGTCATTAAGTCACTTAGAAAACCTTAATAAAGGTTTCCTTCCTTCTTTCCTTCCATTTCTTTTTTCTTTCCTTCCTTCTTTCCTTCCTTTCTTCTTTCCTTCCTTCTGTTTCTTCTTTCTTTCCTTCTTTTCTTCCTTCCTTCCTTTCTCTCTCTCTAGCTCTCTCTTCCTTTCTTTCATAAAAATTAATTAGTTAATTAATTTCATCACCAGAAAAATGCAATTTGATTAGAAGTAAGAGGAGGAAGAGGCAGAGCATATTAGATATTCAGTCTGTTAGTTGGCATCAGATTTTCAGTTATAAGGAAGTTTAGTCCCAGTGCTTTGGGGGCTTTGAGTCACCATGGATCCTGCCTATAACTTGCTTATACATGTTTGTTTGCACATTGTCTCCTCCATTCGATTATGGGCTCCTGGAAGGCAAGGCTTGTCTTACTTTTCTTTGTATCCCCAGAGCTTCGTACAGTGTATGGCACATAGTAGGCTCTTAATATATATTTACTGAATGACTGACAATAATCATATTGTAAATGATTTAAAAGATTCTTGGTAAGTTTGTGCAAAACTATGTGGGATTTGAGAGATATTATGACAGTCTTGTGCCATCTTTCATAAGGTCATTTGGTCCATGGTACAGTGGAAAGGTGGCAGCTAGATGGCGCTGTGGATAGAGCTCAGGACCTGAAGTCAGGAAGACCTGAGTTCAAATTCCTCCTCAGACACTTGCTGGATGTGTGATCCTGGGCAAGTCACCTAACCTCTAAGTTTTCTCAACTGTCAAATTGCCTGTCACATAGTTGGCACTTAATAAGTGCATAATGAATGACTGCAGAATGGGGATGATAATAGCAAAGACTTGACTGGGTTGTTTGTGAGGAGTAAAGCTTAGTAGAAAGGCTAATTATCACCTTTCATTCTAGCCCCAGAGCTATGATCCCATAGCCCTTTGTCAGGGATTTGGGGGATGGGATTTGTGCTTTGGGTATGGGTTAGACCCTGTGCCCTTATGATGATGTTGGAAGCTAACAGTCTCTCACTGTCCTGGAACTCTCCCTTTTGAATGTAAACTCCTTTGGAGTTGGGACCATTTTATTTGTTGTATTTGTACCTCCTGAACCTAGGACTGCTCTGGCTCATAGGATTCATTTAATGAATGCTCATTGGGTTTTAATTTTTTTCCATTCATTTTTTTCCTTTTTGTTTACAGATAAGAAAACTGAGTCCCAGGTTAAAGAGCCTCCCTTCTGAGGTTCCTTCCAAACCCTTAGAGATTCTACAATTCTATTCCCTTTTCTTTGGAGGGAAAAAAAAATCTATAGGCTACGTTTGCTTTCTACACCACAGTGATGGCAATTGAGAACCATACTCTAAAATTCAAGCCACAGGCTTGACAGTAGAATTGTACTTTAAGAGAACTTTAGGGCTTTCCTGACAAACCACATCTTCAAATTTTCTGCATCAGATTTTTCAGACATTTTCATGACATTTCAGAAAAAAGCTGATCCTATGCAGTCCTTGCCCAGTGTTTTACCCACAGTATCTAATACACTCCTCACAGCAGCCCTGGGAGGTAGGTGCTGTTATTATACCCCTTTTACAGATGAGGAAACTGAGACTGGGAGGGAGTAGGTGACTAGTTCAGGGTCATGCAGCTAGGAAGTCTGTGGTATAGTATTCGCACCCAGATCAGACAGATTTCTAGTCTATATGCTACAAATAATAGCAGTAAAATGTTTCAGCTCTTTCAGAAAAAGATGAAAGTGAATGTGGCAGCCAGAGTAACCAGTGTTGGTGGTTGTAATGGTATCTTTATCTTCTAAGTAACTGAGGAGGTACAGCTTATGCATACTTACTCTATGGAGTGGTAACAACTTACTTGGCAGAGTAGTCTAGTGTAGACACTTGGAAGCAGGCTAGACCTGGGTTCAAGACCTGCCTTGTTCACTTCCTAGCTGTGTGACCCTGGGCAAGTCACTTAACCTTACCCAGCTCAGTTTCCTCATCTCTGAAATGGGGACATTATTGTTCATAGTCTTTCCCTCACAAGAGAAGTCAGTGGAGCACTTTTCAAACATGAATGCTACCCAGTCTTTCATCATGTTTGCTTGCTCCTTTCCTCCCAGATTATCTCCAGTTTATTCTGTGTATGTCCTGTGTGCACACAGTGAATGATTGAACTATTCAGGAGGGATTTCCATCCTAATAATAGATTATTGGAGTTTATTTATCCAGTAGAGTCCGTACTTTTATAATTAGTTTACATCAGACTGTAATATTCACTAAATATCGACAGCTGTTGATTGGGTAAGAAATCTGAGAGGGACAGTAACTCAAAAATCACATCCTGGCTTTTAAATTTTCAGGCTAGGAGTTTGAAATCCAGAGAGGCTAATTTACCTGCTTGGCTCCACACAGGAGATTGGAGCAGGGTCAGGATTTGAACTCGTCAGGATTTTACCCCAAATTCCACATTCTTCCCCTGGGATCTCCTACTGAAACAGACTGAATTGTGAAAATGAGGAGCAGCAGGAATGTCGTCCATCATAAAAATGGCATAAAATATTTCTCCTTCTGAGTCAATTTATGTTTTCAAGTGAGCAAATGGTCAGAGTGAAAGAGCTACCTGTGTCTAATTTTATCATCTAGCGTTTTCTCGATCTTCCCAAGCCTAGTTCACTGTCAAGGGGAGGCAGCAGATGGTTCAGGAAGGGCTGGGAACTAGAGGAAAAGGAAAGGAAAATAGAAGACCAAGTTGGCTCTTTTTGGGAGGAGTGGGGAGGGAATTGTCTACATCTTTTCTTCAGCAGAGGGAACTTCTGATGTAGAAAGCCCCTCCACCGATGCTGATCATTTTTCATTTATAAAGAGAGTTACCTAGGCCACAGAATGGTCAAGGGACTTGTCCAAGATCACACAGCTGTTACCTAGCAAAGGCAGGGCTTGAACCGAGGTCTTAGTGGGCCTCTATTTGCTCCCCCACACTGTCTCTTAGCTTGCATCTCAGAGAAACAAGTAAGGAATGGTAGAAAAAAAAACCATAATGGCATAACTAGAGGCTTTATAGACCTGGGACAAGTATCGTGTGTGGAGTTGGGGGATGGGGGTGGGATATTCTCTAGGAGGGTAAATATACCCCAGGACACTGAAAGGTGTTACTATTTCTGGCAGACTGCCTACTATTGGAGAGTAGGGGATGGGATACTCCAGGATGGAGTCAGTGCTTCTGCTCCAAAGGGGGCTGGAGGTGGGAGTGGAGATGGGGAAGCAGGGCAAAGAGAAGCTGGAGTGAGGGGCATGCTCCGGAGGGGTTCTATAGGAGCCCTCTGAATTTCCCTTTCTGGACTAAAGCTTCTGTGGAGTAGACCCACCCTAGTTATCCATCTGAGTTAATGGGATGGTTTTAGGCCCTCCTGAAAAGAAATGGGGAGGCCTTCTATGTCAATCCTAACTGCAGCCCCTCCCCTAACAGTAAGTAGAAGCCACCTCTAGCATCATTCCCATTCCATAGCTGGAGGAATACAGGCAAAAGCCCTCAGCAGTGGTGGGACTGAACCTGGACCCCAGTGCATTTGCTGAACGGAAGGAATGCAATGTGGGAAGCCAGGCAACCAAGCTGAAGGATTCCAGAAAGAGCAGAGAGCCAGAGGCGATCTGTTCTTGGGGGAAGAGTGGGTAGACCTGTCAATGGGGGGCATCTTCTGAGGCTGGGAGACCAGAGGACCACATTGTGCTCACACCCTCCTTGTTCCCCCTGCATTGATGAACCCCCTCACTCTGCAGTGGGGCTGTCCTGCTGCCCTGGAGAGCAACACCCACCCCACACATGCTAAAAAGTCTTTTACTGTTCTTCTAAAATGAATTTTTATTCTGAATTTAACAAGCACCAAAAAGAAAAAGATAATAGATCCATATACAGAGTGGAAGGGGAAAAAGATTTACATATGAAAACATGAATCTTTATTACAGACAACTGGCTTTTTAAAAAGTATGTAATAAATTCAGCATGTTACTTTCATAGCGATCCAGCTTGTCGAGGTCTCCTCTCCTCCCCTCTCCTCCCCCCTCCCCTCCTCTCCCCTCCTCCCCTCTCCTCTCCTCCCCTCCTCTCCTTTCCATTTCTTTTCTTTTGGGGAGAGGGAAGGAGGGAGGGGGCAACACCACTGCAAGCTTCGTTTTCCTTCCTAACTTTCTCACTCCCTAACAGTAGAGAAAAAAATCCTTGTAACAAACAAGCAAGGTCAGACAAGTTGGGGGGGAGGGGAAGAAAAAGAGAGAGAAAAGGAGAGGAAAGGAAGGAGAGAGAGGGAGAGAGAAGAAAAGAAAGAGAAAAGGGAGGGAGAGGAAAGGAAAGGGAGAGAAAGGAGAGAGAGAGAGAAGAAAAGAAAGAGAAAAGGGAGAGAATGTGAGGGAGGGGAGAGAAAGAGAGAGAGAGAGAGAGAGAGAGAGAGAGAGAGAGAGAGAGAGAGAGAGAGGGATGGAGGGAGGGAGGTCCTTACGGGTAGCTCCCTACACCAAAGGTCAGTTAAAGAGGAAAAAAAGCCCCAAAGCAGTAAGCAATCAAAAGCAAACTCTGCTTTACCTGCACTCAGGGCACTTGTAGACTGAAAATCTTCTGAAGAAACTAACAGAGACAAACACAGGTTCCTCAGCAGAGGGTAGAGCAGTATAATGGATGGAGCCAGGAAGACCGGTGTCAGACCCTGCCTCTGACACTTAGTAGCCCTTAACCCAGACCAAGTAACGTTTCCTTTTTCAGCCTCAGTCTCCTCCTTTGCAAAACAGATAATAATCATTCCTGCCCAACAGGGCTCTTGTGAGCATCCAGAGATAAGTTAAGTCAAGCACTTTTCAAGATCCTAAACTGATAAATATTGAGCTCTAAATATCGAGTTATTATAAATGATAATCCTTGACTTTGTTTGGACATTAGTGTTTTACAACTTTCGCTTTCTCTTAAAGCTTACACTTTCACATATACTAACTCATTTCAATATGACAAGGCTAACTGGGAGTCAAGAGACCTGGGCCTGATTCCCAGACTTTGTATGACCTTTCGAAAGGCACTCAACTTGTCAGAGCCTCATTTTCATCATCTGTAAAATGGGGCTAAATAGGATTCTCTCATTGATGGAGAATGGAACGAGGGTCACACCTTTAATGCTAATCCTGCATTTTTCTAGCCCTCATAGGGTGGCTATGAGTGGAGTGTTTTGCAGACCTTATAATACTACACACATGAATAAAGGAAGGATCTGTGATTTTATCAGCAGAACTCCTGCTATGAGAACTCCTTCCCCCAGCACAGCACAGCCCATCTATGACTTAAATCATTAAATCCTGTGGAGTTGCTGGTGGTACTTTAAATGGATAAGGCTAAAACTCAAATTATTATTAATTTAAACTCAATTTTAAACATCTTAATTTTTAAAAAATTAAGCAATAATTATTGCTATAAACTCAAAATTATTGTAATCCCCATTTTAGAGATGAAGAAATTGAGGCTCAGCTGAGATTTTGAGTAACTGATTAAACAATAATGGTACCAGAGAATGGATAGTGAAACCTATCTCCATTCTCTGGGAAGAGAGTCAGAAGGCTGCCTGTATTGTCAGACATGGTCACAAGGACGACTATTTTTTCTTGACCTTTCTTTGTTGTTACAAGGGAAGATTGCTTCCCTCTCTTTTGTTTTCAGGTAAGGAAAAATAAATGTTAGTTTAAAAATGATTTGCAAATCTTTTTTTTGTTTGTTATTTGTTTAATTTAATTCAGTGGAATCAAATTCATTTTCTTGGCAAGTAAAACAAAACAAACTACTGTCATCCAGTAATTCTGTCCATTCCCAATAATTACAGTTTCTACTACAAATTGTTTTAACACTGTGCTCCCACCCTTAATTCAAGGAAATAAAGGTAATTTTTTCTTGGATGAGACAGCAATCAACCAATCAACAATTATTTGATAATTTGTGAATATTTAAGGGAAGGAAGATGACCTGTCTGTAAATGATATAAAAATGAAAGACTTATATAGTAAATAAATAAAAAGACTTACATAATTAATAAAACTTAAAAGAGAAACATCTGCTCAGAGGAGTTAGTGACTAAGGTCACATGATGCTATGTGACTGAGCCCAGGTGCTATAGAAGGGTCCTTATAGAGACTTGAACACCACTCACTGTACATCATGACCTCTTTCTGGCCCCGGCTTGTAAAAATTTTTGATAAGATTAGAGGCAAGGAAGTGTGTATTATTGATGAAATGAACTAAAAATATCTTTTTTAAAAACTTCTTTTGCAGCTATCGAAACACAAAGCACCAGTTCTGAGGAGCTCGTCCCCAGCCCCCCTTCTCCACTCCCTCCTCCTCGTGTTTACAAGCCCTGTTTCGTTTGCCAGGACAAATCATCTGGCTATCACTATGGTGTCAGCGCTTGTGAGGGATGTAAGGTGAGTGCCCCTGCCCTTGGCTCCCCCAGAGCTGCCTTTCACTAGCAGAGATACTCCCATCCCCCTATTCCTTCCTGGAGCTCTGACCTTGGGGAGGCTTCATCACCTAAAATGGGATGTCTTGACACCAGAACCTCTAATTCTAGCCATGTCTGATGTGGACATTTTGTTTGGTCTTGCTTAATATTGAAGAAGTTCTGATTTTCCCTTGTAACTTACCATCTTAAAATGGAGAAATTGATTTATTAGGAAATGTACATGATGTAAAAATAAAAGATACCAACATAAATTTTAGCAATATGAATGAAAAGATATTTTAGAAATTAGAATGAAAATGTTTATTTTAAAAATAAGGATAAAAAAAGATTTCTGAGAAGGATCTCTTGGAAATCTGCAACTAGCACCCACACTCTATGAACATAGTGATTTTCAGATAAATGAATGCCCTGGGGGATTATATCATTGTAATTTAGAGCTGAAAGGCATTTTAGATGGCATAGAGTCTTAACCCCTCATTTTCCAAAAGAAGAGACGGACCCAGAGATAAAAAGTGACTTTCCCACAGTCACAGAGTTAGGTAATAAGTGTCAGAGCTGGGACTCGAACCCAGGCCCCAAACTCCAAATCCAGTGCCTCATGCCTCCACTTCTGATTCTAGGAAATCAGTTTAATTCAGTTGAACTCAGCAGCAGTTTATTACAGCTGCCATGCTGTTTCAGTCATGTCTGATTCTATGTGATCCCATTTAGGATTTTCTTGGCAAAGATCATGGAGTGGTTTCCCATTTCCTTCTCCAGCTCATTTTGCAGATGAAGAAACTGAGGCAAACAGGGTTAAGTGACTTGCCCAAGGCCACCCAGTTAATAAGTGTCTGAGACAGGATTTTAATTCAGGTCTTCCTAACTCCAGGTCTGATACTGTCTATACTGTATCACCTAAACAGTTTATTAAATACATGTCAAAAATAAAGCAGTCCCTGGCCCCAAGCACTCCCACACTGCTGGTGGGATGAAGTGTACACAGGTGAAGACCTGCAGAGTTGATTAAGAAAGGTGAACACATTTGCGTGTCTAGTGGACACCACATTTCTTACATTCTTAATGGATGAGGAAGGAAGAAGAGACTTTCGAAGAGAAAAAAAAAGAATTTCAAGCTCAAAATTTAAAACAAAAAATTTAAGTAAATCATTTTAATTTTTTTAAAATAAAATAAGCCTTTTGTAATTTCTGGTTTGTTTATTTTTTAAAGAGGGTAAGCTCACTAGCAGTTGGAAGCAGTCTGGGAGGACTTCATTGTCTTCTGAATTGACCCTCAAAGGCAGAAAATGGTGTTTTAGAGGCAGAAGTGAGGAAGAAGCGCTTCCTAAAAATGAAGGGGAGTTTATAGGAACATAGGCAGATGGGGTGGAAGGTCCCACTTGGGGATGGCTGGTTATCCAGAGGGTGCACAAAGCAGATTCCTAAGAAACTGGGGCTTTAAACTCAAGGGGAAATGGCATTCTGGCCTTTGGACATGCTCATGCAGCTTGAGGCATTAGTTTAAAATGCACTGGTGGTTGTGAACAATTGAGGGGATTGTGGGTAGAGGTGGGACTGATCTCCTGGCGGCTTTTCAGTGCCATGAACTTTGCATGACTTTGAGTGGCTGATGGTTGGGTTTGGAGCCTGTGGGGACTTGCTGCTGGATGGGGGGTCATCAGTCAGAGAGTCTGGATTTGGGGTTCTAGGCTTCAGAGCCTTGGAAGCTGAACAAGAAGGAAAAATACAAGAGAGAGGAAACCAGAAAAGGGCAATGGTTGTACAAGGCTTAGCCACAGGTGCTACGTTCAGGGGAGCTGCTGAAACCCAGTAAATGTGGGATCCGAGGCCCTGGCTTGGCACCTTGGCTCTGTGACTTAGTACCCACCTGTGTGATTTTAGCCAAGCTACAGCACTTCTCTGGATCGTATCTTCTTCACCTCTAAAAATGAGGGGTGAGACTAGATAATCCAGATGCCTTTCCTTGACCTAGTCTGCCTTCCTCTCCCTGAGCCACCATCTTTACCCAGGGTCCCATCATGTCTGTCCTAGACTAATTGCAACAGCCTCTGAAATGGACTTCTGAGTTTCCAATTCATTAAACACATGCTTGCCAAAATAATCTTTCCAAAGCATAGGTCTGACCTTAGTCCCCTCACTCAATAGTAGGCTAAAGCTCCCTGTTGCTTCCAAGATCAAATCTGGCTCTGGGTTCACTCTCCAAGCTTATTTCCTTTCCTTCGCTCATACTACATTCCAAGCAAACTGGTCCATTTGCTATTTATTCCCCAACTGTGGGTTCCAGGGGCTCGGGGGGCACCTCCTGCAGGAAGCCTTTGCCACTCAGCCTAGTGACTGCCCCCTCTTCACCTTATATGTCTTCACCTCTTACCTTATATGTCTTCATCTCTTTACAGGTTGTTATCTACCCAACAGAGCATTAACCCCTTGTCTATTTCCTCTATTGCCTTGCACTTAGTAGGCAGATCATACATGCCATTTGGCCTGGATAATCTCAAAATGCAAGTCTATATTTATCATATCTATCACTCTCACCAGATTATTTCAGACCAATTGCTTAAAGTCAATGACAAACCACGCAGGGTTTTTATGTTTATGTTGTTTTTTGTTGGTTTGGGGTTTTGCGGGGGTGCTATGCTATTAGGGTGAAAAGGAGAGAGAACAGGATGCCTGACTGCTCTCACATTCCCTTTGGGTCACCAGGCCCAATTCCAGTGTCATTCCAGTAGCAGGATGAGCTGAGCTTTGGGCCCCTCTGTGGTGTGTGCTGTCTACACATGCTGACCCAGATAGACTTCTGGGGAAAATGCCTTCCCTTCGCCTGCGCCTTGGATTGTTTGGGGACAATCACAGGACAACTCAGTTTGGTTGACTTCCGAGTTCATTTCTGGTAGACAGGAAAAAGAAATGAATTGATTGCACATAAGACTATTGTTTTATTATCAGTAACCCCCGGCTGAACTGGTTTATTTTGGTCTGAATGAAGATATTCTAGGAAGGTTTAGACTAACTTCAAGTTTGCTTTGCTGGACTGTTGCTAGAGCAGCAGGGATGAGCAGTTTTTAGGGGCGGCTAGAAGATCGAGTTCAGAGATAGATGTTCCTTTGCTGAGGGAAATGTGGAATGTTACAGAAACTTTATAACTTACTTCCTGTGTGTGTGTGTGTGTGTGTTAGAGAGAGACAGAAGAGAGAGAAGGGGGAAGGAGGAAAGAAGGAAGGAAAGAAGGAGAGAAAAAAGAAATGAGAGAGAGAAAAGGAGAGAAGAGAGAGGAGGAAGGGGGAAAGAAAGGGGGAGAGGGAGGGAGGGAGAAAGAGAAAGAGAGGGGGGGAGGGAGGGAGAGGGAGAGGGAGAGAGAGAGAGAGGTGTGGGATGAATGGGGGAGTGAGCTAGGGAAGGAGGGCGGAGGAGACCCAGCTCAATCTGTGCCCTGTCCAGGCTGTGTGCTAGGACAGGGAGGCTTTTATGTAGAGTGATGGACTTTTGTGGTCAGAGGGCCTGGGTTGAAGTCTTGGCTTTGCCACTTCACTTCTCTGGGCGCTGTCAGTGTAGATGTCCTTTACATTCTGGAGTTGGCGCCACTCTAGATGGGCTCTGCTCCCATATTCTGCACATTCTGCACACGCTCATCAGTCCTGTCTTTGTCATCTTATCCCTGACCTGTGGTGTTGACTTTTTACTTTTTTGGAAGTGAGGTGAATCTGGCAATAAGAGAATCTGGATAAACTTCATTAAACTCTCCAACTTTTTGCCGTGGTATTTTTTGTCGTGATTTTCTTGATGTCTTTGGTCTGTAAGTCAGACCTTTTCTCCCTCTGCGACACTCCCTTATTTCAGAAAACAAAACAAAACAAAACAAAACAAACAAACAAACAAACAAAAAACATTAACTAGAACCATCCTGAGCAGACAACGTGCCTGACAGGGTGCCCAGTATTCAGGCCTAATAATATGGGCCCCAGATTCTTATTATGGTTTCTCGACAACCAGATGGGATACAGAGCACGGTCTACCCCTAACTAGCTGTGCAGCTTGGAACAGGCCTCTGTTTCTCTATGTAAAACAAGGTCGTTGAATAAGAACATCTCTGAGGGACCTTCTAGCTGGGAAGTCTATCATTTTTTTCTTTTTTGCTCCCCCCCCTCCATGCTGGGTACAGAGTAGTGCCATTGGCATATAACTCTAGAGATGGAAGGGTCCTCAGGAACCATCTCATCCAAGATGCTCAGCTCAGAGATGAGCAAACAGAAGCACAGAAGAGAGAACGTGACTTGCCCAGGGTCACACAGCTGGGCAAGGTCTGAAGCAGATTCGTTCTCCCTCTAAGGAGCCATCTAGTTCTGCCCAGTCTGGTCAGAGAAACTCTTCCAGAGAAGTGGTCATCCCCCTCTGCTTGAAAACTCCCAGTAAGGGGAGCCCCTCCCACTCTTGGATGCCCCCCCTCCTTAGTAAGCTTTTCCTGCATTGAGTTTAATTGGCTCCTTGGCAGTTTCTACCCAAAGGATCCTCCTTCTTTCCTCTGGCGGAAGCAGAACAAGCCTGTTTCCTCCTTTACACCAAATACTTGAAGCCAACTATCAGGTCTCCCTCTGATGAAAGATGCTGTGTTCCTTCAGCCAACCCTCCTGCGGCAGGAGCTCCAGGCCCTTGGCCGTTCTGATCATTTGCCAAGTGCTTTCCAAGACCTCCATACACCTCCATATTCCTCCATACACCCCAGTCCAGTCATCAAACTGGAACAGACCTGAGTAATCAAACTGGTCCAACCCCTAGCTCTGCAGCTGAGGAAACTGAGACCCAGGGAGCATCACCCATGCCATGGGACTTGAAAACAGGCTCTCTGGTTCCATTGTAAGACACGTGATGTAATTAGCACATATTCATTTGGTAAGAAAGTAATGGAAACTCATCTTTAAGCTTTTTTTTTTTACTTGTTTAAAGCATCCCCAACCTTCCTAGTCAGGTGGGGGGGGGGGTCATTTAATGCATTCTTGCTATGGCCTTTATTTCCCCTTTGCCAGTGGGCATGGGAGGCGCTGGGCTCTGGGACACTGCCCCTCCTGGAGTTTTTTCTGGAAGACAGTGGAACATGTAGCTTGAGAAATTTGTGCAATCGTGAAGATAAATGTTTGCACTTTATTTTAGAATGTCTATTAAATATTACAGATGTGCTTAGTGATTTTATTTGACCGAAACCATTAAAAACTACATTTTTCAGTTGGCGTGGATAAACATTTAAAGTTATGATGTGTTTGGTTGGGAACATTTCGGCTTAGAAGATATTGTCCTGCCCTCTCTTTGTGGGTTCATTCCCAGCTTCTTTTGCCAGGAGAGCTTAGCCCCAGCTATGCCAAGGAAAGTTAATGAGAGAAAAACAAACCCTGTCTTCTCTGTGGTTGGTGGTTTTTTAACCTCTGGGATGATGAAAATTCTGTCTATTTCTCCATCTGGACTTCAGCAAGCCCTACCCTGTGGCTCGAGAACTAAGAGCTAGCTTACAGCTTTTGAATCTTTCTGATACTGCATTCAAGAAAGACTTAGGAGACATTTCAGGAATGTCCAAGGAGGACCTGCAGGACTGGGGGTAGGGGGTGGAGGGTGGAGGACTGGTTGTTATAACAGTCATGTCAAAGAAAGCTTTGCCCTGGTCCAGGATGGGCTGTGGGAGTCTAAACACCGCCACTGTGGGCCCGGGCCCTGAAATGGAATGAGAATGGACACTGAAGGTCTGTGCCGTGTGGAGGGCCCCAGGAAAAGCTCAGGCTCCTACTTTTATGATTCCATTCGGAGGGTTTCCCGAATGTCGGCAAACAGTGAGCTGTTCCCTAATGTGTTGGTTTTATAAACAGAGATACAGGATCCTGAGGATCAGATTTCCATCATGCTTGACACATTCTTCCCCTCTCTCTCTCTCTCTCTCTCTCTCTCTCTTTCTCTCCCTTAATCCCTTCCTTCTCTCTCTTCCCCACCTCCTTTTTCTTTCCCTCCCCCTTTTCTCTTCTCTCTCTCTCTCATGTTCCCTCTCTATCTCTGTTTCTGTCAGTCTGTCTCTCTATCTCTGTCTGTGTCTCTCTGTCTCCTCTCTCTCCCTCTCTCTTTCTCCTTCTCTCCCTCCCTCTTCTCTCTTTCTCTCTCTCTCCTTTCTCTCTCCCTCTCTCTACCCCCCCTTCTCTCCCTTACTCCCTTCTCTCTCCCCCCTCTTTTTTTCTGTCCCTTCCCCTTTTCTCTTCTCTTCTCTTCCTTCTCTTCTCTTCTCTTCTCTTCTCTTCTCTTCCCTTCTTCTCTTCTCTTCTCTTCTCTTCTCTTCTCTTCTCTTCTCTTCTCTTCTCTCTCTCTCTCTCTCTCTCTCTCTCTCTCTCTCTCTTTGTTTCTGTCAGTCTGTCTCTCTATCTCTGTCTCTCTCCCTCTCCCTCCGTCTTGGTCCCCCAGTTGACCACTCTCCCTTTGGCTTCATAGTCATATTCAGGTCTGAACTTCTATGGAAAGAGCATAGACTGATGTCAGATAACTTTTTAGTACTATTAATTAGAGATCGATTGCCATTCTGCATTGGTGGGGGGATTTCTATGCATGGGAATCCCCTATGCAGATAAAATCCTGGGTCTAGGGCAAGGATTCTTAACTTGGGATCCGTGAATTTTTTAAAAGTATATTTTGATAACTATATCTAGCATTATCATTTATAGCAACTATAGATAATCATATGGTTTATAGACAGCTCAGTGGAGCAGTGACTAGAGTGCCAGCTTTGGAGTCAAGTGGATAAGTTCAAATATGATCTCAGATTCTAGCTGAGTGACCTGGACAAGTCATCTAACCTTGTTTGCCTCAGTTTCCTTATCTGTAAAATGAGCTGGAGAAAGAAATGGCAAAACCACTCCACGATCTTTGCCAAGAAAACCCCAGATGGGGTCACAGAGAGTCAGACATGACTGAACCCACTCAACAACAATGATAGTTTATGCATTTAAGAACTTGAGAAAGGGCTTTACCATTTGGTAAAGGGATTTGACTTTACCTATGGGCCTTACCCATAGCGTTTACCAAACTGAGCCAAAGAGTCCAGGCCACAAAAAGGTGAAGAACCTCTCCTCCAGACAGTTCCTCTACACCCTCCCCACCAAAAAATCCCAAAAAACAATTCATGGTTTTCAGACATTTTGCACAGGAGGCAGTAAGGTACCATTGGTTAAGAGGGTGCTGGCACTGGAGAAGGAGAATCTGGATTCGAATCTTCCCTTAACACTCCCTGTGTGATCTTGGGCATTTCACTGAGCCTCCCTCCCCAGAAGGGTCTTCAGTAGTGGGGTCAGACCAGTGGCCTTTTCTGAGGGCCTTTTCTCTACAGCTGGACAGTCTCCTGAATACCTGAGCTAAACTTATGCCCAATAAGTGGGATCAGCCTTCTAATTCAGCACCTAAGAGTCTCCTGGTGAGTTCTCAAGGACCTGCTTCATTTCCCTTTGGTGAGACTGAGCACCATGTGCTCAGCTAGAGTCTGGAGACAGGGCTACAGAGTATTGGGGGGAAGGGTGGAGAGAAATAGAAACCCCAGAGACCCCTTTGGAAAGGCAGGATGAATTCTCTTCTCCAAAGACCCAACCTACATGCTAACATCTTGCACCGAAGTAACTTCAAGTGAGACCACATTTTGGTAGAGGAAAATGGTTGAAATTGGATCTTGGTGCCTAATGATTTCAATCCATTTTCTTAGCATTGAATTTGTTTTACTATAGACAGTCTTCCCATACGTGTCAGAGAAGAGTGTCTCTGCTTCTATATCGTCCCTCAGAGGTGTGGGCCAGTGGACTTGTGACCACATCCTCACCTATGCCACCATATCTGCCCTCCATGCCCTGGTACATGAGAGTAGCAGAAGGAAGAGTATCTCGGAGGGAGGGCATCGACACACCCACTGAATAGTCAGTTCTTGAATTGAGGGTGATCCTAAGCCTATGGCTCCATTTGCTATGAGGGACATCCAAAGAGCCCATTCCTTCCACCAGTGCAAATTGACAGCTGGTGTTGGGGGAGGGAAGAAAAGGAAATCACATAGCACCCATACTATGTGCCAGGTCCAACACTAAGCACTTTATCTTGCTTGATCCTTATGACAAACCTGTGAGGGAGATGGAAGGAATTTATAGATGAGGAAACGGAGGCAAATATAGGTTAAGTGACTTGCTAGAGTCACACAGATAGTGTCTATGGTCAGATTTGAACTCACTCTTCCTATCTCCAGGTGCAGGGGAATTTCTATGCCACCAGCTGCCTCAACACCAAGACATCGGGTGATCTGTCCAGGGTCACACAATTAGTATATGACAGAGAGGAAATTTGGACCCAGATCTGATGGGCTTGGAGACCACTATGACAAGGTGTCTCCCTGAATTACTGATATTATTGATAATAATAGTTATTAATATATATTATTATAGTAATAATAGCAGCAAGAACATCAGTCAAGAATCATATTCACATTTACTACCTGGCTGCTTTTGGACAGTCAGCTAACCTCCTTGAGCCTCAGTTTCCTCCTCTGTATAACTATAGAATGACGGCCTCTGAGGCCCCTTGTAGTTTGAGGACTCTGATCCAATGAGCTTGACCCCAATTCTGTAAGTGGAAGGGCTACGGAGACAGGGATGCCTTAGGGTTAGTGCTGATCCCCAGCTCCCAACTGTTGTTTTTCATTGAGGCAAAACCAAGAAAATGGAAGGGTGCAGACTGGGCCCACGTGGGTGCCTCACAATAGCAGCATTGTCTGGGGGCCATGGGGAAGACCAATGCTGCTGCCGATTCTGCTGCCCATGTAGGACTTGCTCCCCACTGAGCTCTGAAAGATGACATTCCTCTGGAGCAGTGTCCCGCACAGACTTTTCTGGCCCCAGTCTGATGGCCGGCAGAGCGGCCTGCATGTAGATTGCAGAAATGTACAGAAGACAGGCCTGTTTGTGCGGCCGGCGCTGGTTGTCAGACGTGTTTCTTCAGTCAAGGCGCCTGCTGGGCACTGGCCTCCCGCTCCTAGAGGTCGAAATCTCAAAGACAGTGAATTTAACTTAAAGCCTTATTCTTAAGTGTTCCCCTGGCAGCCCTTGAGTTTTAAGAACATCCCCCTCCCCACTCTCAGCATTTTCTGGAATGCTTCATTTATTACAAAGATTGGTGCCCTGGAAAAGAAAATGTTCCAAGAAGACAGAATCTCCAGCGACACCCTCCCCCACATGCACTCCTCCCCCCATACACACACACACACACACACACACACACACACACACACGCACGCACGCACACACGTACACACACACGCCTCTCTCTCTAAGGAGGATTTTTTAATGCACACACAAAAAAAATTCCCCTGAATTGGCAGAAACCCTGAACTAGAAAATGTGAAATGGACTTCCTGGGTTCTGGGAGCTTTAAAAATAATGAGCTGGAGAAAACTTCTTGAGTTATGTCAGGGAAGGGAATCTTTGGGGTTTCGAAAGGCCCTATTTTTAAAAACTCAGATAAGCCAGAAGGCTCAAGCTGTGATTGTGTGTCCCTTTATATGTCTGAGTCTGAGAACAGAAGCAGACCACATCCACACCAGTCTTCAGCATGGTGGAGACAAGATCCTTCCCTAATACCATGGCTGCTGGTACTACCAGGCTAATCTGGCCAAGGCTGATGGTCTTTCTTCCTTCTCTTCAGAGAAGTGACCATTTTTTTCTGAACACTATTTCCTTATTTACTCAGAGTGATGGGATTATTTGAACTTAGTTTGGGCCAACTGGTGATTTAGAAATTTGCCCTGTGCCTACTTACTAAAATGAGGGAATCAGATTTAGCTGTGATAAGCACATGTAATAAATTTCAGCAAAATGGGCACTTCAAAGGTCTTCCTTTCCCCCCCATCCAGACATATTCTCTAGTGGGTCAAAGACAGGAAGAAAGGTCCCCTATATACCCCAATATATATATTAACCCCATTTGTGGTGGCAGAAATCCCCGAAAACCAACCAGTCAGCCAACAAGGACCTACTGTATCCGTGGCAGTCATCAGTCTAAGTTTTGGGGTACTAAGACAAAAATAACATATTACCTGCCCTCAGGGAGCTTACATTTTAATGGAGGACCTAACAAATTATAATATATCCACATAGTATATGTGTATCTACATACACATATACACAATACACACAAGCACATATATGAATATAGACAAAAATTTACAAAATGAATAAGATAATTAGGCAGTCGAGGCACTAGCATTGGGGAAATGCTTTGTATGTGACCTGGACCCCTTTGGCAGTCTGGGGGAGCTTAGGGACCCCTTATCAGAATCATCCTTTCAAATGCAGCCAAGTAAGAGGACTAAATTTGGAGTCAGCAAATTGTGAGTTCAAATCCTGCCTCAGACATTTATCATGTGACCCTGAGCAAGCCCCACCTTGGCCTCAAGCTCCACGTCTGTAAAAAGGACAAGAATGACATTGTTTTCCCATGGTTATGAGAATTCAATGAGATGATCTATTTTGGGAACTTTTCAAACCTAAAAGATGTAAATGCTAGTCATTATCATTGTCGCAACTTTATTTTTATATTTATATTAATTGTATTTATTATTTCTTAAAGTCATAGAATTACAAAGGAAACCAATTATTTTGAAAGTTATGAATCTATACATATATACACACACTCACGGTATATATATTATACACATACACACATATTTTGAAGGTAATGGACCTCAGTGGAAGAACCCCTGTTATAGAAGGTTTCCCTTAAACTGGGTTTTAAAGGATACTCGGAAACCTAAGACATGGGAGATCTAAGAGAAGGGAATTTCAGGCATGGGGCATAAATGGTACTAAAAGCAGATAATAAAGCTGCCCTCCCTCCATGTCGTAGAAAGTAGGAGGCTGAGAAAGCCAGGACCACAAAGGCTTATGATACACCCTGATAGACCCAGCTGGTCAGGCTGCACTTGGCTGGTTGTCTTTGTCACAAGGTACTATGGGAGATATGACAAAAGGGAAAACAGTGATGATGATGATGATGATGATTTTTAAAAGATAGCCATAAAACTTTTTTTTAATTATTAAAGTTTTCTTAGTGTTTCTTCCTGTTTCTTTGAAATAAACCACAGCAGTGGTTTTCAGTGGTTTTGTTTAGGCCAATCTGAGATCTGATCAGTGAGCTGTTAGCACTGTCAGCTCCAGGATGGAAATTAGGGGAGGCATATAGGTGGTATGAGATAGGCCTGAAAACCCAACCAAATCGAGAATGCTGGTCCTTTCCTCTAATTGGCATTTCAACACAAACCTCCATATTAGATTACATTTTGGCCTTTAATGGAGATAAAAAGAAAGTCTCTATATGCACCAAAATATTTTCATGGTAGCAGTGGGCAACAGACCTCCCTGGAGGTCTGTTTCCTTATCCCTTCTCCCCCCCCAGTGTGAGCCCCCATTGCCTTCAGTCTAGACTAGGGGGTCCTCAGCATTTTCCAGTAGAGGATATATTTTTATCATCTCCTAAATCTACCAAACACCCGGCATAATATGAGATGTGCTCAGAGTCCTTGTTGATTAAGAAAATAAAGGATGACAAAAGCTACTGTGAATTCAGGAAGGATTTTAAGCTAATTTGTATTGTTAGTCAAAATAATATTTGAAAAATCACAGTACTAATGGCTGATGTTTCTAAGATGCTTTTATGTTTGCAAATTTCTTTGCACATATGATTTCCTTTGATCCTCTCAACAACTTTGTGTTTGTTGTGAAATTCTCTATTTATAATGAAACTGAGATTGTGACTTGCCCAAGATCCCACTGAGGCAGAATTCAAACGCAGGCCTTCCCAAAATCAGCTTTCTGTCCTGCTGCATCTTCTTGTTCAGTCCTAGGTGTCATTTCCAAGTATGGGGAGGATGTAGGAGGGGAAAGGGGAGCCCCTGGCTGGCTGCTTCCTGCTTTCTCATCCTTCTAGTCAGCAACACAGGAAAGAGACTAAAGAACACTGAATTGTGGTCAGAGAACTTGAGGGAAACTTTGTGACCTTGACCAAATCACTTGCTTCCTCTAAGCCTCAATTTTCCTGTCTGCACAATGAGAAAGGTGGACTAGATACCTAAACTCCCATTTAATTCCAATCTTTATGTAGCATTTTGGGGATTTATCTTCTTTTGGAGGATAATTAAATTTTTAAGAATCTGTAAATAAAACTGTCCTATGCACTTAGACCTACTTATTATGAATTATAAAAAACAGTCCACAGAACAATTGAAAAATATAGCATAAAGTCTTTTATGATGGTCATAGACATCTGTTAGTGATTGCTGTTTGAGCTGTAACCTCAAGTGTAGCCACATTTCTTACTCTCCTAATCCTACAACAACTATGGCCTCCTTTTGACCTCTTTCTTTCCCTATTCCTGGCTTTTTTTCCCTTACTAGATCTTTCTATCTCTGTCTTTCCTTTTTAAAAAATATGTTTTATGGCGCCTCTTGTTTTTACATAAGTCAATCTCAGACGTAACCCCATTCCCAGCTTTTCAAATTTAATTATCACTTTTAAAAGTTAATAAAAAACAACTTATATAATGATTGTATCTCATAGAAAATAAGTTTCATTATCTGTTCTCCAGAATCTTAAAATCACACTTCAACTTGTTTTTAGTGTTCTTTTCCTTATTTCAGTCTTTGTTTATCTTGTCCTTTTGTTTCTGCTTGCTACATTGTATATCACTTAATACAAATCTTCCTATGTTTCTCTAAATTCTTGACCTTCAGCATTTATTACTTAATAATAATAGTCTATTACCTTTAAATGCCAGCTGCTTGTCTGGTTGTTCGCCCATCCATGAGCCCCCTTTTTGTTTCCAGAGCTTTATCACCATTGAAAATGCTGTTACGAGTATTTCTGTTACATATTTGACCTTTTTTTCCTCCTCCTTTGAACTTCCTTGGGATCTATGCCTAGTGATGGGGTCACTGGGTAAAGGGCATAAAACTTCTTAGTCATTTTCCTCACCTAATTCCAAATTGTTTTCCAAAAAAGTTTAGACTCCTTCACAGCCCTTTTAATATTGTATTAATGTTCTCACTCCCCTTCTCCATCTGTCTCCCACACAGCCCCTCCTCACTCTTTTGTCTGCTACTACCTCCCTCATCTTGCTGGGAAAGGGATAAGTGTTGTGCCCAAGGAAGTGGTTTCAACCACTTATTTTCTCCCAGTGGCTTCCAAACTTTATGTGATGTTGCCCTTTTTTTACAAAATTTTTTGAAAGTCTTCTCCTTCCACATTTATCATAAAACAATCTGCCCAAATAATTTTCTTAGCTTGTATTTTATTCAAATTAATTTAAGATTTTAACGTTTTATAGCACTTAGCATGCAAATCAAAATAATATAAATAATATACAATTAAATACAAAGCAAATAACATAAATAGTACAAATAAAATTTTTAGTCATTTTTCAACTGTGTCTAACTATGACTCCATCTAGGGTTTTCTTGGCAAAGAAACTGGAGTGGTTTGCCAAGTCTTTCTTTGACTCATTTTCCAGATAAGGAAACTGAGGCAAGCAGGGTTAAGTGACTTACCTAGAGTCACACAGCTAGTAAGTGTCTGAGATTAGATTTGAACTCTGGAAGGTGAGTCTTCCTGACTCTAGACTGGGCTATCTATCCACTGTGTCACCTAACTGCCCTCAAGTAAATATAAATACAAATAAATAATAACATAAATAAAATAATAGAAAATAAATACAACTAAAACAATATAATAATCACATATATTTCTTCATAAAGTACTTTATAAGAACACATTTAACACAATTTAATTTTAGTTTAATTGTCAAGCAGTTGTTTCTATGCAATTTTGAAGGAAACCAGCCTTATTATATTGTACTTAACAAAATGAATGATGTTGAGAATCATTGATATTATGGTACTTTTAACTGTCACATAAAGATTGGTTAGCTTCAGGTTTACACATTTCACATTAAAATATACAAGCAGCCAACAACACACCTCATTCGTATGATGGGATGGTGGCAGATGAGGCCTCTAGAGATTTGCCATAAAACAACTCAAAGTTAACCTTGTTTGCACGCACCATGTTAAATTATTGAGGCCCTGCATTCACTGTCAGAACAAATTCACCCTGTTAGTCTCACTTAGGTTGACTTTGTTTTAAACTTTGTCTTCATTGAAAAAAGCAGCTGTACTTGAAAATCACCATGGTTTTGGACATTGTTTTCCATACCTCCTTCCAAAACCAACCCAGTGTTTGTAAAATTAAGCCTTGTGTGGCTGGCAGCCTCATCAGCCTGGAGTGATGAGGGAGGGAACAGCAAGGGGCCATGATGGTGATGGCTTATATCTTCATAACTCACTAACTGCAAAGTGTTTTGCAATACTCGCCTTTGATCCCTACTTCCTTTTGCCAGCTACCTCTCTCTTTCCATCCCTAATTTAATAGAGCAGAGAGCTACTTAATAGAGGAGATATCACTAAGGCTTTGCTGTAATAAAGATTTGGTTGTGCACAGCTGAGACCAGGATTGCTGCTGTTTGCATTAAAAACATGTCACTGTGTGTTTACTCAGGCCTCAGGGTTTACTTTGTTTGGTTTCTTATTAATTATCTTGACCCGTAGTATGGTTTGTTCTCCTTAAAGACCCCAGGAAAACTTGTTAAGGAGTTCCTCCTGAGGCTAGGGATCACAGATTTAACCCTGGGAGGAACCTGGGAGGTTATCATGTTCAGCCTCCTTTTCCACTTGATGACATCGAGGTTGGGCAAAGAATCTAGAAATTGCAATGTAGGATCAGACTTTCCAGCCTGGAAATCTCCAGTGAGCAGGGAAGGAAAATTCAAGGCAGCTTCTGGGTGAAATAGAATCTTGGAACAAGGAAATGGAAAACTCTGGAAGATGCAAATCTGTAATGAACAGAAACTCTAGCTGGAAGAGAAGGATTAAACTTCCCTGATTTCTGTGGCTAACTGAGATTCTGATGGGGGGTTAGGACAGTGCCAGCATACATTTGTCTTAGCCTCATTAGGCAGCAATCTAGAGCTGGAGAAGAACTCAGAGGTCTCTCAAATTTTACAAGATGGGAAATTGAGGCTTGAGAGAAGATTTAAATGATTGGCACCAGGTCACCTACCTGACCTCACCCTATTCACCACCTTTTTATAGGATTTTGAGCTGGAAAAGTCCACAGAACCATATAATCCAACCTTCTTGTTTTACAGAGAAGGAAACTGAGACATATAGAAACAAAGATTACATGGGTGGAATATCCGAGATTTGAATTCAGGTCCCCAAATCCTGTCCCTTCAGAGCTTGCCACAATTATTTCCATCTGAGTGGTTCAAAGAGCCTTTGACCCCCGCCCCCCAGGGACCTTACATTTTCCAAACCAAAAGGAAAAAGAAATATTAAGTGAGCTTGTTTAATTTTCCATGGTACAATTATTCTAGAATGTCTCAGGATTTCGAGAATAGTAATAAACCTCCCTTTTTCTGGGACAACTGTTCTATAGCCATAAGAAAAGGAAAGTGACCAAGAGACAATAGACTGACAGACGTGACCACATGTGAAACTTTGTTGGATTCGTGATGCTCACAACATAACTGGTTCTCTTTCTCTGTGTTAGTTAAGGACTAATCTCAAGATTATACTGTGGTTTGCAGATAGGGCCTCGTTTAAAATATTTTATCATTAACACGACAGGGAGTTGGATAAAGAAAATGAACCATGATTATAAAATGCTAATTATCGTCCTCAAGTGCACATCGGGCACCCATGAATATTTCCAGCACAATTTGCTTTATTTATTATTTTAGGCAGATTATAAATGTTAATGCAATTGCAGATGGTATGTTAGCAATTTCCAAGGCTATAACATTATTTGGAATTTCTAATAGTTTCTCCTAAAATGTACTGTAGTGATGGATGGATGAAATAAGAAAGGTAGTTTTCTTTGAAATTAAAAGCATTAGATGACAGGAGATTGAAAGGAACTTCCAGGCTCAGGCTGGAGGAATTAACTCTTTAAAAGGGGAGGAAAACATCCCTGGCTTATAGTGGGGATGGTCTTTTTCAAGGAACTGTGGGTAAAAGAAATTGGAGAAAAGTGTCTTATTTTGGATCCCCCCCCAACACACCTTCCCTGCAAGGCTGTGATTTTTTTCTCTTTAATTCTGCCAGAAACAGAAAGCCAAGGTTGAATCAAAGGGCTTCTCCCTCCTTGTCTTGCATTCGTTTTAAAATTCAGTGATGTCAGTCATCAGTCATTTTTTACAAAATAAAAATATATTGTTTATTTATAGGCAGCACATAGTATAGTGAGAGGGCTATGCCTGAAATCAATACGACCTAAATTCAAGTCCCCTCTTTGACACTCAGAAGCTGTGTGACCACAGATAACTCGACTTTTCTGACACTCTTCCACCAATCTTTTCAAATAAGTTACAGATGAGTTGCAATCTCTGGTCAATGGCCACCTACAAAAACATGGTTCCTGGGCCTATTGCTTATTTGAAAAAAAAAAAGTTTGTGTTGTCAAAGCTTGGTTTTGAAAATCTGGAGGTAGAATCATATTGCCAGGTAATGTAATTGACTGTGACCCCACCATGCCTTGGATAAAATACAAACAAAAACATAAAAACTATTTTCTTAGGCTACAAGGTAAGTGAATTGGGTTCTCCCATTTTCAGTGGCTTTCCTTGCTTTGTGGGAAGATGTCGACATTCTAAATTATTTTCCAATCAACCTAATAAAAGTTATTGCTTCCCACGTAATCCCTATGTTTAAAAACTATTCTTTGCTTTTTATTTTTCTTTTCTCTTCTTTCCTTTAGCATTAAAAGATCCCCAGTAAAAATGAGTTGGGGATACTTGGAGGAAAGGGGGGGGGCTTCCCAAATTAAAAGCGTAAACTAAAAAATGTCCAATGCTATTTGTGTTCACGATTAGGAATCTTGCATGGAGACATAGTCCCATCAGGAAATATGGCTCTTACACAGACTTGGTTTAGGGAAATGTCATTCTTCACTAAGAAATACTGTGCTTAATTAATTCTTGCTCCTGGGAGGTCAACTTGGGGCACTCATTATTGTCTTAATTGGGGGTATAAATCCTGAGGCCCTGGAGGAAAAAAAAAACACACACACAGAGTGGTTAGTGGAGTGTGGCCTTTGGGGTGAGTGTCAGCCAGGGACAGCCCTATCCTGGCTTGTGACAGTGCCTGGTTTTGATGGGTTATAGGTCCTGGCACAAAGATATTAGGTTTAAAGGGCAACAGGCACAGTTAAAAATATATATAATAACTTGTCCCCACGTTTTTACATTAAACAGTATGAAACTATCCAATACTTTCTGACTTGAAAAAATGTGTTCTTATGAACTCCTGGTTTTCATATTGAAATTATATCCATTATACATCCCATCTGTAGCCTCCTACCAGGTCCCAAATCATTTTACAGACATTAGCCAAAGGAAGCTTGGTGTAATTTTTTTTTTAAATACAACAAAATACTATGTTTTTCATTTCCATTTTATTTTGAAATTGAAGAAACCAGATGGGAACGGAGGCGGGCTCCTCTGTGTTTGGTTACCTCCAGGAACAGAAGGCAGAATATTCCTGGGGGTTCCTTCCTCTCCCACATTGGCTGGAGGTGATGATGGTCCTGTCTAGATTCCTGGGATGGTTGCTGAAAAGGTCAGGAGTTCATCTGGAGCCCTAACTGTAGAGGGAAGGGGGGAGGGGGACTAAGAATAGTGTCCTGGGTAACACCTCGATCTAACTGTCCCACACTGCTTACCACGCACTGCTTTTGATAGCAGGGAAGTGAAATTCACAGATTTCACAGATGATGCTCATTCTTTTTAGGTCTCTGTTACAGAACAGGTCTGTTTCACTGGTGATTGTCCCTTTGCCAATTGCCGGTCAAGAAAAAGTTTCTTTTAGCTTTAATGAGAAAACGATTCATGTTAGGAGGCTTGGACATAATAGGATTTAACGGCTTAAAAGGCATGGGATCGTGACTTTAGAGATGGAAGGGACATTAAAGAATGACAAGTCCAACCTCCTTGTTTTGGAATGAGGAAGCAGAGGCTGAAAAGGATTAAGTGACTTCTCCAGGGTCAGGAATAGGCAAAAGCGGGATTGGAACCCAGGCCCTTTGAGTCCAAATGCCATGCCTTTCCTTCTGTAGCCTCCCAACACCTAGTCCAGCCCCTTCATTTCACAAATGAGGCCTGAGAAGAGAAGTGATTTGTCAGCCATTCAGATTGCAGATTTGAGGCTGTTCAGATCTTAGAGGTTATTTGGCACAACCCCTTCATTTTACAGATGAGGAAATAGAAACCAGGGGAGGCTGAATAATTTGTCCAGAGTCACACAAGTAATGAGTGGCAGGGCTAGGATTCACCCATGTCCTGTCCATATCTCACAGTGCCAAAATTGGAACCCAGATGCTCAGATTCCTAATCACAATCCCTTGAATTTTCCACCCCATCCACCACTTTACCTTCTTACCCATCTTGTAATTGTAGAATCCTTGGGTTTACGGTTCTACAGGACCTTAAAGATGATCACATGCAACCCCCTATTTCATAGCTGGGAAAGGGCTAAAGGAGTGACTGATCCAAGGTCACCCAATAAGTGAGTGGGAGGGTTTTGAGTTCAAGTCCTAATAGGACACATCTAGGTAATACCTTGATCTTTTAGTGACTTTAGACTGCCCTTTGTGCTTCGAGATTGCCATTAGTGATGAAAGTATTCATGGAGGAAAAAAAGATAGCACTAACTTAAGAATTAATAGGGCCTCATGAGCTATGGGTAATTTAAATCTACATCTAATCATGTCTTTAATAGTTTTATTGGTCTAAATATCCTCTTTGGATTTGGAGAAGAAAATAAATACTCCATTACGTTCTAAGCTATAGCAGCCCTGCTCCCCAGACTTATCAATATTTTATCAAGAGAGAAATCCCATCGGATATTGTTGCCTTAACTATGCACCTGAGATTTTCCAGGGGTTTGGTGGGGGGAGAAGGGAAATGACAAGAGAGAAAAAATAAGACAAAGGCAGAAATGGGGAGGGGAAAGGAAAGAAGGAGAAAGACTAAGAAAGATAGATGGAAAGAGAACAGAAGATGAAGAGTGTGAGGGAGAAAGCAAGGGGGACAGATAAAAAAGGCAAATGAACAGAGAGACCAGCAGAGATATGGGTGGAGAGAAGAGATATAGGCAGATTACCTAGAAAGGGGGAATATGTGTGTGCATGAGTGAATATATTAATGAGGTTTGTGGGTTAGTCCTTTGAAGGATTTGGTAGACAGAGTAGCTTCCTTTCCATCCCATGGATTATTGAAGTTTTCATGTCTCTGACTAAATCAGTTCAGGCCTCCTCCAGGGACCCTAGTTCCATACCAACCTTGTTCATGTTTAACAGAGTAATAGCCATGTTTTGCAAAAGTATGTAGCAATTCGTAATTGTTGGGAATTTGGTTTTGGTTGTGTTTTCAAATTCTGACCACTAACTGGATTCAGTCGGCTTTAAGTAAGGAGCCCCAAGAATTGGCCCCCTTTGCTCCCCCACTCGTGTGGTTTCACATACCCCTCTCCACTTTCAACAGAACAGATAAGATATCAGCACAATTAAAAGTGAAAAATAATCTGACTACTTTGCCGTTAGTGGTGAATGCTCACAGAACACACACTGATACAATAGATTCTAAATAATTTATATCCGGCACTTTTGTGGGGTTTTTTTCCCCCCAATCTGTAAATGAGGACACTTAATGCGGCATGGCCCAGTGGATACTCTGTCCTTCAGCCATTAAGATAACAAGATGAGGGGGCGATGATTCCGACCAATGCATTTTGGGAGCACAGAGAGGATAAAAATTAAAAATCAAAAGAGATGTTTCACCAGAATGCTTGGCATAAGCAAGTACATCAAAAGCCACTTAGAAAACTGAAATTGCCAATTAATCCCCAAATCTCCCTCTGTGGGGCTACTGAAAATCTCTCCTTTTTCTCAGCCAAGTTAAAGGCCCCTTTGGTGTGCTTGGTCTGGTTTTGCATGGAGTGGGCACTAACTGATGGCAAAGACAGAACCTTTAGATGTTTCTTGTAGCTTTCTTCAGCCCTACTCAACTCTCTTTTAGGTGACACAGCAAATAGGAATGAATAAATAATGCAATATGTCTTCCCCATAGACAAATCCAATCTCAAATGACCAGTGTGACATGATCCATGCTGGATCACCAATCGAGTTGTCATCATTGTTTTCCTCATAGTCTGTAACTCCCATCACACTATTGGGAAATACCCCTACAAGTGCCCAGGGCTTCAGTTGGAGGGCAGAGGGCATGACACTCTACAGTTGTATAAGACAAAAATAAAAGCGGGTAGTTGTCAAAAAGTCAACAGTTTAAATCTAGCTTAGGCATGGTTTGCTCTATTTTTGTAATTCCACACCCACCCCACCCCTCATTCCACACCTGCATGTGCATTCAGTCTGATTATTCATTTGGGAGGCTATGGCTAAAGATATGCATATTCTCAATCTGTCTTGGGAATGAATGTATGTGTTCTAGGGGAAACAGGCAAGCCATGTCCATGGAAATTTTCAGGCTTGTTTGATCTAGGAAAATGGTTACCAGAATTCAGTAAACAGATCACTTAGTTCCTTAACAAAACCTAATGTACTTTGAAATGCATTCAAAATAAAAAACACCCCCATGAATGATCTCCTTTGTCTTCCTGAAGGAAATAAAAAGAAATAAATGAGGAGTCCTGAGATTTTACATGCTAAACACCATCCTTTCCAGTTTGGGATAAAGGAAGACATGGATATTGGAAGGCTATTCCAATGTTGGATTGAGTTTCAGCCTCTTAAGTATATGATATAGGGAATTTCTCTCTCTTCCTCCTGGGATTTGTTTGTTAAATACTAAAAGGTTGATGGTTTCTATGAGTTCATTTTTTAATTCTACTAATTTACTGAAGTAATTAGCTATCTGTTATTTTTTTCATTATTCTTGAAGGGAGCCATCATACCTTATGTAATTAATTTCTTCTGTTTGTTTATTATTTTTCCCTCAATTTCTTTTCTTTTAAAAATTCCTATAGCTAGCATTTCTAGCAATATAGCAAATAGTAAAATAGACTATGTACCTTACCTTAACCCTGACCTTAGCAAAAAAGCTTCTAATACTTTTCCATTATACATAATATTAGTTCTACTTTTGGTAATATTAAGGAAGGATCGCTTTGTTCCTGTGTATTTTGGTATTTGTTAACATGTAAGTGTTAAATTTTGTTGAAAAGCTTTTCTGTCATCATTTGCTGTAAGCATGTGATTTTGCTTGATTTTAATATGATTTGAGAAGTACCATCATATAGTGAATAGAGCACTGACCTTGGAATCAGCAAGACATGATTTCAAGCCTACTCCTGGACATAAATCTTGGCTATGTGATACTGAATGTAAATTCTTGGTGCCTTTGGACAACTCTCTCAGGATGTGTTGCATTGACTACCCATGTGTGTTGATAGAAGGAGATTCCTCACTGGAAGTTCCATACGCTAATGAAATCACAATTCTAGTTTTCATGTTTTATTATACCTATTATTGCCAGTTAGCAAGCATGTTTTAGGAAGTGGAAGGTATTTCTCCATCAAGGACAGAATTGAAACTAGCTACTAAGGGGAGCAAAACATGATTCCTAGAAAACCAAATCAACAAGCTGGTCGCTTAGCTCCATATTTTTTTTTCTCAAAGGCCCATAATTTTGGAAAGTGAAATGAAGAATTTGAAAAAAGAGTCTAGAAAATAAAACTGTGCCCTTAATATCCATCAGGGCAAAGAGCAAGCTATACTTCCATTCCTTGGCACTTAGATGGGTCCAGAGTATATCCCAGTGTTGTGTCTCCCCCAAATCCATTAGCTTCAGTAGGCATTTTCTCTCGGGGAGAACTTTGTGGTCTGGGCACACTCCCTTTATTGACGCTGATTGGCACCTGGCTGTATAACTTGGAATCTGAGAAAGTTGCACAGATACCTAGGAAGACAACAGGCATCAGAGACAGGGCTT
The DNA here is from genome assembly GCA_011680675.1 of Gymnobelideus leadbeateri. Classification (NCBI taxonomy): domain Eukaryota; kingdom Metazoa; phylum Chordata; class Mammalia; order Diprotodontia; family Petauridae; genus Gymnobelideus; species Gymnobelideus leadbeateri. Next base: position 405,871 of record WOXC01010304.1, read on the forward strand.
CGTCTCAAGTCTTTTTGGCTCTGAGGCCAGCTCTTTGTCCACTGGACCACAGTGCCTATGGAGAAGTGCTTCAGTCAGGCTAAAAAGAAAACAAGCCCATGCTGTTCAAAAAGGTCCTGGGACCATAGATTTAAGACTAGAAGGGGCCTTAGAGATCTCACATCCAACCTTTTCATTTTTATTTTTATTTATTCATTTTTGCTTTTTGGAGGGGGGAAGGTGGGGGCAATTGGGGTTAAGTCACTTGCCCAAGGTCACACAGCTAGTTTTGTGTTAAGTGTCTGAGGCTGCATTTGAACTCAGGTCCTCCTGACTCCAGGGCTGGTGCTCTATTCACTGTGCCACTTAGCTGTCCCTAACCCTCTCATTTTACAGATGAGGAAACTGAGGTTAGGGTTCATGCCCAGGATCACACAGCCAGTAAGTTTCTGGGGCATGATTTGTATTCAGATCTTCCTGACTCTATGACTGGCATTTTATCCACCCAGCTGCCTTTACCTTTGGCATCTAGGCCTCAGCTTCCTCACCTGTAAAATCAGGTGGTAGCCTAGCAGGCCTCTGAAGTCCTTTCCAGTGAAGGCTCTTCCCCTGAGCCTGTGAGGTTCCAATCTTGGTACTGCAGTGACATCCATCTACTCTGCCCTTCCATAAAAAATGAGAAATATGAGACTGAATAAATATCAAAGCCATATTTGGACCCAATTTGGAAGACAGAGGAGCCCTTCAAAACCTCGTCTGGTTCATTTTCAAGTCAGTCAGTCCAACAGACAACTCTTTTCAGTTGCTGCCAGATTCCAAGGGCCGGGCTGGGGACAGAGATACACAGATTTTTAAAACTACACACTTGCTGCTATCAGGGCAACGCAATGAAAAAGACAATGAGATTGGGCATCAGGGCACCTGGGTTTGAGTCCCAGCTCTGCTCCTTATTACCTGTGTGACCTTGGGCGCATCCCTGGACCTCTGTGAGAGAAGGGTGGGCTTCTAGCTTCTAGCTTCTAGCTTCTAGCTTCCAGACCTCTCAGCTTCCAGTACTAGGATGAAAGGATCTCTGAGATCCTAGCCAGATTTAAATCCTGTATTCTCTGGACTAAGAAGCTTACAGCTGAATAATTAAATTCCATTCAATTCAATAAACATTTATTAAGTGCCTGCTATGTACTAAACCCTGGATAGGGAGATGAAGCTTGGGCACAAATTGTTGTAATAATCTGGAAAATGAGGCAGTGGGGCTATGTTCCCCTCCCCAAATCCTTCCAGTCCTTCTTATCTCTGCATGGTTTATCGCTCCCTGACTTCTTCAGACAGTCAACTCCTTGAAGGCAGGAACTGAGTTTCTTTTTATTTTTTTGTTTCCCCAACATGCAGGAGGTTGATCCCCGGACAGAATATGCACACCTTCTAAGCACTAGTTGAATTGAATTCCCTTAGCTTTGAGAAGTCCCAGATATAATGGAAACTTTGCTAGCAAAGACTGGTTCCTTTTTTCTCTGTGTATGCACAATGCATCACACATAGTAGGTGCTTAATCAATGATCTGATTAATTTGTTGGATTGAATGAAGGTGTGTCATTGATTTATCTTCTCTCTCAGGCCTCTCATTCTTCCGCCTTTGGATATTTGGGGGAGGTGGGGAGATACCCTTGGCTTCTAATCGATTCCTTCAGGATGTAGAGACTATAATAGAGCATTGACATTGGATTCTGGGAGATGTGGATTCTAGACTTGCCTCAGACACTGGTTCTGTGACCCTGGATGAGTCATTTGCTCTCTTTCAGTTTCCTTCCTACATAAAATAGTGATAATAATGCCACCTGCCTCTGCGGATTATTTGGGGGATCAAATGAGATAATAGCTAGGCAGCTAGGTGGGGACAGGGGCCAGAGCACTGGAACTGAACCTGGGTGCAAATGCACCTCTGATCTTTACTAACTGTGTGATCCCAGGTCAGTCACTTACCTGTGTTTGCCTCAATTTCCTCCTCTGTAAAATGGGGATAATCATAGGTTTGTTGTGAGAATATTTGTAAACCTTAAAGCACTGTTTTTCATGCTAACTATTATTGTATCTGTAAAGCATTTAAGGCAGTCATCATTTTCCCACTTTTTTAGGGCATCTGAATTCCAGGCATGTTCCTCTGAGGATGGTCGGCCTGTGGGTCAGGGCTAGACCCTGCCCACAGCATCAACCCTCAGGAGGAATATCCTACCCTCCATTCGGGGGCCAGCATGCTTCCATACAAGGAAAAACATGTCAGGGCCTGGATCTGAAGTCATATATTCTCAGCAAAATGCTAGCAAGCTCTTTCCCCTGTCAGAGTGCTTTCTGAGAGTGAGGACAAGCAGAAGGCTCCATCCAATAAATCCTAACCCCTTCTCAGTAGTGCTCTTGAGGCCTTTGACGTAAACTCTTGCTCAGTCTCCTGCCTCCCTCACCCCCCACATCTGCCACCAATACGCAGAACCTTTCTGGTTTAAGTTTCTCTTTTTGCCCTTTTGTTCTAAACTCCCTTAGAATATATCTTGTAAAGGGTAGCAAGGCTTGGGTTCAAGGTCTTCTTTTATCATTCACTAGCCACGATTAAAATCTCAGTTCCCTCTTCTGTAAATCAGGGCTTCAGACTGGACTTTTAAACTCCTGGCTAAACTCCAAATTCATGATGATATGAGATGTGGGTAGAGAAATTCCTTAGTCTTCATTGCCTAGTACAAAGAGATCTTAAAATGACTTTGCCAGGGTCATCCATCCATGATGTTTCAGATGCAAAACTTCAGCCTGGGTTTCTCTTCCTTAAAGGTTGGCCCTCTATCCACTGCCCAAAGAGGCTTTGTATGTCTGAGATAAGAAAAGAAAATTCCATCTAGAAGGGGCAAAATAACCCTAAAAATTAAATTGACATCTTTAGAAAAAAACACTCTATTATAGGAAAGCTGTTTATTTAACATTTCCTCTACCCCCCCCCCCCCGATTTCAGTCTTTTCTGTGTTGGAAAAAACAGTGCAAATGCTTCCCATTTATTTGTGTCTGTTCTGAAAGGCCCGTGAAGGATGTGGTAGGAGGGGTTGCCATAGCACTCCTCATCCTCACTGAATATATTATGAAAAAGGCTCAGTCCTAGCTTTTACCGATTGCCAAATGTTGCCCGTAAGAATAAAAATCTTTTTAAGTCGTTGTGGGCGTTTTCTCCAGTGCATGCTTCCTGCATTTTTAGAACATCCACTCCTATGTGGGCCACCTCTCCCCCTGCTTACATTTGGGGAGGGTGGTACAGATAAGCTTCAGCAATTGGGGTGCAGATGCGTGCGAGCGGTCGGCATGTGCGGCAGCTGGGGTGCTATTTTCAGTTCATTTTTTCAGTATAATAAGAACAAAAAAGGCAGAACCCACTGGCTCCCTGCCCCGTTATATTTAAAGAATCCCTGATAAGAAATGGGTAGCTATAGGTTTCACCATAGAAGGGCACAAAATCAGTGACCCAATTAATCTGGAAAAACGATGTCTAAAGGGATTCCTCAAGGCTGGACTTCACCAGTTCATGTCCAGTAAGAGAAGGGGATTGGGTAGGCTGTGATAGAAGGTAACAAGAGAATGGAAGCTGCCTGAGAACAGCCAGTGTTTGGGTGCCTGTCCTATTATTGGTGCTTAATCAATGCTTGGTGAATGAATGAATGAATGAATGAATGAATGAATGAATGAAAGTAGGAAGTGGAGTAGCATAGATTCAATTGACAAAGTCAGTGTAAAAATAAGATTTTATATATATATATATATATATATATATATATATATATGAATTTTTAGAGACTTTCAAGAAAAGGAAGAAAAGAGAAAAGGAAAGAAAGAAAAAGAAAAAGGAAAGGAAAAGAAAGAGGAAAAGGAAAGAAAAAAGAAAGGGGAAAGAAAAGAAAGGAGAGGAAAAAAGAAAGAAAGGATAGAAAAAGAAAGGAATTACAATAAAAAGAACAGAAGGAACAAAAGAAAAAGAATTTCTCTCAAATGGTGGGTTTGTAGACATAATCTAATTTGGCTGTAGGTAGGAGCCATGTGTTTCTGTTTCTTTTTCACTCTTAGGGTCCTCTGTGTTTTCCTGAAACTTATGATGGCCCAAAAGCGATGGCCCAAAGAGCAGTTTCTAACTTACTGGTGTCCTTAACAGATGGAGAGCAGCCCAAAGTAGATGTCTCCGTGTTAGTCACTTACAGACAGCTTTCTTTATGTTAAACAATAACTCATTTGAAAAGAAAATCAAAAGGCATCCCCTCCTACCCGAAGATTATCCTTTGAAGACAGAACCTGTTTCTCTAATATCATTTCTGATTTGTGTAACCTAGTCACATTTCTTCTTTGTGTTTTTGTTTGTGGTGTTTTTATTTTAATCTAAAAAAAGTCTATTCTGATGACTAGCTGGTTGTCTTGGCCCGCTGCCCTGAGTGAGTTTAGGCCTTTGACCTCTCCAGGAGATACTGGGAGTTCAAGTTCACTGTTAAAGCCTGCCACCTTTTCATTCAGTGTCCCTGAGGGCTTTTAATTAAAAGTGGATTTAAAAGATTGAAAGCCTTAGCCTCTAGGTCTCAAGGCTGGAGTTCAGCTGACAAAATCCAGGGGAAATGCCATAATTGTACCCTTCCCGAAAGATGGTTAACCCAGGGGCCTTTGCCTTTGCAGATTCGTTTATCCCTGCATTCCTGGGCAGCTGGCCCCAAAGCAGATCAATTGTTGTAAACCAACCAATGCCAGGCTCACACAGCTGGTCAGTATTGAGAGCAGAATTTGAACCCAGGGCTCTCTTAACTCAGAACAGTCTTGTTAATCCCTGGCTACAGAGGTCTGGGAACAAACTGACTGGGATCCAGTGACTGATCAACAGCCCTGGGTCTTCAAAATCAAAAGATCACTGCAATGTCACTGAATAGTTTTGTGTGTTTTTTTTTAATTTTTAATTAATTTAATTCAGTTCAGCAGGAAATTTAAAAGTGCCCCTTCTGTCTCAGAAACTGTGATAGGCAGTGAAGATATAGAGACAAGAATGAACATGGCCTGTGCCCTCAAGGAGCTGACATTCTGTTGGGGGGAACAGCAAGTGCCAATGTTGAATCTCCTTTGTGCTCCCTGCCCCAACACCTCCTTTTTTGGCAGCTAAGAATTCAGAGGGCAGCTTACTTCTCCTCCCTTTAGAGTTCTGTGGGCAGCCCTGGAGCATTGGGAAGTTGATTATGAATGCTTATGAGCCCCTATCAGTGTGTTCTCTCCTTGGGCATCAATTAGCCAGACAGACTTAATTAGCTATTAGAAATAGATAGATATATTTACTTGATGCAGCTAGGGAGCACTGAATCTGGAGTCAGGAAGACTCATCTTCCTGAATTCAAATTTGGCCTCAGACACTTCCTAGCTGTGTGTCCCTGGGCAAGTCACTTCGCCCTGTTTGCCTCAGTTTCCTCAACTGTCAAATGAGCTGGAGAAGGAAATGGCAAACCATTCTAGTATCTCTGTCAAGAAAACCGGAGAGTAGAAGATGACTGAACAACAACAAAGGCAATGATCCTCTGATCTGAGTGTCTGGAGTACAGAAAAGCCCTAGTACCTGGGGGACCAGAAATGGCAGAGGTGGGGATGGAAGATGGTGCATAAATGAGTCCTGCAGAGAGCTGGAGTGAGGAGGGAAAAGGCATAACTACTGAAGGTTTGGCAAGACTTCAGACCTGGCCAGTAGCAGGCAATGCATGGGCTCATAGATTTAGAGCAAGAGGGGACCATCTGATGCGGACCCACCCACTCTTCCCATTCTGCAGATGACAAAACTGAGACTTGGAAAACTGAAATCGCCTATCCCTGTCACACCTCACATACCTCTGTCCTGGCCAGAAATAACAGAGCCCAGGGCTTGCACTATAGGGACATCTGGAGTGTGTCTGTGTGTCTGTCTGTGTCTATCCACAGCCCCATTTCCCATCCCTCTTGCTGTTGTTTTCTCTACACAAATCCATGCTTTTCTCAGTTCTGAACTGTATGTTCTCTGCTCTAGACCAGTGTCCACCCTCCCTACCCGGAGGAAACTCCCTGCTTGTCATCAAAATAGTAGCTGTTTTTCCACTTTCTCCCTCCAGCTCCCCATTGTATTTCAGCAGGGTGAAAAGGTCTTGTCTCTTTTTTTTTAGCCACCCCCCCTCCCCAAATCTCCCTATTTATAACTTTCTGATGTTGTCACGAATAGTAATGCACTCACAGGGAGGGTGGATTTTGTTTGTTTAAGGCAACGTGTTTCCTGGTCTGAAGCCTGTTTCCCAAAGTGGTTGTAATGGGATTATTCCACACTCACCTTCCTCAGGCCTTCGTCTTGACTTTCTGGCTCAGAATCTGGAATCTGGCCCTTCTGACCTGGCCTGAAGTTGCAGTTCGTTGTGTCCAAACACTGTGTAATTGGAAGGGGGTGAACACACACCTAGGAGGAATATAGGATTAGGATTTCTGCCCATGTTGTAGCTCTTCTGAATCTCATGACTTTGCATCCTACAGGGTTCTGCTGGTAAATGTTTAACAACCAGCTCTCTGAGGGAGAATACTTGTACCTACCGTGTACTTTCAAGTTTAATGTGCACTCATTGCTTTGTTTTGTTTTTTATCTGCATTCATTAGCAACCTTTTCTCTACAACTTTCTTAAGTCTATACCAGTGGTGTCAAATTCAAATAGAAATGGTGACATCAAGTCATATATAAGGATCATGGGCCTCTCATTGACTTAAAAAACCCACATATTAGCATTATCTATGTCATATTGTAAATTTATTTATTTTCTTAAATATCTTAATTATATTTTAATTGGATTTGGTCCACAGTTCAAAAGTGTTGTGGGCCACATGAAGCCTGCATGTGTAGACTTCTGTTCTAAACAATTAATAAAACAAGCGATGAAGCTTTGATTTGTAGTGGTTGTTGTTTTGTTCAGTGGTTTTTCAGTCGTTTCCAACTCCTCATGGCCCCATTTGGGGTTTTCTTGGCAGAGCTGCTGAAGTGGGTTGCCATTTCCTTCTCTAGCTCATTTTACAAATGAGGAAACTGAAGCAAACTGGGTTAAGTGACTTGCCCAGGGTCACAGAACTAATAAGCGTCTGAGGCCAGATTTGAACTCAGGAAGATGAGTCTTCCTGACTCCAGGTACCTACTGTGTGCCAAGCACTGTGCTAAGAACTGGGGATACAAAAAGAGGCAAAAGACAGTCCCTGCCCTCAAAGAGCTTACAATCTAATGGGCTACTATACATTCCACTCCATCCCTAAGAGCAAGGCAGTGTGTTAAAAGTGGAAAGAACGAGGGGCGGCTAGGTGGCGCAGTGAGTAGAGCGTCGGCCCTGGAGTCAGAAGGACCTGAGTTCGGATCCGACCTCAGACACTTAACGCACACACAAACAAAACCTAGCCATGTGACCTTGGGCAAGTTACTTAACCCCTTGCCCTCCAAAAAAAAAACCAAAAAACAAAAGTGGAAAAAACACAGACTCTGGAATCAGATGACCCTGGTTCAGATCTCGCCTGTTCTCACCCCCAACAGGGAGAATAAGATGGACTGCCTTGGGTGGTAGGGAGCTCCCCATCACTGTAGGCTACGTTAGAGCTGAGAGGGGATGCTGCTGCTGTCATTGGGCTGGTAAGCATCGCCTCCCAGAAGCCCTTTCATTTACTTCCTGAAGCTTTCCAAGGGAACTTGGGGATTTTTAGGCCTGGTAGAGCGAATGATCTTCCTGGAATGACTTTAGGGCAGTCTTGCCTTTAAGTAGGAAGGGGAAGATTGGATGCCATTCCAGTGACTCTGTGATTCATAGAGATCTTTGAAAACCTGCTGATTATCTCCTGCTTATACTAAACCAAGAGCAATCTGAATATTTGCTCAGGGTGTCTGGGCCTTTCACAAACTCCTTCCTTCTTCAAGCACTTCAGAGAAGCCCAATTTTCCTTCAGTGCTAAGCTAAGTCACCACCTCCTCCAGGCAGCATTTCTAAACCTCCAGCTGTCAGAGTGCCTTCTTCCTTTAACCCTTTGTAAAGCCCGCTGTCTGACAGATCCTTTGCTCCCTACTTTATATTATAGCGTTATCCCTTCCACATTGTGGGGGCTAGGGGTACAACACCCCACAATCTGGAACATCTACGTAAAATTTTTAACCCTCCCTGCATACCAGAGAAGTCTGTATTATTGTGGTAATAAAAGATAAAATGTGTGGATATTATACAATGCCGTGCATATATTTGGTGCGTTTCTGAGTTTTTAAACATTTTCTGCCTTGTCTGCTGGCCTTTGCTTCTCATCTACAGCTTCTGCAAAACTCCCCCCAAACTCCATTTAATTTCTTATACTGACCCCCGACATATCAAAACCACAACAGAGAAAGTTGAGATATGGAGGGGCTGACTCTGTATGTGTTATATCTACACAGTCAAATGTCACCTCCCTGATGTAGAAACTGGTTTTGCTTTTGTCTCTGTATCAACAGTACCTAAGCATAATGAACTGAATTATTTTATGGATTTAGAGTTGGAGGGGGCCATCACTTCCCCATTTTACAGATGAGGGAAACTAAGGCTCTGAGAGGTGACTTGCCCAGGGTCAGGCAGCTTTTCAGTGTCTGAAGCAGGATTTGAACTCAGATCACTGTATCTGCTATGATGCCTAGATGATACAGTGAACATTTCCCCTTGTTGCTCTTCCTTATCTGCTACTCCAGTGAGGTGCAGATTTGAGATTTTAGCAATGAAAGGATTTCCCAGTGACATCATTTAGTGACCCCCTTGTAACTTGGGGTTTCAGAGAGATGTGCAGATTAGACTTAGTAGTTCAATGACTTCCCCAAAGTCACATGAGCAGGCAGGATTTAAACTGGGGTCTTCTTGGCTCTCCCATCCCTTCCCAGCTGCCTCATGCTACTCTTAGCTTCTTGCCTTCAGAAGCTTGTATAAAGTAATTCTTAGGCAATACTTAATATTTGAAAATTGTCTCCCAAGTCAAAGCAAGGTGGCACTATGATAATCATCTCAGCTCTTTAACAAAAATTTCAAGTTGAATCCTATAACTGGGCATATCACCTTTTATCCTGGCATCCCATTTCACTATCCTCCATGCCTTCCATGCACATAGAAAAGGTCTGGGATAGACATCGCTGGTCATTTCCTGTGGCCATCACCCAAGAGGGCCAAGGTCTCTGTTCAGGTTAGAGCTGGCTTTCTCCCAGGTTCTAGTCAATTTCCTTTCTTCTGTAGTGGGCCATCTTCATGGTACTCAATTAGTCATGTGGCTAGAGTGATGAGCAAAACATCTTATTCCCCCCATGAGGAGGTTTTAAGATGCCATCCATAAATAGGTAGGGTCAGGCACAGTCACTCATTGTACTTTTGTGACTTGGCTTCACACAAGGGCCAGGGTGAGTGCAACAGAAAGAACACAGCACTCAGGTCCTGAGACCCTTGGTTCTACTCACCCCTTTGCTGCTAGCTACCTATGTGATCTTGGCCAAAATGACTTCCCTTTTCTGGATCTTAGTTGATTCATCTGGAAAATGGGGGTCACTGATACTGGCCCTCTCTGTCTTTGTGTTGTTTGTTTGGGGATGTGACTCAGAAAAGTTGTCATAGCAGACAAATCTTTGACAGCTCGGTCAGTTGCTCTACAAATGGTTTTGTTTTGCTTTTTAATTTTTCTTCTCTAGCCAGGCTAGAAAAAACTACCCTCCCTGCAGCCTGCAGGCCCCAGCCTCCAGTGTGGCTGGTCAAGTCTCCTCTGGATGTAATTCAATTCAGTGAGCATTCATTAAAATTATGGTATGTGCCAGGCTCTGTGTTTTGTGCTGGAGAAACCATCCCTACCTTCATATACCATGCCCCAATAGCAGGCAGTCTGCAGAGGCAATCCCCCTACCCTCAACCCTTTCTCAGCTGACCCTCTCTGGTTCACTTCCATTATCTCACTGCCTCTGAAATCCCCCTGATTGGGTCAAATTATCACTTATCTCTACTACTCTGTTCTTCACAGTCCTTCCCAAACCTTCCCTTTTCTGGCCATCCCGTCCCCTCTCCAATCATCATTTCACATATATCATGAATCTGCAAGAATTTCCAACCCCCCCCCCTTCCAATGGGGTCATTGTTTTTGTCTACCAGGAAACAGACTTCCAATATAATAGGTTATAGGGACAAGAGGTATTTCTTCCTGTTTGTGCCATGTAAACTTAGCCCTGTTGGTTTGGAGGCATTGATATTTACACAACTCAGTATAAAATACTCCCCAGTAGAGATTGAGTCAGCAAGAATTGTGACAAGCTAGAAATCATTTACTAAAACTGAAATCACACCAGAAAGCTATTTTGGAAAACTCAGAAAACCTGTGCATCTCTTTGCTGCTTCCTTGGCCCATGCCACTTTGCCTGACTGAAGTCCTTCTCTACCAAGGACAGTATTCAGAGCCAGAACTAGGACAGGGCAACTATAGTTTTGCCCCAGGGTGCAGACCGTTAGAAAGTGCTGACCAATCTTGGAGTTCTTCAGCAGGTGAACTTGGGTTCCAGTTGACATAAATAATTAGTTAAAATGAGAAACTTTCAGAAGGCCTACTTCCTCATAAGACCATAGACTGTTGATCTATGCCTGCCCTTGGGGAGCTCCCAGTCTAACAGGGAATATAACACACAACCAAGACATACTAAGATAAATTAGGGATAATTAGCCAGAGGGAAGGCACTGGCATTGATATATCTTATGCGTACATAGTTATTTGCATGTTGTATGCCTTGAGGGTAGGCACTTGGTTTGGTTTTTTGTTTTTGTTTTTCCTTTCTTTGTATCCTGAGCCCTTAGCATAGTACCTGGTGCAGTCAGCATTTTGTAAATGTTTGTTGACTCTCTGAAGGGGGGGCTTAGATATTGTCTGCCCAAAGATGCTGAGAGGGACTCTAAGCCAGAGGGCACCTCAAAGAGTATATTGTTAATTTACAACACACCTTGACCTTCAGGACATATCTCTATGGTCTCAATTCCCCCATCATCCTCCATTCTCCCCCTCACTGAAATACATTCTATAGAGCAGATATATTCATGAGATCTTTTCAAATGTAGTTAAATGGAGTCCCAGTTCTCCAAAGCAAAAATATTTGTTTTTTAAACTTGCCAGGAAGAAAGAGCCTTCTCCTTATGTGAACAGATAGGATAATGAGACGGGGCTATTGTTGGGTGCCGTGGACACATACCTGGACAGGTGTGTGTAAACCAATCCTCTGCAGAGATCGCTATCCTGAGGAACTTTGATCTAAGGCTTGTAGCTCTAGGGTTTCAGAGGACCTCTGAGGCCATCTTGTTTAACTGCCTCATTTACAGATAAGGAACTGTCCGAGGTTAAGTGACCTGCCCAAAGTTACAAACGTCAGGAGCATCAGAGGTGGCATTTAAACCCAGTCTTCTTGACTCCAGAATCAGTACTCCAGGCGTCATTCTGCCTATTGTGGACAATCTTCTGAAAATTATGCATCTTTTTTGGAGGGGCAGGGATTTGGATGTGTCAGGGAATTACCTAGACTTGTGATTTTCGTGTAGGGGGGAGCCCTAGGTATAGAAACTCTCTCCACCAATGCCTACTGGTAGCACACCTACAATTCACAGCCTTAGAAAGTTCCCTGAAACATTAAGAAGTTAAGAGACGACAGCAAATGGGCATATGACAGGCATGTGTTCAGAGGCAAGACCTGAACCCTGATCTTTCTGACTTCCAGGCCACCCATCTGTCCATTATTGATGCACAGTGCCTCTCTGTGAGTCCTTTCAGAAAACAGTAAACAATCATACACCCATCCCTACTCTTCCCCAGTTTTTCTCTTTGGGAAATCCAGATTTTCCTCCATTTACCTTGCTGAAGGTGGAACGCACTTGTGAAAATGTCCTGGCAGACCAGGGAAGCATTCGATGAAGAGGTTTTGGTTTGAGGGATCCCTTGTCAGTCTACTCAATGTAATCGAGCCTCAGTTTGCGTTGCTCTATTTCCTTACCGGAGGAGAACAATCGGGGGCTGGTGAGCTGTTGGGTTCACTGCCTGGACACCACCCCATTGGCTTACTTCTCTTCTGTCTCTGCTTGTGATTGCAGGGCTTTTTCCGCAGAAGTATTCAGAAGAACATGATTTACACTTGCCACCGAGATAAGAACTGTGTGATTAACAAAGTCACCAGGAACCGTTGCCAGTACTGCCGCCTCCAGAAGTGCTTTGAAGTGGGGATGTCCAAAGAATGTAAGTCAAGTCACCAGGAGCATTTTTCTCCCTTGTTTAGCTTATCTCTGACTGTGCTCTGCCGTGAGTCTCGATACATGCCCCCGTAGAGCTGCTGGCATGAAATATTCCAACATGACGGTAATGAGGTGCCACCTAGAGTTAGGTGTCAACAGAGGTGACATTAAGGTACAGCAACTGTTAGAATTTTTCTTATGAGAATAGTTACTTTTAGTGTGAGATGAAGTTGGGAAGGAAGAAAGTCAGAATCTAGTTCCAGATCTGCCTCTGACTCACTGTGTCAATTCAGGCAACTCTTTTAACCTCTTCTGTACCAAGGAGCAACCACTATGACCAGTGTCTCACCCTCTCTCAACTGTTAAGGCCATGAGCATATGGGTGTCACTCATCTATCATTCCTCTGCACTACTATTTTCCCAGATTTTATTTGCCATTCCCCTGTCTTATATTGTCTAGTCCGTAAGTACAGCTATTGGCTCAGCCCCCATCAGGCTGCTGTCCTGACTTCTTTGACCTTCCCTTCAGGGGCCTTCATTTATTGCCTTTACTCAAAGCTATAATTTTCAGTATGCACTTTAATTAGATTTAGTAAAGGCCTAGTAAAAACAGAAACTTGATTTTTATAATATTGCCTGAACATTTTATTTAATCCCAGATTGAAAGTCCCCAGGCTAGAGATACAAATATGTTTCTGAATGGGTATCTATTGTTTCTTGCCACAACCCCATCAGAAAAAGTCTGGATCCTAGAACCAAGTGTAAGAATCCATATCTGGCGGACATTACCATCTTGACTTCCAGCTGGATTCTAGGACAGGGAAGGCATAGTCTGAAGTTATAATGTGTATAGCAGTTTGATGGCCAAGGCCTCCCTTGCTCTCACTGGGCTCTCTCTATTTCTTTCTCTACTGGTGAAGTGATTAGTGGGCCATTGACCTACATTGTATTTCTTTGTCCTCCCTCTGTTGGGATAGGTGGTGCTTAGAGATTCTAAAGATTAGTGTCCCTGTCACTGGAGTGACAGGGACACTAATGCAAAGGTGGATATGGGGAATGGGATGTTGCATTCAAGGAACAGAAAGGGTCTTAGGAGAGATCCAAAGAAAGGGTGGGGAGGCTTCAAATGAAGGGTGGGAGGGAGCCATTGGCTGATCATCTACAGAAAAGAAGGGGATCTGCAGTCTAACATGGCTGGTCCAGAAGAAGGAAGGCCATACAAAGACAGTAGGTTAGACTTCTGCTTCCTAAACCTCTACTTCTGACTGGATTGAGTGATGAGGGGGCAGCTACTCTGGGAGAGATCTTTTCTGAAGGAGAGAGATCTCTTAACCACAATTGAGTTCTCCAACGTCCAACTCTGCTGCAGTTGTCCAAATCTTGGTCCCATCTGTTCCTCCTCCAAAGCCCTACCTGCTCTGATGCCCCAGTGTGGTATAGTTGTGACCTTGGGTTACCAAAGGCTCTGCCAGCTCTGGCAGTTCTAGAAGAAGGCTCTTTTCCCCTCATAGCTGGACACTCATAGTCCAAACCCCCATATCATCCCCTTCGTTTTGGCAAGGAACTCTGAGTCACTGCACTGGTGGAAAAGTTCAAAGAGAATGGCTTCCTATAGTACCGGCTAACTACTGGAATCACCAGACGTGATCTAGGACCAATGGGAGGTTAGGGGAGAGCAAAGAGGAGGGTAGACCCCACTAGGTTTGAATAAACAAAGCCAAGTCTAGAGTTCAAACAATAATTTAACATGCCATTAGCATATCATAGACATTTAATAAAAATGAATAATCATTATTTAACCCAAAACATGCTCCAAGGAGGTGGGAAGGTTTTACCATGGATTAAATAGATTGTTCATCAACACCTAACCAAACTTAGAGGATAATTGCCAAAGCCATCATTTCACTCTGTCTGTGTAGACAGCCTTCTGCTTACCTCCTGAGTATTTGCATATGTATTTCAGTCCCAGGCTGCATGGTTTTAATGAGTATTCCAGATGGGAACCAAACTGGAATCTTATATTTATTTTGTGTGGGCTGGGGGCCCACATCCTGCTTCTTTTCCTCCAAACCATATCCTCCTTCTCTGAAAATGGCTGGTTTGTTGGCAGCATTTAGAAATGTTTCCCCACACCCAGTAAGGTTGTTCCCTGTCTTCATTGAGCTTATCACCTTCATTCGATTGAAAAAAAAAAATAGACACAATAGTGAGAAAATGGCAATGTGTTAAACCAACCTGTTTTCCTGAACGGATGTGAAGGGGAAGGAGAGAGAGCCATTGGAGGATTGTAATTTAGAGACTGATTGAACACAAGAAAAGCATAGAAAAGGACAAATGGAATGACTAGAAAAATCCACAGATAAGCAGTAGAAATAAGATCTCCAGCAAATATTTAGAAGATTGTAGGAATAGGGATCTAGAGTCGGGAGGAAGCTTGGAGGGTATCCACTCAAACGCCTTCACGTCATAGGTGAGGAAACTGGGGCAGCAGGAGGCTAGGTGACTTTCCCAAAGCCATACATATAATAAATGTCAGAGACAGAATTTGAGCCCCAGTCCCCTGATTCAGTGCTCTTTCCATAAGCAGCTCAACCCCTTCATTTTTTTTAAAGCAGTTGGGGTTAAGTAACTTGCCCAAGGTCACACAGCTAGGTTTTTGTTTGTGTGGGTTAAGTGTCTGAGGCCGGATCCGAACTCAGATCCTTCTGACTCCAGGGCCGGTGCTCTATTCACGGCGCCACCTGGCCGCCCCTTACCCCTTCATTTTTACTGATAAGGAAACTGAGATTCAGAAAATTAAAAGCACTTTATCCAAGGTCACATAGTTGAGGTATTCCAGGTATAGGAGACAGCCAGTATAAAGGTGTGGGGACAGGAGATAAATGGACAGGATTATGTACAAGGACAGCAAAAGCTTTGGTTGTATCAGAGCCATAATTTGATACCCTAGGCCTCCATCTCCCAATTCAACTCCATCCACGGCACCATACTGACTGAGGTGGGATTGGAGACTCATCCCATCACAGAATTGTTGGAGATGAAATAGTTCTTAGAGATAATTCAATTCAGCTCCATCATTTTATAGTTAAAGAAACCCAGGTCCAGAAACAAGAAGAGGCCTGTCCCTGGATACACAACTTGGTGGAAGATGGAGGTTGAGAACACAGGTGTCCCATATCCTATTCCAGGACCCAGAAATAAGCTGAAAGTTCTTGGTAACAATTTGGGCATTCCACTGTTCCATCTAGTCCCTCCTAGGGAAAGGGTTGTTGCTGGTGGGACCAGGAACATGGGAATTAGGGAGAGATGGAGAATTCTAGAAGGATCATAAATATTTTATAGCAAGACACAAGGCTGAGTGAACAGGAGAAAACATCTAAATTTTATGCCGTCAATGGGCAGAGCTAAACAAAGAGAATGGCTTTGGTTAGTTGCACTCAAGGGCCTCATGGGCACATGTGAGTTTCAAGCCGGACTTGAGTGACTGAACCTTGGCTTCTAGAAGAGCCCAAATTCCCTTCCTGTGGAGAGTTCCTTGTCCACCTTTGTCAACCTCCATGGACTCCACTGGGAGAAAGACAGTTTTGGAGGTAAAGGAAGGCTCCATGTTTAAACCCAAGGTTATAAAAATGTGTGGCTGGGAGAATGATGGTACTGTCAACAGAAACCGGGCAGTATAGAGAAGCAGATTGAGAATGTGGCAGAGGGGGGAGATGTTGAATTCCTGTCTGCTGGACATGTTGATGTCCAATAGAAAATACAAATGGAAATGTCCAGTATGGCATTGGAAATAAGGGTATGGAACACCAGTGAAAATGTGGATTGGAAAGTCATCTACATGGGGTGGCTAGGTGGTGTAGTGAATAGAGTACCAGCCCTGGAGTCAGGAGGACCTGAGTTCAAATCCAGCCTCAGATACTTAACACTTGCCCATGTGACCTTGGGCAAGTCACTTAACCCCAATTGCCCTGCCCTCCCCCCTCCAAAAAGCAAAAAAAAAAAGTCATCTACATGGAGGTGTCAGTTGAATCTGTAGGACCAGATGAGATTGTCATTGATGGGGTACACAGAGAAAAGAGAAGAGGGTCCAGGCAGTGACCCCTGGGGGAGTTCATAGTTAGGAAGAAGCAGAAAAGGATACAGACAAGGTATAAATATAGAGGGGTCAGAGGAAAATGAGGACTATGTTTATGACAGAGGGACAGATATAAGGGATATATTGGAAGCCAGATTATAAGAGGGTGAATTGGGGTGGGGAGGGGATAGGGCTAATAAATGTAAGCTAATCTTTTGTAGAAGTTTGGCACTGAGACGGAGGAAAGATGGGGCAGTAGCTTGGGTGGGTAGAGTTAATGGAATGGTTTCTTAGACTAGAAGATGATTTGAGCATATTCGCAGGCAGAGGGGAAGGAGTCAGTGGAGAGATTGCACTGAGAAGAAAGAATGGATAGCTATTGGATCAAGATGCTGGAGAAGGAGGGATGGGATCCTAGATGCAAGGGGAGGGTTGGCTTTGGGAAGGAGGCCTTCCTCTTTAACTGAAACTGAAGAGATCGGTGAAGATCTAGAGAGGTTTGTGGATATGGAGGCGAGAAATTGAAGGAATTCCCATCCTTGTTCTCAAGAAAGTAACATAAACAGAGCAGGGGTCCAGTTGAACATTTCAGGACAATGGACACAGTTTGGAACAGATGCAGTGGAGAATGTGGTGGGGAGCTGATAAGAAATGAATTAAAGGATGGCTGAGCGGCAGGAAGGCCCATGGATTCGGAGTGAAGCATTTTGGCCCAGGGACATGGCTTTCTTTGGCAACAATCATGAGTTTGAGAACGGAACAGAGAAAGCAGATGGCACGTTATACTCAAGATTGGGGCTTGGCTAGGTGGGTACAGCAGGAGGTCAGGAGGGCAAGGCATTCTCAGAGTCACAGATTTTCAGACTTGGAAGAGACCTCAGTGGCCTCTAGTCCAAATATTATAAGAGGAATCTTCACTATAGTGTGCCCAGCAAGCAGACATCCAGCCCGTGCTGGAGGAGCTCAAGGGAGATGAACATACCAGCTCTTGAGGAATCTTAGTCTGTGCTTTCTGGACAGTGTTAATAGTTGAAAAGCTTTTTCTGACCTAAGATCTAAATTTTGTTTCTTTACTAATCATTTCTCCTCATTCTGTCCTCTGGGGCCAAACAGGCCAAGTCTTGTTCTCCTTCCATATGACTACATTTCAAGTAGTAGAAGACCCCTGAGTCTATATTTGACATCCTCCATTCATCCAGTCTCCCTAAGGCATAATAGAATGTAAGCTCCTTGAAAGCAGTTCCTGTTGCATTTTTTTCTTTGTATCTTCAGTGCCTGGCACATCATAAACCCCTTAACACTTTCTGACATGTTGGATTTATTTTTATTTAAATTTTCCTTAAAAAAATTCTTTGTCACTAAGGATGACTCGCTCTGTAAGGGAAAGGGAGGGATATAGGGGGAAGTCTAGTAGATGTAAAACAAAAAATATCAGTAAAATATATTTCTAACAAACAAGTAAACCACCAGATGAATGAATGAATGAATAAGTGAATGCTTTTTCATTGGTTGATTGACTGGTGGACAAGACCTTTCACTATCCTCATTGTTCTCTGAATTAAGGTGGTAATTTTTTTTAGCAGTATCCTGGAGAATTCCAAAGATTTATTAAGAAATTACTGACTTTCTCTTAAAAGACAAGGAATAACTTCCTAATCTTTACTGCAGAGGAGAGTTGGGGGTGGATATTACAAAATGAAAGTAATGCTTTTTTAAAAAGTATTAATAACACCTTAAAATAAGAGTCAAGAAAGAAGGCAGATTTGCCAGAGAAAGAGGCGAGTATGGGAGAATCCAAGAACACAGAAAAGACCAGTCTGGGCATTCTATGATTTGCAGTAGAGAAACAAATGATGGGAAAGGGAAGTAACATGAGCAGTTGCAGATAGGAGATAGCTCTGGTGGGAAGATATATATTTCAGAGGTTGTAGCTGGTTGGGAGTAGTTGGGTGTTGGTGTCGTTCAGACAGGCTGTTGGAGTTGAGCCCCAGACGTTCCAACAAGTAGATTGAAGCTGACTGAGGATGGATCATTTGGGAAGAAGGAGGGGGCCTCATTCCAGTGTCTCCCTTGGAGCCCCTGTTGGAAGTCAGCCAACAAGAGCCAAGGCATTGTGGGACTTTCTGAGGATTCAGCAATGCTTCATTCTCGCCATTTCACAAATTCTTCTCCATACCCAAGTGGATCACAAACTTGATTTCTTGGTACAGTTGTCACTTTCTGGGATGATAGTATTCAACAGTGATAAATCATAATCCTCTGTTTTGACAGCAGTGATTCTGCTTCTGCTATTCTCCTTCCTGCCCCTCACCCAGATGGCATGCAGGCTTCCACTGAATCTGCATGAGATAATTGGGGCTGAATGTAGTTCAGCGTGGCATAAACCATCAGTAGGAAATATGAATGACAGAGACATGTGAAGGCCAGACATCAGGGTCCGGTGTAGACAAATGGAGAGAGGGGTATGCCTTACCTTGCCCATCCTTCAGCCACTAGGGAGTGATGATGATGGTGATAGCTAGCATTTCTATAGCGCCTCAGGGTTTGCAAAGTGATTAACCTGTAATATCTCATTTGAGTCTTAGAACAAACCTGTGAAATAGGGGGCATTGTTTACTGATTTTACTGAAGGGGAGCTGAAGTGAACAGAAGCTGAGGGTTTGCCCAGTAAAGATAGGAGCCAGGATTGGACTTTTTTGGTCTTTTTGGAGGGAACATACCCACACCCTCCCTTTGCCTCAAAGCATCTCTGGCTCAACATCGGGCTCTTCATGAAACCTTTCCCGATATCGTCACCGACTGCATAGTATCTTGTATTTAACTATTGGACATGTATAGTTACATGTGTTTATGTATGCATACACAGAAACATATAGAGGCATACATATGTGTGTGTACACACACACACACATGATTTTCTTAACCTGGACTTCATGAACTTGTTTTAAAATCTTTTTATAACATTTCATCATATAAATTATTTCCTTTGTAAGCCTATAATATTTTATTTATTCTCTGCATTTAAAAAGGAATGAAGGGATCCACAAGCTTCCCCCAATGACCAAAGGGGCCCATAACCCCCCAAAAGTTAAGAGTCCCTGATACAGAGGTATTTATTAACTTGCTATTGTTGCTATATATATTTTTCTATACTTGTTTCCACCATTTTAAGTAAGTGGCTTGTGACTAGACAGTTTCACTTTCTGTATTTGTATCCCTGACAGCTAGCACACAATAGGTATTTTAATAAATTCATGCTGATTGATTGATTGATTCCTGATCCCAAGCCTAAGGCCTATATCCACAGGTTCAGGTAGCTGCCACACTTTGAGAATATATCTGGGATTTTGGTTGCTCATTTTGGATGAGGAGCAGAAATGAGGAAGCAAGTCTGGGAGAGAGAAGAATGAAGGAGAAATGCCCTAAAAGAGAAGATTTACCAGGAGCCTCCAGAGAGAATCCAGAGCAGTGACTAGAATTTGTGAGGCAAATTTCTTCTTGATGTCAGTTAAAACTGCCTCCGATTAGAGCAGCTTAAAAGTGGGATGGGTAATGAGGTTCCCCATCACTAGACTCCTTCAGCCAGAAGCTGGATCCTTGTGTTCTAGGGAGAGTTTCTTTTCAGCTGTGGGTTGCCTTTGATAGCTTGTGTGGTCCCTTCCAACTCTAAAATTCTGTAGTTCTGTGAATGATTAAACTGTCCAAAAATTGGGATGGATGATGGTGGCAGGTAATGAACTTCCCATCTCAAATGGAGGTGATCAAATGGAGGCATAGTGACCCCTTATCAACAATGGTGTAAGGATCTAATAAAGTTTTCTCTGAGTGCCGAAACCAGTTAGAGTTAGTAGGGGCCAGTTTAATGATGACCCCTTCCTCTGGGGTCCCACATCCCCTTGGATCAGTCTTTTGTCATGACTAGTATAGGGCCATGTTGCATCAGAGAGCTTGGGGACCATTCACAAATTAAGACCCTCTGCATTTGCTGGCATTTGAGCAAACATCCATGTTGAATGATAGGAGAAACATGTCTTCGATTTTGTTGGAGGAAGTTGTTTAGGGTTTTTTTGTTTTGTTTTGTTTTGTTGCAATATTCCTTCCCTCCTCTGACAGTTTCACAACTGTATTTGTAGTATATGGCCAGTGAATAATCTCTGGATTTAAGAGTCCCCAAGTACTCATTGACATATTCTCATTTGGGGCATATCGAGCTTAAAAACAGCTTTTCATAAAGTCTCTAAATTCAAATTTACACTTTAAACTGTTAATGTCCCCAAAGGTCGATTGGATTGAATGAATGGGCCTTACATGGACACTTCTCTCCTGCCATAAGAGGGTTTTTATTTCTCTCTCCCTCATCCCATTTCCTCCTTTGTGTTAAACTAACATTCCCACAAAACCTTCAGATTAAACACACTTAACCTCCATTACAATCGTTTCTGTGGGCACACAGATTATACCGGTGTGGTCGTCCGTTCCGCTGCTTGCTTTTATTGGCACAGTCACGAACAGATGCGTTTTGTAGAGTGTCCGTGTCCTCAGGAAAGCACATAAAAATCACCATGAGAACACGGAATGGCCTCCTAATTTTGGTTTATTTCTTTATCTGTTCCCATGTGACATCAGAGACTGTTACTGTGCCACCAAGGGACCATTTAGTCCTACTCTAAAGAGACATGTGCATTTCTTTAAAAACAACAGTGACAACTACCCACCCCACTGCCCAAAGTGACCCACTGGATCACAGGACAAAGTCAGGCTTAAAACCTTGCAGTTTGGGGGCAAAGATGGCCTGGCGTAGCAGATAGAGTGCTAGATTTAGAGAGAAAGAAGGATTCGAAAGGCTTGGAAGCTCTGATACTGGCTGTGTGACCCTGGACAGATAGATCATTTAGTCTCTGGGTGTGACTTGAAGGTAGGAAGATTGGAGTTTGAATCCTGCCTCAAATACTCATAAGCTGTGTCTTCCTGGACAGGTCATTCACCCTATGACAGCTCATTTTCTTCATCTATGTAATGAGGATAATAATAGTATCTACTTCCCAGGGTTCCTGTGAGTATCAAATGAAATAACTTCTCTAAAATACTTCACAAACCTTAAAGTGCTTCAAGCTCCTACTAGTATTATTTTTATTATTACATTTAATTTTATTAAATATTATTTAATCTTAATTGTATTATTATTAATACCTATGAACTGATGTTATTGAGCCCTTTCCATATGCCAGGTGCTCTACTAGACATGGGGTATGCATGTCCAAAGAATGAAAACAATCCAAAAAGTTGTTGTGAGATTTAAATGAAATCATGTATATAAAAATATACTGTCAGCCAATCACTGAGGATTTATAAAGCACCTGCTGTGAGACAAGTCAGGCAGCCCAGTGTATTTCAGCTCCCTCATCTGTAAAATGGGGAGGGTCTCTTCCATGTCTAAGTCCTGTTTTTAGAAGAAATTGGGGAGATACATTTATATGTGTATATAGGTGTGTGTATGTGTATATGTATGTAGACATATATGTGTGTATATGTGTGGATATATATACATACACACGTATGCATATATATATACATATACAGGCATAAATATGTGTGTATATTACATATATATATATATATAAATATAATCCTTCACTTTCCCATTCATCAGTCATTAGTATTTTCCTTCCTTGGTCACCAAGGCAGAAAAAAAATTTGTTTTGGCACCAGTCATTTGATCCAGTGATGTCAGAGCCACTCTGGGACTTGAAGTCCATTAACTCTGAATAGCAAAGGAAGTATTAACATTCTTTTAGCTTTACTTAACACATTTTTACCCTTAGCCAGACCTTGGTAGCAGAGACAGTCAGTATATTATCAGAAAGGAAGAAAGAAAAAGGCAGGAAGGAAGGAAGGAAGGAAGGAAGGAAGGAAGGGAGGGAGGGAGGGAGGAAGGAAGGAAGGAAGGAAGGAAGGAAGGAAGGAAGGAAGGGAAAGAAAGAGAAAAAGAAAGAAAGAAAAATGAAAAGAAGGAGAAAAAAAAGAACATTTCTTGAGTTCTCTTTCTCTTTTTCCATGAGAAAGACTCATCCCTTTAGATGCTGGTGCTGGGGTGGAGGGTGGGGGAGGGAGAGGTCACTCATGCCATGTTCTACAAACAGCCACTCCCCTGATCTCTGTATTTCAACATCCTTTTGTAGAGAATTGAAGAAACGGGAGTCCAAGGTGTTTGTAACACTAGGTTACATATCTCCATGGCCCACCCACTTAAGTCCTAACAGTATAATTATAACTTGGATGCCTAGTTTTAAAAATAAATGCCCACCTTTCCCAGCTACCTAAGCGTAGGGTTTGAAAAAACAGATGGCTCATTTGCATTGGAGACGTTAAGACATAGATAGTTAGAACAGGTGCAAACCTTGGTATCAGGGAACTGTACTCCATGGGGAAAACTGAGCTGGGGTGGGAGAGAGGGCCTTTGGCCTTTTTCCTGTGGAACTGGGCAGAGGTAAGGACATTGTAGGCTGTCCAGACCTAGTCGAACCCAGGTTGGTCTTCTGATCCCTTCTTTTGTTGGCATTCTCTCCCTCCTCCAATTAAAGTGTAATTATTTATCTGTGTATTCATTGTGTCACCCAAATAATAAGTAACTGCTTTGAGGGCTAGGATAGTTTTTGAGAGTTTTTTGCTTTGCACTTAATAAATGTTTATTGAATTGAAATGAGTAGGCTAAGACCTGCTTCCCTTCCTTGCTCTCTTGGCACCCTCAGTCCCGAGGGTCCCAGAGTCTCTCATTGACCCTTGATGTTTTGTGTCTCTTGATATAAGACTTGCCTTTCCCATAGGTAACTTTGATCTAGTCATCTTCACTTACTATCTTCTGTACCCTGCTCCTTCAGGGCATTGCCCTCAATTGCCTCTCTAACTGTAGAACAACTTAGTCATAGGGTCTTAGATCTGGAACTGCAAGGGACCTCAGAGGTCATCTAGACCAGCCATTTAATTTTATAAATGATGCCCAGGAAGAGGTCAAGTGATTTGGCCAAGTTCACAAAGGTAGAGTCAAGATTTGGACTCAGAAACCTAGCTGTGTGGCCTCGGGCAAGTCACTTAACCCCAACTGCCCTCCAAAAAAAACCAAAAAAAAATAAGAAAGATTTTAACTCAGGTCCTCATTCCAGAGACAGATTAAGTTGGGTGTTTATGATTAATAAAGGCTTAGCCCCCAGCTTTTTTTTTTAGAGCAATTGGGGTTAAGTAACTTGCTCAAGGTTACACGGCCAGTCATTATTTGTGTGTGGGTGCTCACTTTCTGAGGCCGGATTCGATCTCAGGTCATCCCAACTCCGAGGCCGGCGCTCTTACTCACTGCGCCACCTAGCCGCCCCTGCCCCCAGCTTTTGAGAGAGTTTTACCTTTTCATGGAGATCTCCTAGGGAAGGAAAGACTTATTCTAAAGGAGTCACAGAATCTGTGTTAGAAGGGACCTCAATGGCCATCCATTCCAACCCATAGAAGTAATTTGTTACAGCAAACCTGACAAGTAGTCTTCCAATCTTTGTTTGGAGATCTCTAGAAAGGGGCAACCTACCTACTTCCTGAGGCAGCTCATCCTGCCTAATAGTCAGGCAGTGTTTCCTGACATCAACCCCAAATTAGTTTCTTGTTAACCTCTACCCATAGTTCTAACCTTTGGGGTCAAGCAGGGTGAGTGTCTCATGTGACCGTCCATCACATACTTGAAGGCTGCTATCAAATCTCCCCTTGGAATGAGTGGTGTTGGGTTTACAGGCCAACAAGGAAAATGTTTGAAAGAAAAGAGAGTTTTAGATCACCTTCTAAACGAAGACCTATCTGGACTCCAGACAACAGGCTTTTTCTCTAATGATGAACAAAAAGAAAATTGACTTTCTTGTATATCTAGGGTGGCTAAATTCTCTGGCCAATGGTTCATTTTAGTTAAATAATTGTCTAGACTCTAAAAGACATGCCATGCGAGCCTTTCTGCCCTAATGAGTCATGAGACTTGGGTTTCCATCCAAATCTTTCACTCATCTGGGTAATAGACAAGGCTCTTCATCTCTTTGACCTCCATTTACTGACACATTTCACTATTAATTTCTCTAAATATAGATGATGGTCTCAATCATCAAAGAACATTTCATTTTCAATAATTCTATGATTCTTTTTGATTCAGGGTGGTGAAGCCAAAATAAATTGAAAGGTAGTTGGGGAAAGGAAAAAACAAACAGACAAACTCTATTTGGCTTAAACCATCCGTGCCTCAATTTTCCACCATCCTGTAAGTATCTGAGCTGGTGGGGTGGGCAGAAGAGTGAGACTGAAGGCTCTTTTCCTAGTTTCCTGGGAAGCTGAGGGTATCTCCAGTCTTTGTCCAGCTGTAACATAAGTCACAGGAGTGTAAGGAGCATATTAAAAATAATAGACAAGTGTGTGACTTTCTCATTTCAACCCCTTTCTTATGGCAATATAAGCTGACTGTCATATCACTCCCTTTATGACATATCAGCCCCACGCATAGTTACAATGTCTTTCAAAGCCATCCTTTGCAAAAAACATACTTACTTTTCTTAAAATTTAGATGGTCCCGGCAGGTACTGACTGTATGGAAAAGTAACTTGGCATGGTATGGAGAGTGCTTGACATTGTTATCACAGATAATATTTATAACATGTTTTAAGTTTTGCAAAGCAATTTATAACCGTTATTTTGTTTGATCCCCACAGCAACCCTGGGAGGTAAGCGCAATTATTATACCCGTTTTCAGTTGAGGAGACTAAGTCAGACAGAGGTAAGGGACTGGCCCAGGATCACATAACTAGTAAGATGTTTTGAAGTCAAATTTGAACTCACTTCTTTCTGAGCCCAGCACTCTATTCACTGCCACCTAGCTGCCTTAGAGAGTCATAGAGACCAACTTGGAGAGTCTTGTGAACATAGACAAGTCACTTAACCTCAGTTTTCTCATCTGAAAAATGGGTACAAGGTTATTATAATGATCAGATGTATGTGTAGAGCACCTGGCCAAACTCTAAGGGGCCGTGAGAGGGGATGTTTGTTGTAACTATAGTTTTTATGCAAGTTGTATATGCCAGAGTGGGCTTGGACAAGTGGGGTACCTGGAGTAATTCAGGTAGAAAAAACCAGCACTTTGTTTTTGCTGGAACCCTGATTTCTAAAAGTGAAGAGGAAGGAAGCCACCTAACGTTCAGACTGGAAATATTTGATTTTCACTCCCTGCTTGCTCTCTTATTCCACTTTCAAGTTAATTTATAGTCACTGAGTTCACACTGAATCCCCAGCATGGATCATTAGCACAGGGAGATGTGAGAACCTCCAGAAGATTGGGCAGAAATGTCTTTGTTTGGAAGCAAGTTTCTAGGTGAAAAGAGCAAGCTGAAATTCTCCAGGAGTTCCCACGGCTTCCCAGACGGGGCCATGAATGAACCTGGCCTCTCCAGAACTTTACTGGGATGATGTGTCTCCTGAGGAAGCCCCTCCCAGGCTCCTTTCTGGGACTGGCTCTTCTAAGACCCCATTGAGATGGCTCTCCCTATACAACCACAAAACAGTGATCGCTACAGGAAGGAACTTTTCTTGACCCTTTTTCCTCTGATAATTTTTTTTTATTATTCTTAGGCTAGAAAATGGAGGGTGAAAGATAATCATATGGACTGAGTCAGTGTTAACAGAAGAAGCCTTAACAACAGAATCCTGGCTCAGAAAACGCCTTCTTTCCTTAAAGATTGTCCCCATTCTCTTAATTTTCATTGGTTTCATTGATACATTCTTAATTTCCTGTGTTTTGTTTCACAATTTTGGTTTTTAAAAGCTCTTAGTAAAATCAAAATTTCCCATATCTGAGTTAAGAAATGGAAGACTTACCTTTCCCCTGCTGAATTGGCACTGTGCAATAATTTGATCATTCTCATCTCACTCCTGCCACTTGGTACCTGTGTGTCCCTGGGGGAGTCCTTTTAACCTCAGTGCTTTGATTTCCACCTATGTAAAATTAGGGGGTTGAACTCAATGGCTTCTTCCAACTCTAAATCTACTTCTCCAAATGGAATATAAAATCCTCTTCTGGGATGCCAGAGCCTTTCCTTTGAGTTTTGAATGAGTTAATGAATGAATGGGAAAGCACTTTCCCTATACTTTTATTATACCAAGCCCTGTAATCAGAACTAAAGTTATCTGTAGCAAATGAAGGCAATTGTTGTTCTTATCAAGCTCACACACTCTGATTGGGGAAGGTAACCCATAAAAGGAAGCTTAGGTGTGGGGCAGATCGAAGGACCAAGAA
Source organism: Gymnobelideus leadbeateri (assembly GCA_011680675.1). Classification (NCBI taxonomy): domain Eukaryota; kingdom Metazoa; phylum Chordata; class Mammalia; order Diprotodontia; family Petauridae; genus Gymnobelideus; species Gymnobelideus leadbeateri. The sequence goes on from WOXC01010304.1 coordinate 432,506, forward strand.
GTCCTATCAGGTGGGCCCAGGGAAGGCTGGATAGTTCTCCATGGAGTTGCTGCCTCAAATCTCATCTAAGCTGCAGGAGCATCCATCAGCAAGAAGGGGAGGGGAGATGCCCCAAATGGTGATAGACTGAATTTACATGGAAGTTGGAATAATGAAATGTTTACATCTTAACCCAAATAGGGAATTTCATTGGCATTTCAGACTGTTCCCTGAACTCTGACCCTAATGTGTCTTCTCTAAAGAGAAAGAGGAAAAAATTCACCATCCTAATCAAGTCTATCTCTTGGCCCAGGGGATTTAATGAGACAGGAAAAGGACCAAGTACAAAATGTAGCCAGTGAAGGATTCCCTATTTCTGTCCCACAAACACTGGGACAAAAGAGCCTGGGCAAATCTAAACCAAATGGAAACTTGGCCCAGGAGCCAATGCCCTTTGAGCCTGCTGAAATCTGAAATTGTGCAGGCTTGGGGAATCGGACTCCGATGCACTTCCCTCCCCCTGATGGATTCGATGCTATTTCAGGGAAAGGAACAGCAAAATCATCAGGCGGGGCTTCCTCGGGGCTCCCAAGGTTGTGAAAACATGCTGAGATGACTGTCCCCAAGGGCCTCCCCAGGGCAATATGATAACTCCCCCTTCCAGGACCCGAAGGTCCACTCTTGCCACTGTACATGGTTATGTATGGCCCCATACTACCATATAACAAAATTATGTCATCACCAAAGAGCTCCACCATCTGCGTGGTGCTTCTTGTGGTTAAATCCTCTGAGGAGGGCTTTAACTCCCTCTAATTAGCAGATCTTGCCCTTTCTTCTCCTAACCCTCACCCTCAATTTACTATGACTTCTTTCTGTTTATCCATTTTCCAGATTCTCACTCAGTTTTCTTTGACTTGCCTCTTTGAATGTTTAACAGAACATCAATGGTATGTTGTTATTCATAATTTACTCAGGTCCTGGGAAGGTGGTTATGTAATACAAGTAATCACATCAGCCCACCTAATGAGCTTTCCCTCCAGTCCCATGGAAAGCAGATTAATAGCCCATGGATTCATTTGCAGCTCATAGGGCCTCAGAAAAGTATTTCAGCCAGCAATTAATACGCAGCTAGAGAAAACAACAAAAATGATTTTTTAATGGTGTGAATATTTTTCCAGCACCTTTTAGTTCTCTGCCTAAATAAATTCTTTTGTAAAGTGAGATGTGATCAGAATATGGTGTATGAACCTTGCTGGAGTCAGGAGTTTGATAATTAGCCCAATTTCTCTTTTTTGCACATTTTTTAAGGGATTAAAAAAATCTAAGCTGTAGACTCTTTATTCCCTGTCAGTTAAAAACACTTGTAGCAGGGACTGTGCAAAGGCAGGCACACTAATACATTGTTGGTGGAGCTGTGGATTTTTCCAGTTATCCCAGAAACTATTAGAATTATGGGAGAAGAGTCTCTAAACTGTTCATGTTCTTTGACTCTTAGTCATGCCCCCCAGGCAGGGAAAAGATAGAGGGAAAATTCCCATGTCAAAAAAATTTAGAGAAACATAGAAATAATCTTTATGAATTATCAAAGAGAGATGAGCAGTCAAAAAGGAACAATATACGACATACACATCGACAACCACATAAATGAAAACAAGCCTAAAAGGCAGTCAGAATTCTAATAAATTCTAATAATTATTCTTGAGTCAACTCTATTGACTAATGATCACCTTGGATCTCTCGTTCAATCTATAGAGAAGTAACCTGGTACAATGTATTTGGATGGTTAGTCACTCTGTTCATTTTTAGGGTTCTGTTTTGGGAAGACTTTGCTGTTTTAGGGGAGAGGACAAGAAATTGATTGTAGGTGTAGGTTTGGCAGGGAACTGGGGACTGAGCCTGAGGAAGGTTAAGGGATTCACCTCCAGTCACATCAATAATAAGTGTTATAGAGGGGCCCTCTGAGCAGCCTAGTAATATTATTCTATATTTCTGATAAGTTTTATTAGCTACTGTTTTCATGCCTAAGGGAAGCATCAGCCATATTTAAGGGAAATGTTTGACATCAAAATTGGGTCCAGATTTTTAAAAAATTCTTCTTGTAAGAGATTTTCTTTTCATTCTGATTAGACAATAGCCTTTGAAATGAGCAGATTGTCTTTTGTTTCGAAGAATACCTGTTCTGTCCTGATACTTTTTGATGCTTAAAGATAAAACAACCCATTTATTTTTTCCTTCAAATGAAACAATTTACAGACTGTATCACTTCCTTTTTCCCTTTCATCAATAAAAACAGTTCTCATTTATGGAGAGGCAGTGAGGTCAGGTGGATTGGAGTCAGGTCTAGGTTCCAGTCCCTTCTCTGAAGTTTGTCACCTGTGTGGTAGAGAGTGGAAAAGCCTAAAATATACAGTTAATGTATCCTGTTCACCTGAAATCTGCTTGGACACCATACCTTAAATATATGTTGTCCCACAAGTGAATTTGGCTGATTTTATGGCATACAGGGGCACTGGGATTGATCAGTTAAACCAATAGACAGCACTGACTAAACTTCTATTCTTTGCCAGGCACCATGCAAAGGCAAAACTGGAAACAGTCCCAGTCCTCAAGGAGCTTATGCTCCCGAGGGGAAACAACATACACATATATGAGTATAAACAGCCTTATAACCAACATAGATATGAGGTTCCCTTAGGCCCAATGCTCTGTGCCATATGATGCCCCCAGTTGCCATAGAATCTTTAGTTTCATTCAAAATTCCACTCAAATGCCCCTAGAGATCTTCCCACCAAACCTCATATCTATCTTGGTTATAAGGCTGTTTATACTCATATATGTGTATGTTGTTTCCCCTCGGGAGCATAAGCTCCTTGAGGACTGGGACTGTTTCCAGTTTTGCCTTTGCATGGTGCCTGGCAAAGAATAGAAGTTTAGTCAGTGCTGTCTATTGGTTTAACTGATCAATCCCAGTGCCCCTGTATGCCATAAAATCAGCCAAATTCACTTGTGGGACAACATATATTTAAGGTATGGTGTCCAAGCAGATTTCAGGTGAACAGGATACATTAACTGTATATTTTAGGCTTTTCCAAACATTTTCACCCAGAAGAAAATAATGCCTTGTGCATATTCTTCTGTTTCATATCCCTATGCTGTCTCCATCCAAGCTAGCCACTAGGTTTTCCTGTCTAAAAAAATACAACAGTGATGCATGGAATTTATTTCTTTTTTTATTGTATGAATAAGGGGGTATTAGAATAGAAATCTAATTTTATGAATAAGGAGATAAAACATTTTTATATAAAAATAAAATGATCTCTTCATTTTCAAAGCTGTTACAAATGTTCCAATTTTGAAGATGAATCAGTTTGCTTGCCTTCCCTGCCTGGGCGAGCTGAAGATCTTATGATAAAGAAGAAAGCACAGTTGGGCGGGGGACCCAGAGGCCTGGCATTGAATCCTGGCTCTGCTAAGCTGTGTGACTTTAAACAAACAAGTTTGCCTCTCTGGGTCTGTTTTCTCATTTGAAAAATTAGAGACCTAAACCAGGTGATCCCCACAGGTCCATCATCTGCTACATTTTCTAAAATTGTGTGTTTCTCCTTTGCTGTTTCTAGTTACCCTGAAAAATGAGAGGTGGATTCATTGTTCCTAATGCAGCCAACATTTGTATGATGGAAGAAGATAAAAGCAGAAAATGTGAATATCTCTCTCTGATATTTTTTTAATCTGAAAAAGCAATAAATTGCATTTAAAAATCAGTGAGGCAAGAATGGGGAGATTTGGGTTTTACACTCAGATCCTGACATAGGCACTCAGTCACTCAGGCTCAGTTTCCTTTTCTGTAAATGGAGGCAGTTGCATTAGTTCATCTACTAAGCCCCTTCCAGCTTTAAAATTCTATTATCTCAGATATTTGCTGGCAACAACCCTTCAATTAGAGATGGTAAAGCTCATTTATTGAAAAACCACACATGCTTTCAGGATATAATTACAGCAAGAAGCATGGCACAGCTCCGTCTCTGCTATGTTTATCATAAAGTAGGCAGAGGCTGGTGAAGTAGTTTCATGAAATGCTGAGATTTTTCCTATTTCTTTTTTAAGGTATTTTGTATTGATAGTATGGATTTTTTTTTAATGTGAAGATCTCTAAGCACTCATAGAACTTCTGTTGGAGTGGGCTGTAAAAATCTATTGATCTGGGGCGGCTAGGTGGCGCAGTGAGTAGAGCGCCGGCCCTGGAGTCAGAAGGACCTGAGTTCGGATCCGGCCTCAGACACTTAACACACACACAAACAAAAACCTAGCCATGTGACCCTGGGCAAGTTACTTAACCCCAATTGCCCTCCAAAAAGCAAAAAAAAAAAAAATCTATTGATCTTTGTGAGTTGAAATATCTATGGCATAGAGAGGTTAATTAATACTTTGCCCAAGACTACTTTAGATGCCAAAGGAGCTGGTTTTCATACTGAAGATGAGGTTCTCCCAAGGTAAACCATCTTTGTCTAAGCCTGGGCGTAGTAAGCCATAAGAAAATGACAGGTGTGGGGGTTGGACTTTTTTCTCTTTTTTTCTCTCTCCCTCCCACTTCCTTTAACCCCCACTGGAAAAGCAAAGAGAAACGCCAGACCCTTGCATCCTATAAACATAATGTATCTTGTGATTTCACCTCTTGTTGAGATGGAACAATCTGTTCATCTGATTTCTCACTGATTTGTCCCTGCTCTTGAGCCAGTTGAGGCAGGGTGCTTGCCTGGAGCCCCAGTTTGTTGGACCAGAGGGTGGGGAGATCAGGCAGGGACTCCTCCAGGGTTGGAGGCCTGATTAGAATGCTGGGCTTCAACTCAGAGAAAGCAGAGTTTAAGACCCTCATAGATGTGTAGTCTTGGACAAGTCATTCAACCTTAACTGAGCCTCAGGGGTCATCTATGAAATGGGTCTAATGATAGTCGGTATTTATGCTTTAAAGTTTCCAAAGCCCTTTATATGAGTCTCCCATTGTGGTCCTTCCGACAGTCCTGTGAGATGAATGTATTAGCATCCGCATCTTACAGCTTAAAAGACCAAGGCTTAAACATATGAAGTGACTTATCCAAGGCCATAAAGGTAATAGGGAAACTTAGCTTCCAAAGCCAAATTCAGTCCTTGTTTTTTTAGCATTTTTATTGTTTCTTCATTCACTCATCCAACAAGCATTTACTGAGTACTTCCTGTTTACTAGGCTCTCTGCCAGATACAAAAAGACAGATCCTGCCCTTAAGGAACTTGCAGGTCTGACTCAGTATTCTAGACAGAGCAGGCAAAAAAGATAGTTAGGATGAAGGAAGGGGTGGGGGTGGGCTAGTGTTGGGGTTGAACAGAGATAAGGCCCAGAGATGGGAGGATTCTTACTACCTTCTCCACCTAACCTTGTAGAAAAATGGACCTGGAGCCTTAGAAGGGACCTAAGTAGCCAATTAATCCACTCCATACTTGCATGATTCCCCCACCTCCATAACAGATGTGGCAAATGTTCATACAGGCTGAGCTTGAAGATTTTCAATCACCTCTCAAGGAAGCACATTCCATTTCTGTTGTTTTTCTTTAGTCATTTTTTAGTCGTGTCTGACTCTTCTTGACCCCATTTGGGGTTTTCTTGGCAGAGATACTGGAGTGGTCTGCCATTTCTTTCTCCATCTCATTTTACAGATGAGGAAACTGAAGCAAACAGGGTTAAGTGACTTGTCCAGGGTCATTCAGTTGTGAGTGTCTGAGCCCAGATTTAAACTCACAAAGAGGAGTCTTCTTGATTCCTGACCCTGTGCTCTGGTACTGTGGCACCACCTAGCTACCCCACTTCCATGTTTGGATAGCTCTAATTCTTAGCAAAGATTTTTTTAATCATTAAGGATAAAGGACTTACCTGTCTTTGATTTCTACCCATTAATCATGTTTCTGATCTCTGGGGCCAAAAAGAATGAGCTTAAATGCCTTCTCCACATGACTGCCCTTCAAATATGTGAAGACAACTATCATGTCCCCCCCCATCTCTTCTCTGCCTCAAGCTCAACAGTCCTGCTTCCTTCAATCAGTCCTCATATGACAGTGACTCAAGGCCCTTCACTGATGCTGTTGCCTCCTCTGGACACTCTCTAGTTTGTTAAGATCCTTCTTTATATCCAGAGGTCGGCACAATACTCTAGACAAGGTCAGATGATGGCAGAGGATAGTGGGTCCATCACGTCCTTATTTCTGGAAACAGCCTTTCAATGGCTATTCTTCTTTCGCTGTAACTGGTCTCTATGACATCTGGCTTGGAAGATGTGCATGGGCAGAGTTCTCCCTCATCCTATTTACTGTAAAGTTCTCTTCATTTGATTTTCAGGACACCTAGAAAATACATTTATTGCCATCCTTTGCTAGGGATACTCTATCTCTGGCCAGGATTCTGTCATCTCTTTTCTAAATCTGTTTTCCCAGAGTCCAAATACCATTCTCAAAACAGTGTCTTTTTCACTTTCAAAATCAGTTTCTTTTTTGCACCTGTTGCCTTAAATGGTCAACAGTGGGAGCAATACACCTCGTGCCTCTTTGTTCTTCAGTCTCTTGCATAAGATTTCATAATCACTGGAAATACTCTCTATGTTCTGCTTATGTGCCAGCATGGATCATCAGAAGTGGAGAGCTGTCATCCATTTTGAAATGAATGCCTTGGAAGGCTCTTTGTTCTGTTTTGGATATTTGCCCCAGGAAGACAGCAGGCCTCATTCCTGTAATCCAGTCAGGAGAGAGTTCCCTCAGTGGTCCTGAGCAGGAAATCACAAACAATAACAACTATTACTACCACTACACTACCACGGCTACGACTTCTACTACACCACCGCTATTACTACTATGGCAGCTACTACTATCATAGTAGTAATAGCACCACCGCCAACACCGTGACTACAAGAACAACTGTGATTACCACAGCCACTACTGTGACTACAGCTACTTCTATTACTGCTACCACCACTACTGCCACCAGCACCGCTGCTACTACCCTCACCCCTCTGTGAGAGGTTCATTCCATAATATAAGCTCTCATGGGACTTCAGAGATCATCTTTCTACTCCAACCCCTCCATTTCACAGAAGAAGAAGCCAGGGAAAGTAAAGGCCTTAAGCAAGGTCATGAACATCAAGGTTGATTTGAACCCAAGTTCCATTGACTCCCAAGCCAATGTTGTTTCTTCTGGCCCATGATTTTGCCCCTTGTATCAGTATAATCTCTTTCATTTTCTAGAAGGTCAGGCACCAAGTTGAGACATTTGGCTAAGATATTTATGACCAAGAAGCTTGGTGTTGTAGAGCTGACTCACTGTGTTGGAAGCAGCTGTAAAACTTCCAGTCAGGGCCATGTCTTCTGTTCAAGTTAAACATTTAGAAGATTCCACTAAAAACAAACCAAAAAAAAAAAAAAGACCCTAACACACATGGAGGAAGCTTACTGGCCATCTAGTCCAACTTTTTTTTTTTACTTTACAGATGAGGAAACTGAGGCTTAGAAAGGTCTTGCCTAATTGCTGGCAGAACCAGAGCAAGAGCCCAGGTCTCCTGATTTGCAGCTCATTCTTCTTTCTGGTATATCCTTTCATCTGTCTATGGTCCAGGGGATGAGGAGCTCTCTTTGGAGTTAGAGGTTGTTGTTTCCAAACCCAGCTGCTCTTTAATACCTCTGAATTTGGGAAATCACTTTCCTCTTGGAGCCTCAGTTTCCTCCTCTTCAGATGAAGTGTTGGACTAGATGGCCTCAAAGGTCCCTTCGAGAGCTAAGGCTAGGATGCTGTGCTCCTATCACCTGCCTGAGCTTGGGCTTTTCGGGAAGCCAGCATCACATCCACGGCCCCTTGAGGCATCCGAATGTAGTTTGCTTTCATGGTGGGGGGTACCAAAGGGAGCTGAAATAATTGTGCCCTTGTCTGTTCTTCTTCCACAGTACCAATGAGTGCCTACATATTTATGAGCACAGACCATTTTTAATATGTAAAAGTGGTGCAAAGCCCATCATTCTCATGTAAAGTATATTTTAGAAATGGACTTCTAAAAATTGTAACAAAATCCTATAGGCAGTGCCTAAGGCTGGTCCTCATTTAATTATCTGTGGGATTCCACTGCTGTGTCCTGAATGCAGGATACCTTGGTGCCTTTATTGTTGCTATAAAAGGATCTGTTTTTAAAAGTTGAGGAAATTTTGGGAGTTTCCAAAGGACTTGCCTACATCTTGAAACATCAACTACTTCCCCTTTGCAAAATGTGCAACTGAATGTAAACGTGTTCTTATTGTGGATTATAGGCTTCGTCAGTCATCTGACAGTTTTAATGGAGTTAGGGAGATATGCAACCAAACACGCTGACCTGGTTTTCCTTTCTTCTCTTTCTATGGTCACCAGCAAATGAACATTAATATGAAGCTGCTTAGAAAGATCTGATTTTGCCCAAAAAACCAACTCCTTAGTCTTTTTAGTAGAGGTGTAGGCTGGAGAATTACCTAAGTTAGGGAATAGAATTGGAGCATCTGTCCAACAGGAAATGGGGATAGGTTTTTACATCAGCATCTTGCCCTCTGTGCTTGACTGACCAAGTCCAGCAAGAGACCCAGATTCCTAAATGATTTGGTGCCAATCTAGGTCATTCTCTAAAGGAAAAAAAATAAGGAACTATTAAAATCCACAGATTTAACAAATTTCTCTGGAGAAAATGGTTTTCCTCTCCCTGCATCGTGTAGTGCATCAGTCTTTTATGACTTTGTAAATAAAAAGGGGAATCGCACTCTTTGGGGAGATTTTCCAGTTTTGTATTTGTTTCACAACATGGTAAAATGTTCTACTTTTCACAAAGTCTAAGCTCTTGACAATCAAAGATGATCTCAGTCTAGAATACTAAGGCTATTGTAGAGACTTGCTCTTCTCACACCAAAACAAAACAAAAATACACACACACACACACACACACACACATTTCCAGACACCACGCATCCCAGTTCATCTCAGGATAAAATGCCTAAAATTCCTGAGATGTCAGAAAACTAGCCAACAAAATGAAAGACAGAATGAATTGGGTTTGACTGGGGAGGGGTGAATTAGGAAGGAGAGAGTGTGGAAAAGATCCAGGAGACTTGGTAAAGAAGACTCAGGATGTTTGCCATGTTTGGTTGTTAGCTTTCCAGCATCCAGTCATCTTGGGACAGAGAGTTCACCCACTGAATAAGGAAGTGGTGCAAGCTAAAGCAAGGGACAACCTCCTTCTCCAAAACGTCCCATTTTTTCCTGTCATTTATCAGTTTTGCTTTTGGTGATTGAGGTCCCAAAGTGGCAATTCAACACTTAGGTTGCTTGCCCATGATCCAATCTTGCAAGGAGAACAATTACTAGAAACATATGATGTTTTTGCCTTTTGTTTTTTTGGAGGGGTGAAGGCAAGTCAACTGGGGTTAAGTGACTTGCCCAAGGTCACACGGCTAGTAAGTGTCTGAGGCTAGATTTGAACTCAGGTCCTCCTGACTCCAGGGCTGGTGCTCTATTCAGTACACCACCTAGCCACCCCAAATACAATGGTTTTTAAAGTGAGTTTATCCAAAAGCAATATTGGGAGGGGAAGGATGTATAATGAAGTCTCCTTATCTGTGGTTACCTTTGCAGCAGGTAAAGGACTGGTAGCAGAGATGATGAGTTTCTCCCTTTCAGATTTGAAACCTTGAATGGCTCAGTTGCCATATGGAAAGGTCAAGAGACTACTCAGTAGGATGGGCAAGCATGAGAAAAAAAGAGGGCCAGGTTATAAAAATTGGAGGAGTCGACCCTGCTGAGAAATTCTAGCAGTCAGGTCTGCAAGAAGAGCGTCTGGTACCTGCCCAAGACCCCTGCTGGTGTTTGAGTAAAGGGCTCCAGCTGGAGGAGGAGAGATGGAGAGGGAAAAGACAAGAGATGAAAAGGAAAGGAATAGTAATAGGTTACATTGGTATAATTGCATTTTAAGGTTTGCAATATTCTCTAAATGTATTATCTAATGGGATCCTTATATTACCTGTGAGGTAGGTAATATGATTTATACTGCCCGTTTTATAGGTGAAGACTTTTCTAGGATTCACAGTATCTGAGATTGGATTAGAAGTCAGGTCTTTCTTATTCCAAATATAACATTCTTTTTACTATACTATGCTAAGGAAAGAAAGGAGGGAGGGAGGTTGGAAGGAAAGAAAGAAAGAAGGAAGGGGGCAGGACAGAAGGAAGAAAGGAGAAAGGAAAGAGGGAGCACAGAAGGAATATGGGGAAAGATGGAAGGAAGAAAGGGAGAGGAGGGAAGAAAAAAGGAATAAAAGGAATGGTAAGAGGGAGGGAAGGAGAAAGGAGAGAAGGAAGGAAGGAATAAAAGGAACAGAGGAAGAGAGCGAAGGAAGGAGAGAATGGAAAGAAGGGAGAGATGGAGGGAGGGAAGAAAGGAAGGAAGGAAGGGAAAGGAACAGAGGGAGGGAAAGGGAAAGAGAGAAAAATAAGAAAGGGGAAGGAAGGAAAAAGAGGAAGAACTAGCTGGGCTGTACCCAGCAGAGGGAAAGGAGCCCCAAGAAAGCCCCCACAGCCCTTTAATGGAGTTCTCTTAAGAGGATGAGGGTGTGAGTAGACAGCTTGGAGCTTGCATGGAGAGGAGGTGGGGGTTGTGAGGAGGGCCGTGGGAGCCTTGCATATGGGTGTTTCCAGGTAACTCGATGAAGCCAAGCAGGAGGCGTGTAGAAAGTGGCTGGTACATGCACAGCGAGGGTTATAATTACATGTGCTGCTATCATGGCAGTCAGGAGAACAAAAGTCAGAAAGATAATGTGCCCTAGTTTTTTATTTTTTTTTCTCTAACCCTTCCTTCCCTTCACCCACAGACACCCACCCACCCACTCATCCTCTCCCGTCTCAGAATCAAACTAGAGTAGATGCAAAATTGGGGAGAAAACCCAGTAAAAGTAACCATAGTAAGAGGCTGGGAAGCAATTATTCTTCCAATACAAATTCTGTCCATCTGTCTTTGCTGCTTTCACCTTTGTCTGGCGAGGTTGACGTTGACTGGACATTACCAAGTTTTAGCACAAGGAGTAATCTCTTTACCTAGAATAGGGCAGGATAAAGGAGGAAAAGCTTGTTGTCCTGATGTCCTGTGACCATGCCTGTTGCCATCTCCGTGGTGGGAGGGTGCCTCTTCACAGAATATCTATGTGGCATCTCATTTGCTATAATCTGGTGCTCCTGGATTCCTTATCTCAACTCTCGGGTCCAACCAGGAAGAGCCAAAGAGCCAGCTCCTCCTATGACAACATATAATATTAATCCACTTTTCTAAGAGGGGAGGTCCCCTGGCCATAATTTAGAAATCAGAGCCTACAAATTTAACAGATGCTCCCTGTTCCTAGAACAGTTTCATGGTGGGAGAAGGCTGGAGGGTCCTTCTGCTCTGGACTCTAATTGGGGTCTAGTTTTCTGTTTGTGATAAGTAAGTCCAATTGTGAGGATGTTGTGTGTGTGTGTGTGTGTGTGTGTGTGTGTGTGTGACCAAGAAAAGTGACCAGCATGGGTAGAGACAGTACAGCAGTCTGTGAGTCAGGGAGATATGAGCTCACATCTCACTCCAGACACTTAGGACTTGTATGGCTACTTAACCTCTTAGCTTCAGTTTCCCCAACTGCACAGTGAGGAGGTCAGACTTGGTGGTGTCCAAGGTTCTTTTTGGTTTAAAATTTTTGGTTGTATGAGTAGTTCTCCTCCATTTCTTTGATGGGCCAGGCCAGGTTACTTTATGTAAGCACACCTGGTGATTCCAAACTTTCTGAAATGTAATTCCTTTTCCCATTCTCATGTGGATGCTTTCCTTGTCTCTTGTCTCCTATACTGTCTCACACACTCACACTCCTACCTTTACAGACAGACCTGACCCTTGACCCTGTAGTCTTACTTCTTGCCCAGACCCTGAATTCTCAGACCTCAAGCCCTGACTTTGACACTGACCCCATTCCATCCCTATGCAGCAGAGCAGCTGGCATTTCTCTGTTCCCACCAACAGCCAGAGAACTGAACCCAGAGGGCATCAGAGTGGGTGATAAATGGTCAGAAAGTGTGTTCCTGATTCTTAAGATAGGTAATGAGAGGGGGTCAGATTGAGCCTGTTGGGATACAGGGACCCAAGCCCCAGAGCAACTGAAAAAGACCTTTAGGAGGCAGGTCATGGGCTATCTAATTCATAATGGTGATAATAACCATTTATGTAGAACTTACTGTGTTCCAAACACTGTGCTAAGCTCTTTACAAATATCTCCTTTGGTCTTCACAACAGCTTAGGGAGGTAGGTGCAGTTATCCCCATTTTACAGATGAGGAAACTGAGCCAGGGGTTAAGTGACCCCAGAGACACATAGCTTATTAGCCAGTGTTTGAGGCTGTATCAGAACCTCAGTACTTCCCAACACCAGGTCCAGTGCTCTGTACACTATGGCACCACCTAGCCGTCTCTAATGGTAATACACTGGACTGAACTTTTGAATCAGTAAATCTCTGTTTGAGGCATGATCCCACCCTTGTAGAGTCCTGTGTGGACCAGAGTGAGCCACCATCTTATGGGCTCATCCTCAGCCTATAACTTAAGACATCAGGTGTCCTACCCTTTGGTTTGATTTTCTTCACAAGTATATAGAATCCCAGAAATAATACTCCTGTTAAAAAGATAGGCCTTTGTTTCAGTGACAGACTTGGGATCATTAAAAACAGTCTGATTTCTCAAGGGCCATTATGTCCACCTTCCTCCTCTGGTTTCATTCTGGAGCTACTCCCATGTTGTCTGGATTACATTGTCTCTCCCAGACCTATGCACCAATAGAGCATCTCCCTAGCTTGTCCATCCAAATGCTCCCTAGCCTAGTTGGGTCAAGAGGCCTTCTTTGTCACCTCCCGGATTCAGCAAATACCTGGGCCTGTTTCCCTTTATTCCTGTAAAGCCATGGTGAGTGCCCTGGGTTCCAGGCATGCTATTGATGGTCAGTTCAGTAAACATTTATTAAATACCTACTGCATGCCCATCTTTGCCTTCAATGAGCTTACATTCCACTGGGCATGTAAACAACAAAACCAGTCTAGAGAGAGAGAGAGCGATTTTCAAAGGGTAAGAACACCAACAGTTGAACCCCAACTTTCTGTGGGGTCCCAGACCTTAGTCCAAAAAGCAGACTTCAGATAGTCTTTTCTGTGTTTGAAGTCAATTGTGCCAATTACCACATTTTGAAAAGTTGGTGGATGGTCTGGGCTCTTTGTTTGGGGAGAAAGAGGAGGAGGATCAACAAGAAACAACTTAATTTTCTTGAGATTATGTACTAAGGGAGCAAGTGAAGAAATCTGGGTTGAGTTTCATTGGGACAAATAGATTCTTTGGCCCTGGAGAATCTTGAAGGCTCCATTGTTTGGGGCTCACAACATACTTAGGCTAGCTCAAGGTTGGGGGTGGGGTGGGGCAGGAGGGGGAAGATTTTGTGCTGTTTAGTTTTAATGAAATGTTTAAGGCTGAAATAATGGCCTTCCACAGCCCCCGACATGATTTATCCTTATTTTATGTCAATTTCCTTGAAGTGTGTAATGTCTCGGTGTTCTGCTGAGGGAGGCCCGTGAAATGCGCCCAGTAGGATTTGGATTATAATTTACATCTCGAAAGTCTACACATTCCATAATTATGGTGTGGTATGAATTAGTAGAGTAATATTGAATATCTCTAAACCCCTTATTATGGTTCTCACTTGAAATATGTTTTCAATATACATTTATTCAGCAGTGCTTAACATGGCAAGTCATAAACACATGCTTTTTAAATCATGTGGCTACATTTTCTTCCTGCTTAACTGTAAGACCAGATGTTATTACCAGTGGATCAGGGAGAGAATGAAAAAAAAAGAAAAAGAAAAGAAAGGAAGAGGGAAAGGAAGGAAGGAAGGAAAAGAAAAGCTAGCCGAAAGCAAACAGTTAAAAGAAATAAAAACAGATGAAGAAATGCCCCCTGCTGCGTGATCTTGTGTGTCCAGTGAAGAAAGAGCTTTGGGGGCCCCTTTGTGGCATTACGGACGATTATTTATTTATATTATTTTCCTAGTGCCTCACTTCCCCAGAGCAGAATGTGTTTGAAATACAGCCATGCACTAAGGGGAGGACTTTACCAAGTGATTTGTTTAGAAGACATATCTGGCAGAGATCCAGGTAGAGAGAGGAAGGAGCCAAGACTACAAATTATTAAGAATGTGGTCCAAGTTGTTGAAGCCCCTAGGAGACTCTCAAGGGCTGAGTAGATAGGGAAAATTTAAGTCGTTTCTTTAGTAAGAGTGACTGGCCATGGTCAGTGAAATGAGTGAGCTCTTGTTGACCATGGGCTCAAGCACTTGAGAAAGTCATCCATGTTTTGGGGGGCCATTTGGATGCTAGGACACATTAATTGCGCAATTAATTTGATTTTGAAAATCTAGAGTCAGTACATTTTCTTCTAAATATTAGGCATCAAGCAAACTAACACCTTCTGGATGGTGATGTATGATTTGGCCTCATGAGCCAAATACCTAGGTGTTTGTGGGTTTTATTGAGTGCTCCTTCCCACTCAATTTTACATTTTCTTAACTCAGCTCTTTAATCAAAGGGCTGGACATGCTCTCCAGAGCTCCTCTGACTCCTCCTTCAGTCTTCAGTAACTTCTCATCTCCTTACTTCTCCTCTTTCCTTTCTATAGTCTCCCCCACAGCAATTTTCCTATTAATTTATCTAAATTTTGTGTCTCTATGAAAGAGTACCCTAGTACTCTGTAAACAGTAGTTAATAAATAGTAGTTTTATTAACAGTAGTTAATAAATAGTAGTTTTATTAACAGTAGTTAATAAATGCTAACTGACTTGGATTTGGATTGAATTGAATAGGGGTGGAACTAGAATGACCAGACAAGCAGTTCCTTCTTTTGGATATAATATTTTTATGGGGATCTCGTATTCAATCACGTCTCCCAAACAGTAAAATTCTGATTACCTGCCCATTATTTCCAGATGATGCTAATGCTATTCTAATCATGTGTTTGAACATCAAAGAAGTCTCAAGGCAAGGGAAAATGAAGTGACTTTATTGAGAAATGAATTTCTAGATCTCTGTTGGGAAGTTAGTTTATAAATGCTGACTTAAAAGTATCAGGTAGGCACAGTGTCAAAATGCCCATCACAAAAATGCTATATTTAAGTAATATGCATAGTATAGGGCATGATTTAAAGAAATATAACCACTGAGGTACAGTCAGTACCTTTGTTCACTATGTTTGAACTATTCTTGTCATTGCTTAATTCAAGATATCTTCAAGTGTATGTCTGTGAATCTTTTTTTTGTCTTATCTGGAACTTAATCTGGGACCTAGCCAGTTTGTATCAATAATATTTTCAGATTCCTTGCATTTGCCTTAATCATTTAGAGTCTCCCTTATTCTTTCTGGCTCATTCCTATTTAATGGAGTCTGCAATGGATACTATACACTGTGTATAGTATATACTATACACTTTCACTTTTACTTCACTTGGAATTTAACACCCAGTAACATCTTTGGCCACAAATATTCTATACTCCACTTCAGGGATCTGATCATTCAGATTTCCTTGTATCTTTTTTCTAACCTTGTACAAAGTAGAGAGAGAAAGGAATATTGCACCTAAGACAAAGACTTTGCACCAGTGGGGTGCTACACACACCTAGCCGATTCAATCACTCACAGCTTTCTCCTTTCTCTAGCAATTTGTCCACAATTTCCCTCTTCTTGATATCATTATTATCTTTTTCTATTCTTCCAGAAAGTAAATATGGAATGAGGGTCTCCCCTCCTCCACCCCACTCAGCCCCTTGGCGGTATAAAAGATATTCTGAATTTAACAAATATCAAATAAAATGAACATTTCCATATGCTTTTTACCATTTTTTTTGAAATCACATTTAAGGAACACATAGTTTGGCTTTGGTTGGTTGTTTTATATAAACAAGACTGTTGCCTCCACAGATATATTTTAATAAATCACTTAACAATATTTAACAAATTATTCAACAACAATAACAAAAATCATTTATTCAGCATCCGTTTATTCTGATTTCCTCACTCCAGTAAACTGGACACCTTGGAAGGAGTGTCTCTTTCTTCCAGAGTGCCTGAATGACTGCCAGGGCCAGAGTGACTCCTTCAGTAGACTTGGCCAATGAAGCCAACACCAAAATACCTTTTAAAATTTTTCTGAAGACTTACTACTAACTATAAACATCAGTTTAGAAAACGAAAGAATAAAAACTAATTGGGTTTCATAAATGAGTTCAGATCCTTTTTTTAAGTTGTTTGATAGAGTAAGGACTAGGGTTTTGAATTTATGTTAATGGAAAAAGAGATAGCTTTAGGACTCTTGGGTTCAATTTGGTCATTTTCTTAACAGCTGTGTAACTATGAATATGCTCTCCTCCAGGGGAGGACCATTCAGTCTAGTAGTTCTAAAGGTGAGTCCTGGGAACTCCTGGGAGTTCCTAAGGCCCTTTCAGAGGGTCCAGGGTGGGTCAAAACTATTTTCATAATAATACCAAGATGTTTTAGTTTTTAATGTGATTAAATACCAGTTGATATCATAAAAGATAAAGGGGGTGATACTCAGTAATTTTTAAGAGTGTAAAGGGGTCCTAAGATTAAAAAGTCTGAGAACCACTGATCTATTTCAGCCTCTTCATTTTTACAGAAAAGGAAACTGAGGCCCAAAGAACCTAGTCAATAAAACATTTATTAATCCCTTACCATGTACCTGTTACTTATGCTAAATGCTAGGCATACAAGAAAAGGGGAAGTAAAAACAGTCTAAGTATCTTTCCAAAGGCAATTCAAATAGCGGAGGATTCAAACCCAAGTCTTTTCATTCATTAAACATGTATTAAGGGTCTATTATGTAGAAAGCATCATTTACTGTGTTGGGCAAAATGCAAAGTTTAGATAAAACAACGTCTGACCTCATGGAGCCTACTGTCCAGTAAAAGGGGCAAGATATACCCACAAGTGAGTATAATAGGGAAATTTACTTGATAGCATTAGATTCTCCCAACTTAGAAGTGAGGTAAGGTTCAAGGAACAAGATCATTACAAACCAGGGGGGTCAGGAAAAGCTTCATTGAGATAAACTCTTGGGAAATTTATGATCTTCATTGTTAGAGGAGGTGCCAAGGCACCCAGCAATGCAGTCACGTTTTACAAGATCATTCTTAAAATAATAATAACTGGGAAAGATCGGGGGATACCGTGGGCATTCGGACATGGCCATACAATTCTGCTGCTGGGGTGCTTTAATGTATCCCAGCATTCCCTTTGCAAACCACTGCCTTAGATGCTTATTGTAACAAATAAGCCCACAGCCTTTGAAGATGGCTAGTCACATTGCCCAGACTGGGCCTCCAGTGGGCCCTTTAGGGCAAAGACTGAATGGAGGGGCCCTAGACCCCTCATTTGCCATCCACACCCAGAAGCCCCCCATCCCAGTTTGCTTTTTTTGTTTCAAAATGGAAGTCAGGGAGAAGTGGGTCAGTTAATCCAAGTAGAAAGTGCTATTTTATTGAATTAACTCCGTATGAACCACTGCCTCTGTGCTCTGCAGTCATGAAGTCCCTGGTGGGCAGGGAGCTTTCCCACAGAATATTCAGAGGGCTCTAAGTAATCCCTTTAATTTTAATCAGCAATAAAAAGAACTTTTTTTTTTAAGATGCAGGTGTTGCCTGGCAACCAGTATCTGTAGCTCTGACTTATTCTTCCTCAGCCACCAAGTCAGGTAGCTTCTCTTTCCAAAAGTATTATATGTTAGAAAACAATTGGATGCCTTGTAAAGGGCACACATCTGAGGAAGATGTGGAAGCTGCCTTCCCCTCCTGGCGGCCCTTCTCATCTAATAATTTAATGCAATTAATTGGTTAAGCTAGTAAATACAATGAAAAGTTTAAAGCTTCACTAAGACTTTTTGGGAAGCCCTGTATCTGAAAACAGTGATTATGGTAACTCCCCCCCACCCCCAGATTTTTTTTCTTTGTATACCCAGTGCTTGGCTTGTAATAAGTGTCAAGTAAGTGTTTTTCAGTTGCTCCTTCATTCTTTCTTCTAATCATCCTGCAATCCTTTAATTCTTGATTGATTCTGAGTCACCTCGACCTTCAGCAGGTCACCCACCCCTGACACATTTGTGAAGGACCTTCTGGCTGGAGCAGGACTGAACTCAACCCACTAGATGAGATTTAAACCACAGCCTCTTTTGATCTTGCCCACCTAATTCAGTTAATTCAGCCTAGGTGCCATTCTGGTCAACTCTTCCCTTTCTTTTTTCTTTTTTGCTTTTTAGAGGGGGAAAGGCAGGGCAGTTGGGGTTAAGTGACTTGCCCAAGGTCACACAGCTAGTAAGTATTAAGTGTCTGAGGCCAGATTTGAACTCAGATCCTCCTAACTCCAGGGCTAGGTGCTCTATTCACTGCTCCACCTAGCTGCCCCCCTTTTTTTAAAATTTTAAACAAATACAAATAAGAAAAGAAAAAAAAACATTGCCTTGTATACAGCAGAACATGAGAGAGGATTCAAAATATACAGAAATAAATTTCGATCTCAGAAAGCCTTTATAATTGATGCTTCACACTGTGTTGAGAGCTGTCCGTCTTTTCTTTACCTCCCTGTACGTTCTCTATTATTCTCTGCTGGGCACTTTTTTTACATTGTCCGCCTGAAGGCTACAATTAAGCACAATATACATACATTTATTATGTGCAATATATATACATACATGTATACACATACACACATATATACGCATACATATATAGACATATACACCCAAAGATTTACATGTATATAAACACACAAACCCCCATGTATACATATACTTACACATACATATGCTTAGATATCAATAATCACACTCATATATGGACATATACAGTCACGTGCATCAGTGTAAGACCATAAGCTCATCCCTTTCAAAGTGTTGGCTCACTTGGGACTTGCAGCCCCCCAAAACCTTGAGCTTGATCAAAATTCAGCCAATCAGCTAACATTTACTAAGTGCCTACTTAGTTAATATACCCCGCACTGTGCTAGGCACCGTCAAAAACCAAATGGCCCCCTGCCCTCAAAGAGCTTGCTTCCCAGCTAAAACCCCACCTTTTACAGGAAGCCTTCCCCAACCCCTCCCAATGCCAGGAGTTTCTGCCTCCTAGTTATTTCCTCCTTTATCCTGTTTATGGCTTGCTTTGTATTCATTCCCTTGCACTGCCTCCCCCATTCGATTGTAAGCTCCTTGAGGGCAGGGACTGACTTTGGACTCATTTTGTGAGCCCTGCACTCAGCACAGTGCCTGATGCATACACAGTAAGCGCTTAGTCAATGTCAATTGAGGGATTGATTGATTGATTGTCACAGGTGACCAAAGAGATATACATGCACTGTGTCTAAGTAAAGGAAGGAGAATTCAAAAGAAATACAAAGTCTGAGATAGTTGGGGAGGAAGGGCCTGGGCAGCTCTGGGGCCAGTCAAGGCTCCCTCTAGAAGGTGGTGCTTGAGCTGAGTCTTGAAGAAGGATTCTATAAGACAGAGGAAAAAGGAGTCAGTTCCAGGCCGCCGGGGGGAAGGAGAGGGGAACCGGTGCCAAGACATAGGGACAAGAGGTATAATTTTGTGTACAAGGGACTGAGAGAAGGAATCGAAGGCACCAAGGCAGCCAGATTGCAGCGTGTAACAATATTCAAGTGTAGAAGCCTCAGGATAGTGCAGGGTCATTAAGGAAAATGAGTCAGAATTGGTAAACATTTATTAAGGGCCTACTGTGTTGCAGGCACTGCAGACATAGAGGAAGGCTTAAGGCCCTGCCCCCATGGGGATCACCATCTAAAGGGGGAGACAACATGTAAAGAGAAGCTAAAACTCGGGGTTTGGGGTGTAGAGCTGCCCAGGGCAGTGGGCACGAGGGGCGGGAGATGCTGATTTCATCTTGCAGAAGGAGATGATGAAGTCCAGGAAATGAAGAGGAGAATTCCCTAGAGGCCATCCAGGGTAATAAAGGTGATAGTGGTGATGAAGGCCTCAGCCGCCAAGTGCCCTCTGGTTCCAGGGATCCTGACTTGATTTTCTTAGCATCTGCTTTTTCCTTCCTGACTTGCTAATTAATGTCAGCCTTCCATGGCTATTTTTATTTTCTTTGTTATTTAAACTGTTGTTATGAGGTTACCATCACTTAATAGAAGAGAATTTAATTCGGTTCAATTCATCTGACTTTTATTAAGCACCTACTCTAAATGAGTGTACGAATGGAAACGCATTTATTAAGTGCTTACTATGTGCAAAGCACTTAACTCAGTCTAGGAACACAAATAGAAAAACCAGATACCCCCTGCTCTCAAGGAGAGACGCCATTTCCATCTATCCATCAGGCAGAAAACACTTAAATGCCTACTTATGGGCCAGACAGGTTTCAGCTGCAGGGCAAATAAATGCAAGACCCAGTGATCATTAGGATGTCGATGATAATGCATCATCATTGATAAAACTACTAGGGACTAAGCCCTAGCCTAGGCACTGAGGGGAGGGAGGGAGAGAGAGAGAGAGAAAGAGAGAGAGAGAGAGAGAGAACAAACAAAAAATCCAGCCCCTACCCTCAAGAAGTTTGTGTTCTAAACTTGTCTTGAGTAAATTTGGAAGCAGGATGAATGTGTCATAATTCTACATTATTATTCAGAATTATTTATAAGAATCTTAGCTACCCTGGATCCCTACCCAGGTGACCTTGGTTAAATAATGTCATCTCTTAGGGTTTCTTTCTTTTTTTTTTTTTAATTTAAAATAAGGGAATTAGGCCAGAGAACCTCTCAGGTTCTTTCCAGCTCTGAATCTATGATCTTGTGATTGTCCAGAATCTTGGGAAGAGTGTGATGGAACACAGAAATCAAGTTTTACATTCTGTTCCCAGGGCTCGGTGATCCTGAGAAACCTGCCCAGTGGTCTTCTCTCCATAGTGGTCAGTGATTAATTAGGTCCAATACACCCTTCCCTGTGTATCTCCTCACCTCCGTGGATCTTGAAGGACAGAAGACCATTTTCTGTGTCTTCACATATTTGGGACGTTTTCCTCTGGTTTCTAATATCCGTGAATGAATACATGAAGGAGCAGACTAGCTTTCCCATGCAGAGATAATACTGCTAACTCTCCATCATTAGTCAGAGCAAGTACCGTTTTTTTTCCTAATATAATGAATTTGTGCTGATCTACTCTCTGGACAATTATTTCTTCTCTCATCCATGACCTTGGATATAGACAGTTTCCTATCACTTACTGGGCTAAGATCAAGGTTAAAATATTGTCTCACTCACTTCTTTACCATTTATCCTCATTGGGCCTCAGTTTCCCCATCTATAAGACTGAGGGCAGTGAAGCTGGGCCTAGATGATCATGAGGTTGCTTCCAAGGTACCCAAACATGAGAGCATGAAACTGATCTTTCTTGTATTCTAGCCCCACCAACCCCAGAGACCTCCTTAAATGTCTGTTTTTTTGTTGAGTTAATTGATATCAAATGAATAAGTGATACCACCTAGGCCCCTTAGGTGGAGAGGAAGCCATTTGGATTCCAGTTAGACCTAGGGTTCAAACTAAGGCCCTTGAGTATTCTATGTCGACTTAGAAAACCACATATTAACAATATCTATGTTTTATTGTATTTTTTACTTATTTTGTTAAATGTTTCCATTTACATTTTAATCTGGTCCCTCTGGCACTCAGAAGCATCATGGGCTGTGTTTGACAGTTCTGCAGGAGACGTTTGAGCAGATGGGGTACCCAAATGACAGACTAAAAAAGAGCAGGAGCTAATATTAATCTGTGGGATTGCTGCCTGAGGTTAGGATTTCAGTCTGTGGCCTTGGGACAGAGCCAAATTGGCCAGCCCCACCAAGGATTGAACTTGAGATCTTGGCCTCCTTGAAGTGGAATGTTAACAGACTGAGCTTAGGGGC
This sequence comes from Gymnobelideus leadbeateri, assembly GCA_011680675.1. Lineage (NCBI taxonomy): Eukaryota > Metazoa > Chordata > Mammalia > Diprotodontia > Petauridae > Gymnobelideus > Gymnobelideus leadbeateri. Next base: position 454,533 of record WOXC01010304.1, read on the forward strand.
CACAAATATAAAATGCTGGTTGGAACATCTCTTATCCAGGTCATCCACAGGGCCTTAATTCTCAGATCCAAGGAGAATGGGCACATTTATGACAGTAAAGGAGGGAGATGACAATGGGAGGAACGAAAGAGCATCTCCCCCCTTCACAGAGAATCTGGGCAGTTGCTTCCTGCCTGAATTATCTTAAGAATGTCACTTAACCAATGGGCCTCAGTCTGCTCTTTTCACAAATGAAGGGACAGGATTAGGTGTCCTAGAAGGCCACTTCTAGCTCAAAACTCAATGATCCTATGACCTTGGTGACCACGAGCTATCAGATCACTAAATCTGATTCTCTCCTGCCTTTTCTTCAGAATGGGCACATTTTTCAAACTATTTCTGTGATTGAATTAGAATATGTCAGTTAGACAAACAAAAACAGAAAGGTCAACCATTTTATTTTTCTTGATGTCTAAGAAAAGGATGTTTTAAAAGAATAGGCAATGGGGTAGCAGCCCCATAAGTACATGAGGCTATTTTTTCTAGGACTAGTGATTATAAGCTTTTCATCTTATCCACTCCTTGGAACAAAGGAAAGACTATTGAACTAAGAGTCATTGGACTTGAGTTGGATCCCAGATCTGCCATTTTACTGCCTTTTTGGCCTTGAGTGCATCACAGTCTCTCTAGGCCTCAGATAGGACCATCCTAACCTTCAAGATTCGCTCCAAATTTAGAACTGTGACCCCAAGTCATCAGGCTAGATTTGGGTGGCACAGTAAAGTTACCTTCCAATAGTACTGTAGAAAAGTACACTGGTCTGAAAACCGTGGGACCTTGGCCCTAATACTGGCTTTGTTGCTCAGTGGATGTATGACCTGTGGCAAGTCTGAAGTCTGCCTCCATTTCTGCATTTGTGAAATTAAAGCTGGAGTAGATTAATTGGAGGATTCCATCAAGGTCTCTGATTTCTGTAAAGGGTAAAGGATAGATTTACAAAAGTCGGAGCAGCACTTTGCAAACCAGAAAGCCCCCATGCCTATCGGGCAAGCTTCTGTGTTGTGTTAGCTATTATGATGCTTAGGGATAACTATGAGTATGAGGAATACACAGGACCAAACTTGTCCATCTTTGGAAGGCCTTGGTCCTGAATACCCGGACTCTCCTTATTCCTCTCTCCTGCTACATCCCCTGAGGTGTCTTAATTCTCTCTAAGCCACCCTGTGTTCCCCTCCTCTCACTCCCTATCAGTGCATCTCTCCTGGGTGCTCAGGGCATCCAAGCCATGCCCATACTGAGAGGTCAAGTGCCTCCCTCAGTTATCTAACAAGTCACTGAGCAGAAACCCAGAAAGATTCCCAACTTCAGGCAGCTGAAGACCCTCCTCTTTGTTGGACTCCTGCCTGTTGCTCTGGGTTCCCCATTTGTGCTTTTCTTCCCGAACTCAAAGCCATTTCCTCTGCTTTGCAAGGGCCTGGATATTATCTTGTATTCACTGAACACTAATTAACTCTGACTTAAGAAGAAACCTGAGGAAGAGGTCACACAACAGAACCCTTAGGCACCGTGGGTGCTTGTTAAGTGATTGTTGGTTGACTGGTTGATGGCCTTAAACAGTAGATTGGCTTTGTCCTACCTCAGTTGGGTACAAGCTGTGAACCTTCCTGAATTCCTTGTGATGTTGTAGCTTCTCAGGGTCAGCTAATGGAGAAGGAATTGTGATGCAAGGGAGAGAAGGTGGGGAATGCAAAGGATGGACGGATGAGCCTGGGAGTCAGAGCCCTGGGCTGAGATTTTGGCTGCTCCAGTTTCCAGCCACATGACTGTGGGTCTATCACACTCTTGTCTTGAGCTTCTGTTTCTCATCTTTAAAATGGGGCATCACAATTTTCCTTTGAGAACAAGAACTGACCTTTCTTTGTGGCCTCAGTGCTGAACACAGTGTCTGGCACATAGTAGGTGATTATTAAATGCTGAGTATCATGCACACAATAGGTGCTTAATAAATTTTTATTGACTGAGACCAAACTCTCCACCCATTTCACATGAGATGGTGCTTGAAAATCACTTTATACTGGTAAAGTGGTGCATAAGTGTGAACAAGTATAGAGGCCTTTGTGCTTTTGCATGGACTGTTCGCCATGTTTGGGAAGTGCCCTCTCCTCACCTCCAATTGTAGAGTTACTACCACAGTTCAGATGCCACCCCTTTTACACAACCACTCATGATTCTTCCAAATATCAGCATTCCCCCTTTCTTGACTTAGTGTATGTATTTGTTTGCTGGTTAGACTGGGGATTTCATCAGTATAAGGAGTTCCAGGCGAGGAACTGTGTCTGCCAGGGAAGATTGGTGCCTACTGCCTAATTTTTGCTTTGTTTGTGACTTTTTCGAACTTGTTTTGTGTGTGCTCTGTATTTGTTGTATCCCAGTAGAATGTAAAGGGCAAGGACGGTTTGGTTTTTGTCTGTATCCCCAGCAGCTTGGCATCATGCCTGGCCCATCATGGGCACTCAGTCCCTGTAACTGAAGTAAGGCAGTGATCTGAACTCCTCTGAAGAGGAGCCTATGCTCTGAGAGGAACAATGGTCTTGCTCTCAGATCCTCACATCTATGCTGAAGTTTGATCACTGTGGCCATGAGAGACAAGAGTGCCTTATGCGTTACCTTTCCTTTGTGAGACTTTTATTTTCCTTGAAAGTAACTCATTTCTTCTTGGTCAATTCTTCAGTCGTGTACAGCTCTACATGGCCCTATGGAAAAAACCAAAGTTTTCTTGGCCAAGATACTGGAATGGTTTGTCATTCCTTCTCCAGTGTGTCTCCATTTTACAGATGAGGAACTGAGGCAAATAGGGGTTAAGTGACTCACCCACGGTCATGTAGCTAGTAAGTGTCTAAGGCCAGATTTGAACTCATATCTTCCTGACTTCAGGCCTGGTGCTCCAGGCACCTAGTTTCCTTAGCTTATACTTAGCCCCAGAAAAAAGGGGAAGGAAATATATAGCTAGCACTGTAGTATGGAACATTCCATATGCTGTCAGGCTCAGTTCATGTGCTAGCTTTGCTGACTGCTTTTCTTCCTTCCCTCCTTCCTTCCTTCCTTCCTTCCTTCCTTCCTTCCTTCCTTCCTTCCTTCCTTCCTTCCTTCTTTCTTTCCTTCCTTCCTTCCTTCCTTCCTTCCTTCCTTCCTTCTTTCCTTCCTTCCTTCTTTACAGAATAATCTTATAAGGCCACAGGAGACTACTTTCCTTCTATTTCAGTATAATTGTTTTCCTTTATAATCATCTGTATTTTATGTAGTAAAAATATTATTCTGAGAAGGGATCCATAGGCTTCATTAGGCTGCCAAAAGAGGTTCATGAACACAAAAAAGGTTAAGAACCCCTGCTTAGAGGATAAACCTATAAGGCCACAGGAAATAGCCTTCTAAAATGGCCTGAGACGATCCAAGATTTTATCAGACTGATTCCAGAGTTTGCTGCAGTGAAATGCTCTACCCAAGCAGGTTCATTTGAGAAAAGCATGACTGTCCTGCTCTCCCCGCCTCAAGCCCTTGCTGAGCAGGCATTTGTCTATGTGTCTATAAATATCTGTTTCAAGATAATAGTGTCTTGGTCTTGTCCACTGAAGGCTTTTGTGTGTGTGCGTGTGTGTGTGTGTGTGTGTGTGTGCATAAACACACACATACATACCAGTTTGAGCAAAGACAGTGCCACGGGTTTCCAACTGACCAAGGGTCTGGAATGCCCACAGGGCCAGAACCCTGAGAGAGCACATGATTTCCAGAGGATGAAACTGTCTTTTGTTGAGAATTAACTGGTAAAATATTTTTTCCCTAGAAAAAAATGTTGATGGCACTTGAGTTGGACTGGCTGGAGATTTGGTAAGAGAGGAGAGTAAGAGAGGATGTTCTCAGGTAGAAGGAGCAAAATGTACAAAAGCATTGAGGGCAGAGAAGGTCACAAGCTTTTTTCCAGATGCAGAGACTTGTCCTCCTTGGCCCGAGTGTTCAGTGTGGGATGAGCAACCATGTGAAGAGAGGCTAGAAAAGTGATCTGCTCCAAATTGTAAAGGGCTTTGAATGCCAGACTCAGGGATTTTTGTTTTCCACTTAAACATGATGCTAGAGGTAAAAGGCTCAAGGAGACTTCATCTTGAGCATTTTCAAGATTTATTTCTATTATTCTAAAGGGACCTTTTGTGCTTCAGGCTTATTCTTTAGTTACAGTATAGTCCAGATAACAAATTGTGTCTTCTGAGGACTAGCTTGAAACCCAAGAGGTACTCTAATCCAGACCCATCATTTTACACATGAGGAAACTGAGAGCTAAGAAAGATTCTGTGACTCTCCCAGGACCATATAGCTAGTAAGTACACAAGTTGGAATCCAAATTCAGGTCTTCACTACAAGTCCAGAACTCCATTTACTATACTGTCTAGCTGCCTTCTGTCCATTAATCTTGGTAATTAATTCTTTGGCCGTGGAAACCCATGAAAACTCATTAACACTATTAAATGGTCTTCAGTTCTCTGTAACACCTTTTCCATTTTTGAAGTGATAGTAGATTCTTGGGAAAGGAGGCAGAAGATGTTAATCATCACACTCATTTAGGTTTTAATATTCTAAGGGTGAAACCATTGTCTGGTGTAATGTTAATGGGATAAAAGATCTTCCCCATCCATTAATAGGCTTCACATGGAGCCCATTAAGGGAAGCTTGCTTAGGGGAGGCTTGCTTGCAGGAAGGCTTTCACACCTTTTGCTAATTTCTAATTAGGCACAACAAGGGTTGTGATGCCTTCTGGTTCTGAGAAGTGTATAAATACTCCCAGTTGGGTTTGCTTTGGGGCCTCGCTTCTGAGAAGGATTTTGTGATTCCCTGGTCTAGATTCAGATTCTGAGTGGCCATATGTTCAGAGTTCCCTGACTGCTTGGATGTAAAGGCTCTCTTGATCCAGGTATGTAAGTAAAGTGTATAGTTGATTCAGGCAGTCAGAGCCCTGTCTGTTGGTTTTTATTTCTCTGCTTGTATTTTCTCTGAAGTTCAAGGTACTGACTTTTCCCCTGAACTAGTGAATGTAATTTAAAAAGATTGTTGACCCCTTGAACAGCTATCTTTCCTAGTAAAGTAGATCTAAGGACCTGTGCTAGCAGCCATCCTGAGTATGCCAGTATGATTGCTGCTACATCTGGTGACCAAGGAATAAAACAGAGTGAATCATACCCATCTTGAGATTCTTGCTGTTAATAAAAGAACAAACTATTAAAAAGTAGGCACTAAATGGAAAGATGGCTAACACATTCTCCTTGGAAAGGAGAGGAAATGAAGGATCTGGCAGACTTTATTGTGTATCTGAAGGTAACAAGAAACATAATTTAATGGAACCCTTAGTCGTCATGTATTACGGTGCTTCTGATAAGTGAAAAGCTGATGAAGATGGCTATAGCTTATGTGCCAACATCTGTTGCAAAGGATGAAGAATAGAGAGATTCCACAAGAGATTCAAAAAGACCAGAAAAATTAAATCAATATGTACTTTAATGTGCAGTAACTTTAGTTCAAAGGTGGAGAAGGGGAGGGGTGATGAAAAATATGGCTCAGGATTAAAAAAATTAAAGATTTCAAAGACTCATAGAACCTTCATGTCTATATTATTTCTTCAAGAAGAGAGAAGATACTAGACATGATGAATGCCAAATCATATTTTTTTAAAAAAAATAGGAAATAGATAAAGAAACGTAAGCACAGATTATCACTGTTTCCTAAGGAAGTTTCACTGTAAATCAATCACCACAAGGAGGAGAACAAAGGGGCCTAGAAACTGCCTCAGCCAGCAAACTCTTGATCTTCTTGCCAAGTGGAAAGATATGGTAGTCAAGGGTAACGCTGGTTTATGATATAAACACATTTGTAAAATCTTATGGAGGAGAATAGAAAAAGGATCTGAGCAAAAATTGCCTCATAAAACAGCAGAAAGAAAATAGAAGTTTACACAAGGCTTGGCAAGAAATATAGGTGAGCCAAATCATCATGAGAGCATTTAAGAATGAAATTAGAAGGAAGGGGGAAAACATGACAAAAAAAGAATCTGTCAATATTTCAATAACAAACTATTTTCTCTTAGGTTATTTGTACCCTAACATCACAGTCCCCAGTGTGCTTTATATGGCACTTTAAAAAAAAACACAGATGGGAAGAGTTGATGAACTAGACCAAGTATACCCAAAGGAGATCTGGGTATGAAATGATGTCATTTTGAGAGCATCGAATGATTGGTTGTCATTTGAAAAAGGGTAGGATACCTGTGCATTTAAAAAAAATCACTGTGTACTACTGGGTTAAAAGGATTCTCATGATCTGTCAATTGGAATGGGCTAATAGTTTGTTTCTGGCACAAATTTTATTTAAGGATTCCCACAGTAAGCGCCAGTAATTGCTCTGTGTGGTCCTTGGGCCCAGAGGGCCCCAAATCCATTAGATGTGATGGTTAGTGATGGGAGTATTCTTAACAAGGGTTGGGATTTCTGTTAGGGTCAAAGAACAATGTGACTAAAATAGAGATACTCTAGACCATGTAAAGAACAGTTGGTTTATGTTCAACCCAGTCCAGGTGATTTTTACCCCAAAGGGTATTTTTTTCAAGTACAAGGCAAGTTCCCAAATTTGGGAGCAATATGCATCATAAAAAAGAGATTTTTTTTCTCCCATCCTAGATCTCCTTCCACAGCAATTATGGATGTTATTATTCCTTTAAAAAAAAGGCCAACAAGAAAATATCATAGTATTATATTACATATATTTGCCATGATTTCTTAATTAAAAACAGAAAACTTAATTTAAAATTTTTCATAAAATACTGACTGACCAATATGCTTACTTTCCACTTCTATAAAGTCTTTATGAGAAGGTTCACAAATATATTGAGGGTATCCTCACCTATCACCAACATAGATGCTATGACAAGGAAGCAGGCAGGCTTTTGAAAGCTATCTAATATAGCAGAAATCTTTACAGTCAGATATTTGAATCTAATTCAGTAGAGTATATTGCTGCCTTAGAGGATGCCCCCTTCCAACAAGGTATTTTCCATGTTTATGTTAAAAAATCAAGAAAGATTCTTTCAAAGATGCTCTTTGACCCTCTGATGGTGAGTATCCAGTGGGCCATGAATGAATGAAACACAGAGGCATGTGTTTGCCCAAGGTGTTTGCCATTGTCCTACATGACTTCCAGGGCAGAATCCAAATGGGAAATGATCCCCTGTGCCCTGGGACATTCCCTACATTATCCTACTTTTGGACCACATTATGTGGAAGAATTCAAGTTCTGGAATGTCACGGAGACTCCTAAGTAGAGTCATAATTACTCAAAGGAATCTATTTTAACTATCTACACAGGACAAACCAAGTAGATGAAGAATGCCTCTTGTCAAGATTATGCTATGCATTTGAATGAATGGTTCATGCATCTAGCCCATTAGTGCAAAAATCTTCAAAATACATTGCAAATGAGTAATGAACTGACTCCCAAAAAATGAAAAGGAGAAAGAAAGAGGTCTATATTGTCTTTGTAAAAATTCCCAGTGCTTTACTGACCCCATGACACAGTGAAAGAAAAACCCTACTTATAACAACACCCACATTGTTGTCTTAAAGCTCTGTGACTGCAAAGCAGGGAATATTACAGTCTTTGAAATGAAGAACAAAAATGACAACCATGGAGTGATCATCACATATTCCTGATGATTTTCATACAAGAAATGGTGCTTGATATGTAGCTATAGATCTACAGCAAAAGAAGGTGGACTGTTCTGACCATGTGGCAAAAAAGGATGCCCTCCATACAGATTTCACTGATAACTATCTGCAATCTCAAAAGACCCAAAGAATGGCTCCCAATACGCTGAGGAGAACCAAAGAGAGGAGTTATAGTAAGGTGTGGACTGGAGATGCATGGGATGCTAAGGTATGGATCAGTTGTAGTCTTTACCATTGGAGGAAATATCTGCACTGAAAAGATCATGGATCAGTATCTTCATCACCACCACCATCATCACCATCATCATCTCCATCACCACCATCATCATCACTATCATCATATAGTAGCAGTTGGGTAGCATACAGTGCATGATGTTCTGAACTTCAAGGCTGGAAGACCTGAGTTCAAATCCTACCTCAGCTGCTGACTAGCTGTGTAACCCTGGGCAAGGCACTTAATCTCCCTCCTATAATAGCATCTCCTTCTGAAAATTGTTATGAGGGTTAAGTGAGATCTTGGTCAAGTGTTTTGCAAACTCTATAAAGTGCTATACAAATGCTGGCTATTATCTGCCTCCATGCCAACGAATCACTTGAATGTAAGTAATAGGAAAGAAAATCAGGACATTCAGAATGCACTGAGAGGATCAAGTGATGACAGAAACTCTTTTGTTTTTCTTTGTATCCTCAGTCCACTGGGTGGGCCTGAGGAACAAATGTATTAATGTCTTTAAAGCACTTTGCCAACCTTTAAAGTGCCCTGTGAATGCCTGTTGGTGTTAGCTAAAGCTCTGTGTACTAGAATGCCGTGGCTCTCCCTCCAGCAGTTCACTTCTAATAATAATAGCAATAAAAATCCAATACTTATACAGCACCTACTATTCTCCCAGGCACTGTGTTTAAGTGCTTCATAATCATTACCTCTGGGAGGAAAATACTATTATCATCCCCATTTTACAGCTGAGGAACCTGAGGCAGATTATTGTTATTATTATCAAGGGTTAAGTGACATGCCCAGGGTCACACAGCTAGTAAGTATCTGAAATCAGATTTGAATTCAAGCCTTCCTGACTGAAGGCCCAGAGCCCAGTCTGATGCTCCCTCATCAATATTTATTTTTTCACCTCTCCTTTGAACCATCTCGATGAACTTTAGGTATTATAATAAAGAGATTACTGGGCACAGAGCCAGGAAGACTTGAGGTCGAACCATGCCTCACATAGCCCTACCTGCTCCAGAATACAGCAAATGGATCTGAATTCACATTCAGTAGAAAGGAGACCTCTGCTCCTAAGAGCATGGCCCAAAGCTGGGAAGGTGAGAATATCTTAGACAAGCAAGGCTCCTTTTATCCATTCCAGCATCTTGGCTAAGAGCTAAGGGACCTTAGAAGTCTGATTACAACCCTCTTGTTGGATATGAAAGGCCAAGTTGGATGGTTATGGGTCACGTAGCCCATACATGTCTGAGGCAGGATCTGAACCTGGGTCTTCCTGACTACAAGAGGGATACTCCATCCACTCTTTTTGTTTCGTGAAGGGGAGGATGTGGGGGAGTGGTCATTTTCTAGCATGAGTCTTGTAAATTTGTAGCTTTTCTCCTCAAATACATTGTTATTGATGATATCCATTTGGAATTTTTTTTCTTAAATGGACTGCGGCTTGTGTTCAGTGGATGAAGCAATTGGAGTGAGTGCCTCTCCCTGGGGACAGAATTCATCACTGTTGTAGAAGATGGTGACATTTTAGAAAGAAACTCAGGGGGAATGGCACACTTAAAAAATTAGATTGAAACACAGTGGCCCAGGATTGATTTTGATTACATTCAGATGGGCCCTCTGATGGATTAGCAGCCTTACAAATGTTTAGCCCATTTCTCACTCCGCTAATAATCAGAATAATCTAATTTTCAATGTCATTTAATGTACTGCATTCAAGGTTATAATAGATCATATTTCTAATAAAACCATGCAATTAGGTAATGAATAATACAGTAAGGCCGGTGTGCAGAGCCCCTTTATTTCCTGGCCTCAGCATTGCAGGCACGCATGTGGAGGGCCCTATTTTCTTGGAATGTGACAGGTACTTCTTTGAGTGGATCCTGGGGAGTATTTCTTTACTAGGTGCCCTGGGTGGTGTGTCTTGACCAGGAAGATTCTAAAGATAGGAAAGCATGAGATTTTTTAAAGAAAAACAAACATATAGGTTAATCCTCCATATATATATATATATATATATATATATATATATATAAATAAAATCTCTGTACCTGAAAAACTGGTGACTTACGAAGGTATTTATTGGATTTCTCTAGTAATTGTCACTTCTCCCCCCCACTCCGTTTTTTATACACCCCCCCCAAATACTATGTTTTACTTTTAAATATTTTCCTGCTAGCCATTGAAATCCCAGCTGACATTACTGATTTTTCAGCAGAAGCCACAGGATACCCAATTTTGAGCAGGTTTTGCAGATTTTTCTCATAGCCTGATGCCCAACAGATGATATTTATGCTGATGTTTTCCCATGGCTCTATCCACATAGGAAATAATTATGGGGCTAATGTTTAGTGCTGCTATAATCTCATATATGTCAAAATCCATTGTGATTCTTGATTCATTAATGGTACGTGGTTTAGAGATGCTGCACGTGGCATTTACCTGAAAACATTGTAAGACCTGCCAACAATTACTCAGCACATACAGGAGGAGAGGGAGGGGGTGTGACCACCTCCATAAGCACCATATGGGAAGACCCTGCCCTGATAACACTTGGGAGCTAATGGGGGACTCAGGAGTCATTCAAAGTTAGGAGGGAGTAGTTTGCTGATAGATTGGACACAGCTCAGTTCTACATTTATGAAGAAAGCCATTGTGCTAATTTGCCCAAGGATCAGCCCATCACTGGGGGCATTTCCATTGTCATTCTGGGGATACAATCAATCAGTCCACATTTATTAAGCATCTGTTGTTTGCCAGGCATTGTGCTAAGTACCTGGGATACTAAGAGAAGCAAAAAGACAGTCCCTGCCCTCATGAGCTTACAATTTAGTGGAGGAGACAACATGCAAATATGTGTATATGACTGTATATATTATATGTTTACATGTGTGTGCATACACGCATGTACGTGTATACATACATCTATGCTGTTTTTTGTGGTCACAATTCTACTTATTGCCCCAAAGGATGGGGTCCTTGGGTGTAGAGCTTTCCTGTCCCATGAGAAGACCAGCACCAATGTTTTGACCAGTACTGGGTAGGGGATGAGCTCCTCGCCTCTGGAGGTATTGAAGCTTTTACGTAAAAAAGTAGCATCTCCTGAATGAGACCACTTTTCAGGGATGCAGATACTGTAGATGGATTTCATGCTTTGGCTCCAGGTTGGGCTAGGTGACCCCTGAGGTCATTCCCACTGTGATTCTTTGATTTAGTATCAGACTTTTTTTTAGTGGTAGACTCTTTGGGTATATTACAGCCAAACCAAGCTGTGTTCCCAGAATGTAGGCACATCAAAGAAAGGCAAGTGTTGCTCCCCCTTTGTGTTAATCACTAAAGGGCATTGTTTTGTCGGAAACTTTGGAGCCAGTGATAGTTCTTGGACTAGGTGGGGTGGGAGGGGAATACCAGTCTGTATGCTTGGACATTCTTTTTATGGTCAACAAGTTTCGAGGCACTTTTTAGTAACCTTCTTTCATAATTGTTATTCTTTCATTCAAGTCAAGGGAAGCTATGGGGGGAGGAGGGCATTGCTCTGTAGTCTTCCTATAGGTCAAGAATCAAAGTAAGGATGAGAGGAGGCTGGAATAAACAGGGAAACAGCAGGAATCCAGGACATGAAGCATAACCTCTTTGCTAAGTGATAGAACAGCCATATCATTCCCTGTTATTGAACATGACAGCCCCTAGAGATGTCTGTCCTTAGTGCAATTTCCTGAATTCTGTCAGATGGTTCTGGGGTGAGGAGGGGGAATGGGGTTGGAGGGAAGGGGAGCATCCTGTAAAATTAATGAGAAAAATATTATGTTCCAATTCCAGCATTCCTTTCCTGGTCAGTTTTTAATGCGTGCAGTTATCCCACATGTTTCTCAGTGTAGCAAACCAAGAGGGGGGCTGTAGGGAGGGGATATCTGCCATCCGTCTTCATGAGGAGCTCAGAGTTAAATGGAAGAGACTTCTCTAGAAGGAAACAAAAAGTCATCCTCTAAGTGGCAGGTTAGGTCAACCTGACCTCTCTGCATACATTTCTGATGTTTCCAGTACAGCTAGTTCTATCTCAAGTACACCAGAGTCCAGAGAAGGCCTCAGTGTATGGGGAAGGCCCACATTGCTTTCATTCCATCAGGTTTCCCCATCAAGATTTTTCAGGAGGATCCATCTTTACCACATACTCAGAAAAGAGGGATACCTAGAAAATGGTGGAATGAATCAATATGGAGACAAAAAAAATCCTCAGTTTCATTTTTTTTCAAAGTCTAGTTGCCAGAGGATTTTTTTTTTAATAGACCTCATGCGTTTCCTGGTAGGATTTTTTTTTTTTTACGACTTCAACAACAGTGAGTCATACAATTCAGGAAATACCTTCAAACTTTTGTCTTGGTGAATTACACGGGGTTGACCAAGGTTAGGTGCAAAGAAACCAATGAAAAATAGAAATGGGTAAGAACTGGAAGGATTCAGTCCTGCAGAGGAAAGGCATTTATTTTGCTCTTGTCTAGATGTATTCTGGAAACAATTATGTAAATGTGACACACGCACAATCCTACCCTCCTGGGGGAGCTTTCCAGCTTAGGAGATTCTCCTTGACCTTTAATTGGATGGTGTAACCCTTCATTTTAGAAAATTATGCACAAGGTCATACCTTTGAGAACTGGAGGAGGCCTTAGAGACCACCTAGTCCAACCCCTTGTTTTACAGATGAGGAAATTAAGGTCTAAAAGAAGTCACAATGGTGGTAATTAGCGGAGCTGGGATTCAGGCTCTCAAGTCCAATAGTCTTACATCATCAATGTTTGTTCTGTAAAACAGACTAGTAGAATCTCCTTCAATAATTTGGGCTGACATAAGAGAAACACTGAGCTCCTTAGGAGGAAGACTGAGAATTTGGGAAGAGAAAACCTGACAACTCTGTCCCATACGCCATGCTCTGACCCTCCTGATGGATGGCGGTATGATCTTGGAATCATGCGGCATCTGTAGTGCTAAGGTTCTAGACTTGGAATTGGGAAGACCTGGGTTCAGATCCTGCCTCTGACGCTGACTAGACATGTCACCTTGGATAAATTATTTCTCTCCTCCAAGTCACAGTCGCCTTGTCTGTACAGTGGGGACAAAAAGTCCCTGCCTCCCAGGGTTGTTATGACGATCAGATGAATTGAGGCATCCGTGTTGATTTACCAAACTCCCAAGCTGTTTGGTTACCCATCATTATAATTGACTCCTGGTGGTAACTTCATTCATTCTTTGATAGACCCAGATTCCCCATTCCATGTTCAAGAGTCACTTTGGGAAGTGGAAGAAGCTCCTAGTGAGGAAATCCTCTCCCAGTGGAGATTGGAACCTGCTGTCAGCGCAGACTAAACTCTTAATGAATGCCTTAGCAAGTGATCAGCCCAGGGTCACACAGTCAGTATGTGGCAGAAGAGGATTCAAACCCAGGTCTCCCAGGCCCTGGAAGTTCAGAGGTGCTCCCCCTCCAGCATGGCCAGGCTGCCTCCTCTTACTTCTCCGGGATTCTGTCCCACTCCTCTCCAGTGTGAATAGGCTGTTCTCACCAGGTGGGTCTTGGCATAATCCTCTCTTATCCAGCCTGCTGTTCCCGCACTCTTTACACTCATCTCTCTCTGCCTACAACCTGCCCTGGCTCACTCTTTTTCTCTAGCTTTCCTCTGTCATCTGGCAGTTCCCACCCACCAGCAGCCTGTATACAAAGGCTTCCCTGACTACTCTGGGTCCTTTCTGAAAAGGCTTTCTATTTCTCATGTCTAGCAGTTGTCATTGGTTGATTAAGAGGGGAGCAATAGCAGCTGATTAAGACAATGTTTGTTGAATTGAATTTCCTCCACTGCATTATAAAACCCGTGTAGGCAAAGGCCGTTTGCCATTTCTCTTTCTCCTCGTTGTGAGACCACGAGAGATAAATATTAAAGATGTGAGCTCTCTTCCCCAGGGCATGGCCACTTTGGGTCAGACGGCCTGGGAGGACATGCCTCTGTTTCTGTACCAGTAGCAAAAGTTTTTCCATCACAAAACCAAGCTTTGGGAGAACCAGCCATGGAGCCAGGAAGACCCAAGTTGGGGTCTTGCCTCTGATATTTACTGGTTGTGTGATCTTGGGCAAGTCACTTAACTAACACCTCAGGGCTCTGGGTTCTTTTCTTGGAGGGGGGAGACAATTGGGGTTAAGTGACTTGACCAAGGCCACACAGCTAGTAAGTGTCAGGTGTCTGAGGCCAGATTTGAACTCAGGTCCTCTTGACTCCAGGGCTGGTGCTCTATTCACTGTGCCACCTAACTGCCCCTGGGTTATTTTATAAGACATGTAATTGCAGAAAAGATGACAAGGTGGTTTTCCTCACCTGGGAGTTTCCTGTGCCATTGAAATCTCAAGTTCAGTCCAGGTCTTCAGGCTTTGGGGAAGAAGGGAGTAAGGTGGAATGAAGATGAAGAGTGTCACACAGAGAATATCAGAGAGAAAAAGTAGTCTAAAGAGTGACAGAGAGATAAAGTTGGATACAGAACGTGAGGGAGAGAGACAGAGAGAATGGCAGAGATCCAGTGTCAAAGGGATGGAAAGAGGGTGGCAGAGAGGCAGGGAAGTTAAGGGGAGAGAGGGATCCGGTCAGAGAGTCCAAGAATACTTCTTTTGGTGGGGAAGACATTTTCACGTGTGTGTGTGTGTGTGTGTGTGTGTGTGTGTGTGTGTGTATGTGTGTGCGCGCGCGTTCTCAGATTCTTTGACCTTTTTGATTGAACCCCCCTGGGAATGGAGATTTTGTTTTCTGTTTATTTCGAGCCTCTGCATATGGCCATGAGCTATATAGGGACTGGTGATGATTCAATCATTTCCTTTCCAGTGAATCCCCAGAGAATAAATACCTGGGAATTAAGATTCTATATGCCAGAAGCTTCATGATCTGCCAGGTCAATGGGAGTCCATCATTCTTCACAGACAGAATTGTTTTGGGTTCTTCCGCTCTCTTGCGATGACTGATGAGCTGGACAGGGGCCCAGCAGGATTTGCCGTGGTTAGGACAAACATTCCCACGTGCAGTGGCTGCTGTTTGTCCATCGTTCCTTTTCAGCATTTAAATCGGCTTCTGCCCCAGATACCAACATCTGGGGCAGAGAGGGCACATCTTCCCCTCTACCCAACTCTAACTGCCCAGATAACTACCCTGCCCCCTCCCCAGCTCCCTTCTCAGCCCCCATGTCACCAGCTCCCACATCTCAGGATGCCTTGGCTATATCCCTCCCTTGCCCCAGGAACCAATGAGTGGGAGCCCCAACCCTCAGGATCAGCTGAGGAAAATTAAGACTGGAAGTGGGGTTCAGGGCCACAGAAGTCATTGTTCCCCCACAAGAGTAAATGTAACCCGAACCACCCCCCACCCCCAGTATCTACACTTCTGCTCCCCATTTCCAGCTCATACTCTGGAAGGAGCTCTTCTCTGGTAGGGGGCAATGAGAAGAGCTGAGAACTTAAAGTCAGAGGACCCGAGTTCTAATTTTGACTCTATCATTTCAGGGGATCAATAAATAGACTTGGGAAGGGTCCAAGAACTTGGATGGGAAAATTAAATCTTTATTATCACTAACTCCTAACTGAAATAAAACATTTCCTTCAATTATGAATGTAGGCACTAAGCCATTCTTAAGAAAAAGGGGCTTCATTAGCTTGCCAAAGTGGGTGTCCAGGACAGGTTAGGTCCTCACTGATGGCCATCCCACCTCTTCTTAAAACCCTTGAACCATCTTTTTATGTGTCCAGAATGATAGAGAATGGGGCTTCTGATTGATTCAGTGTTCTGAGTAATAGAAAGGGGCCCATTTTCTCACATATTTCCTGCATACATCTCATACTGATTTTCATTGAATAAGAATTCAATAGAAACCAACACGAATCCTCAAACTACTGAACAAATTCATCTTTAATCTGAGGATGAAGGACTGAAAGCTGCTTCCAGCCTTTCAAGGTCATCACCTAGATATCAGATTCATTGCCCAGGGTTGTTAAAGAAACCTGTGGCCCTTTGGGTCGGTGCTGTTGGGACTTCTGTGTAAGTTAGAGTTTTTATCTATTTTATTTTGGACAAGATTGAAAAAAATGTTAGGATTTGTTATCAGAGCCTAACTCTTTCACTTACTACCTGTGTGAGCTTAGCAACCCACTTCACTTTTCTGGTCATCATTTCTGCATTTGTAAAATAAAGGGATTTAGATCTAGAAGGAAACTTTAATGGTCATTGAGTCCAAGCCTTCATTTTTACAGATGAGGAAGTTGAGACCTATGGAAGCAAGTGACTTGGCTAGGGTCACATAGCCAGGAAGTGTTAGAAGCAGGATTCAAACCCAGGACTTTCTGAAACATAAGTCTACCATTCTATCCCCTATAACCTGCTATCTCAGTGGAGATAGACAAGATGATCCCCAGGTTCCTTCCCAGCACTACATCGGGCGTCCTACAATCCTATCTGATTTTCTAAAGGAAATGCATGCGCTTGCACCCACATACACACACACACACACACACACACACACACACACACACACACACACACACACACAAACACAGGGATATCATTTGCCCACTGATACAGATGTTTAAATTCAACTTTAAGATAGGCGAGAGATTCACTACATTAATTCATTAAATGAATCATGAAGCACTCCCATCCTCAAAGAATTAAAAATGAGTCCTACTCACAGGGCAGCACTGGGAGAGTCATGGTGAGTGTAAGTGGCCTGTAGCACATTACAAAAGAAGGAACAAGGGAAGAACAAAGGATGTAGTCCAAGAAATGCATGATCAGAAACACTAATGGGCTGGTCATCTGGCCAGCGTGAAAGACAGACAGCCCATGGGCTTCACTGGGACCCTTGTGATGCCTGGAGAAACCTCTCCAACGTGGCGACTTTATGTGAAGATGGGCAAGAGTCACAAAAGAAGGGTAGGGAAGCAGGGCTGTTATCTTCATCATATGTGTGTATGTATCTATATCTATCACTACATATCTCTATCTTTCTCTATCTCTTTATATCTTTCTATATCTCTCTGTCTGCCTCTATCTCTAGCCACCTATTTGTCTCTATCTCTCTATCTGTCTATATCTATTTATGTCTATATCTAAGCAGCTAGGTGGCATAGTAGATGGTCCTGAAATCAGGAAGACTCATCTCCCCGAGTTCAAATCCAGCCTCAGACACTTACTAGCTGTGTGACCCTGGGCAAGTCACTTCACCCTGTTTGCCTCATCTGGAAAATGAACTGGAGAGAGCAAACTGTTCCAGTATTTTTGCCAAGAAAACCCCACAAAGAGTTACACACACAAACACACACACACACAAACACACACATACACACAGTGGGGTGGAGGGTGTAAGATATAAAAAGACTGGGAAGTTAGGGGAGTGGTCAGTTAAGAAGGACTTGGAGAACCAAGCAGAGCATTCTATATTTGATGATGAAAGACGTTATCTCTTCTCCCAAGGATGTTATCAAAACAACTCCCCTTAATAGCCTTTAGGACAAATGGAAATGGATGAACCCAGAAAAACTCAGATCTGGGAAGAAGATTTTCTACCACCTGATATAGTTGGAAACTCCATCCTGGACCCACTCCAAAGCAGATTCTCCCATGAGGCTTTCCTGAGCCTCCCTGATTGTTTGTACTTTCCATCCGGCTGCTAAAATTTCTTTTGCATCTAAACAGTCTAAATGTTATTTTTACTCATCTGTGTATTTGTAATTTCCCTCCAGTAGAATGTAAGCTCCTTGAGGGCAGGGCCTCTTTCTGTATATTTTTATTCTCAGTACCTAACATATGACCTTACACATAGTAGGTGCTTAATTATACTTGTTGCCTTGAACTGAATAGGACTGTGAAATTTATGTTCCTTAACTCCATTTAATAAACTTATTTATTGGTCACCTTAAGGCCCGTGCTAATAGACAATAGTTCCTTCTTAGAGCTTACAGCCTAGCAGCGATACATTAGACAATCTCGCTCATGTCCTTCCTTAAATCTTCCAGAGGAGATGAATGAGCTTGAGAGGATCATTTAGTATCTTGCTTGGCTTATGAAGTCTGGCCAGTGCACGGTCTCGAGCAGTGAAGAGTTTGTGTTTTGTTTGCTATTACGCCCAACATTTTGCTTTCCCTAAATGTTTCCATGTGTGTTTCTTATCACCTACCCCCAGGAGGTCTGTGAAATATTGACGTATCTTTGCCATTATACAGATAGGAGAGTGGAAGCACTGACAAGTCTTAGACATCTTATGTGATCAAAAGGTGACCAATCCAGGGCCACTAATGTTACATCTGGATTCCCATGCTCTTCCTATTAGACTCGTCTCCCTTCACTAACAGCCTTCAGCTTCCCAAGTCTTCTCCCTTTCCCAGGCTATAAAGAACTCTGAGCTTGCTGTCCTGTATCCCAACCATCTAAGCCTTCTATTTGTGTCTTCACAGTTTCTGATTTGCTCAGATTCAGTTCTTTCCTGAGCTGTTGCTTCTTAGCCATCAGTATTGGTCAACTTTTCTTTTCTCCTGGAGTAAGTTGGTTGCTTCACCTGGTCTTTCTTGTTTATTGTTGTTATTGGTGATGTGTCCTCCATATTCTCTCTCTCTTTTTATTATTTATGCCAAGTCACTTTTACCATTTTGGAAATTCTGGCTTCTGTAGATCTTCCTGTGATTTCCAGATCCATTTATCCCCTCCTTTTATTGGCTCTTACAAATTCACTACTGTTCATTCTGCTTTTCTTGGAATGTGCACTCCTCTCCTGGAGAGCATTTTATCTCCCAGGATATGCTGTGTTGTTTCTTTTTCCTCTCAATCACATCTGGTATCTTAGTTATTTCAATCATTCCATCATTTCAAAAAAAGTATCTCAGTCCCATTCTCTGCTTTGCCATTTTCTCATTAGTACATTTATTTATTTATTTATTTATTTATCTTTACAAAGTGGCAGCTTGGAGTATGGTAAGGAGAGCTGGTTCTCGGACCCAATAAGACATGGGTTCTGGTCCTGACACCTGCATATGTTGTCAAGTGACTTAATGACTCTGTGCTCTAGACAGTTTTCTAAGACTATAAGTCACAAGGGAGTGCTAATCCCAATACTAAGAAAACCCTATCTCCAGTCTCTGTTCCTCAATTTGTATTTTCTTATGTGGATTCTGGGCCATTTTTCTTTAACTCTTGCTTTAACTTTCCTGGGTTTTTTTGGAGGGAATACATTTGAAGAAAATGAGCCAGGCTTCCTGGAAACCTCTTACTCTGCCATCTGGGCTGGATTTCAGCTTCTCAGACATTAATGGGCTTCTCTCTTAGCAATGACATGACTCTCCAGGAGTGAGAGGTCCCCTAGCAACCTGCTCAGCTCCCCAGGTACTCCTGCCGCTGATTTGCCTCCTTACCACCTTGTCATTGTGGGCCCTCCTCCATTTCTGGGTCTGTTCCAGTATATTCTGGTGCATGAAAATACTTAATGAGAAAATTGTATCTTTTTCAATTTTCTTTCCAATCCATGGATGTGATTTTGTATGTTTGATTCAGAAAAGATGATTAAAACATGAAAATGTATTCCATATTTTGCTTTGAGATACATCCATATACTGGAGTGATGGTGCTTTCCTTGTTTGTGACAACCAGGTAGTCTTAATTACTTTTGGGAAGGTGATCTCTTAGACTTTGTTAGGAAAAGAAGACTCCAAACAAATTCACTTCTGTCCTTATGGGCTTTTTTCTTCTTTCCAAGCAACACCAAGTAGACAAGTTTATCCCATGTTCCTTAGAGATTAGCTCATCTGACCTCCTAATTTTACAAAGGCTCACACTGATGGCTGGGAATATTCATCAACCCGCCCCAAATCTCACAGGTAGAGAAGAGCCAGACATCAGCCCAGTTATTGCAAACTATGCCCAAAGACCTTTAAACAACTTCATTCTATCAGTACCTACTATCTTTATCTACAGTCACACCTACTGTGTGCTAGGACCTGAGCCAGGAATAGCTAGGAATGCAAAGACAAAACTGAAACTACAGACCCTAGGGTCTCCCCTCTCCAAGAACTTCCCCTCTCCAGGCTTTTCAATCCTCTAATTGGTGCTTCTTGAGTCTTTGGAGTTAGAATTCAAAGGGATCTTAGGGGAAAAAAATCCAGTTTTTGTCTGTTTCTTTTGACAAATGAAGACATGATTCCTGAGAGGAGACGTGACTTAAAGTGGGGCAGAGCTAAGAAGTGGAAGAGGCAGTATCCAGACTCCCATCCTGGACTCTGCCTCCTGTACTGGCGTCGAATGCTCTGATGCCAGGGACCAGGAGGTAGCCCTTTATCCTTTTGATAACTGTCGTCAGTCCACCAAGGCTTTTTTCTTTATTGTATGTGAAGGATTTGAGGTCTAAGTTTTCATTTTTAGAAAAAATCTTGAGTTCTAAGAAAAAAAATCCCCCGACTTTGCCTCTTTTTGGTGCCCCATTGAAAAGGAATTTGCGCTGGCATCAGCATTCCATATATATATATGTACCCAAGAGCTCCCAGTAAAATCAACCCAGCTTCATTTATTTCAATGATTAGACATTCAAATAAAAGTGCTTGGATGTCTGTTTTCATAGGCGTGGGCCAACATCTGTACATCAGGCGTGTTTGTACAAGTGACACTTTTATTACATTCATTTCATTTGCAATATGATACAGGATCATAAATATGTTATTTTATGTCACCATATCTGATTTGTAGCACTTAGACCTTCACACAAGGTACAGTGTGTTTATAGAGTACCTTTCAGCAGAGAAGTACTTTACAAACATTGGGCCAGATTCTCCGCCAGGGGAATTTATTATTCCCTAAGTCCTCTTGAGGTGTGTGTTTCTTTCTTTCTCTCTCTCTCTCTCTCTCTCTCTCTCTCTCCCCACTCCCTCCCTCCCTCTCTCTGTCTCTCCTTTCTCCTCTCTGTCTCCCCCCCCTCCTTCCCTCCCTCCTTCCCTTCCTCTCTGTCTCTCCCTTCCCCCTTCTCTTCCCCTCTCTCTCCCTCTCTCTCCCTCTCTCTCTCTCCCCTTCTCTCTCTTCCTCTTCCTCTCTCTCTCTTCCTCTTTCCCCCCTCTCCCTCCTTCCCCCTCTCTCCCTACCTTTCTCTCTTCCTCTTTTTTCTCTCCCTCCTTGTATTTGATTGTTACTTCCACCTCAGGAATGTGTAGTGGTAGGGAGTGTACTAAGTCACGGCGGCAATTGAAATAATTGTGAGCAGGGAGAATCAGGACCAGCATGCCCTCTGCCCAGCTTTTCTTCATCTCTCTTCTCACTATGTCTGAAGCTGCAGAAATGTAGACCTCTGATTGATGAAGTTGTGCGTCTCTTGGAAGGCTGCATTGGGGAACAGTTTAGAGTTAGAAAGAGCCTTTTAGCGTCATTGAGTTCAACCCCCTCATTTTCCTGACGAGCAGAGAAGTGATTTGCACAGTCTCATCCTGGACATCAAGGACAGAATACAGATGTAAATGTAGGTCCTCTCACTCCCAGCTCAGTATTCTCCACTTTGTGGAGTCAGCCAACAAGAATTTATTACATATCAGAACTTAAACCACGTCCTCCTGTACTCCTGAGGCCTCCCCTCAGAGTCCGGCTTCCCTTGCCTCTTCTCATCAATATCATTACTTATATTGTTCTCACATTCTGGTCAAATTCCCAAAGTGCCAAACACGTGATTGAGTGGAAGGAGGACACGGGGAAGACCTGGTGTCTGGCTACCTGGTTTGAGTCCTGGCCTCAGCCCTTCCTCTTTGGGTTATTATGTACAAGTCACCTAACTTCTGAGCCTCGCCTATAAACAGGGGGCAGCATTGTATCTGTATGGACCACCCTCATTGGGTTATCACCACAGTGTGGTCATTCTAGGGTGATATATGAGAAAAATCACCTCGTGGGTCACCCACCATTTGCATACCAGGACAAATCAATTAAATAACCTTTAGCGACAGTCCGGAACGTGAGTACTGGGCACCCGTGTGGCCTGAGAGATGTTGTATCTCTGGAGTAGATGGTAGGCACTTTGAGGGAGGGGATTGCTTAATTTTTTGTTTCACTAGTTGCCTAGCATAGGGATATATACATGTACACACATACATATATATGTAAAGATATATGTACATATATGAAGAGAGAGGTATAGATAGATGTGATACAGATATGCCCACATCATATATATGTATATACACATACATATGTATATATGTGTGTATGTATTTCATTCAGTGTCTCACGCATACACATATATATGGCACTGAATTAAATCCTTTTTAAATTGAGTAGACTTTAGTGGCATATAGGAGAGAAGCAGCCAGTTGTGGAAGGGGTGGGAGCCAGTCTGTCTGCTTTGCCTTGGTGATGGTGGGGATGTTAAGACTGAGAGGCTATGTAGTGTGTCTCAGCACCCTAGCCTTGACTTTTTAGCACCAGTCCACAGGCCCATTCTCCCTGTTCCCCAGCTTGCCACTTGCCATGTCCTAGAAAGGGTCTTGAGCCTAGATCTCTAAGCAGTTTTCAGAGCTAGTAGGCCTAATTTCAAGGACACTGTCTCTTCCCCACCTTTAAAAAAAAAAAAAAAAGAATGTAAGTAGTGTGGAGTCCCCCAGAGGTCAATGAACATATGTCTTATAACTTTTGTGTGGGCGAGTGGGGTGTCTGCCTACTCCATGCCCAATATTAGAATCGATCTGCCTCTTGCTCCAATAACCCCCTTCTGCATCATTGGTCCTGGGCCCGCAGACCCTTACAGTGAGTCCTTCTGAGAAGCCAGGACATCAGCAGAAAACCAAGGAAAGCAGCAGTGGCAGAAGAAACCTTTGGGACCGCCTGGCCACAGGGTCCCCATGTGAGTCTTCTCCTTGTATTTGGTAATACCTGGCAGCCCTTGGTAAGCCTGGCACACATAACATATTTGTGCCATGAGCAGCTCCAAGCTAATGAGCCCAGCAGTGGGCAGGGCCTTGTATGTGTGAAAAATTACAGTCCTTGTATGGATGTTTGTGCAATATTCTGAGGGGTCCTTTTATCTTGGGGAACAGTAATGATGAGACTGTGTTTTACCGGGGGTGGCAATAGTTGGGAAGAGATCCCAGTGCTGGTCATAAGCAGCCAGACTGGTCCCTGAGAATGCTCTGAAACCCTGCTCTAAGATCAAATAGACATGTAAGGCCTTTGTGAGAAAGCTGGATTTGGAATCAGAAGACATGTTTTTTTTTTTGGTTTTTCCTCAAGACCAGTGTGAGAAGCAGTGATGGCCAAGACCTCCCATGGAACTGGATCAAACTGGCCCGGGTGGGGGCCTGCAGCCTTGAGGCCACATGGGGCCTTCTAGGTCCTCGGGTGAAGGCTTTTGACTGAGTCCAAGTTTTGCAGAACAAATCCTTTTATGAAAGGGATTTGTTCTGTGAAGTGTGGATATGGTCAATGAGCCGCACTTGAGGACCTAGAGGGCCCCATGTGGACTCAAGGCTTCAGGCTCCCCACCCCTAGACTAACCTCACTTCACTCTTGATGGCATCATTAAGCTAGCAGATTAAGAGGATGCTGTGGATATTATTGATGTGGGTTTTAACAAGGCACTGATAAAGTGCTGTTCTTGGGAGGAAGATGGAGAGAGGGGGGAAGGGACAAAAGTACAGTTGGGTGAATTCCGGCCTAGTTGAATGACTGGGTTCAAATGGCTCAGGGTCAGCATGGCAGCCAGTGGCCAGTGGAGGGCCCTGGAGATCTGTCCTTGGTCCAATGCTTCTGCTCCATGTTTTTATCAGTGACTATCAATAAAGGTATAGGTGACATACTCGTCAGATTTTCATATGACCCAAAGTCAGGAAAGATGGCCAGTATTCTGGGTGAGGGATGCTGGGTCCAAAAAGAACATTGGGCAGAACAATCATTACTGTAAAACAAGGTAAAATTTAATAAGGAAAAATGTAAAGTCTTACACTGAGGTTCAAATAGCCAATTTCCTAAGTGTAAGATGGGGGACCAAGGTTAGAGACCACTTGGTCTGAAGATGATCAGGGGGTTTTAGTGGACTGAAAACTCAGTCTTATTTTATCTCACAACAGCCCTTCTAGGAAAGTGCTATTATTATCCCCATGTTACAGATAAGGAAACCGAGGCAAACAAAGTCACACAGCTAGTAAGAGTCCAAAGCTGGATGCAAGCCCAGTCCTGCCTGACTTCAGTCCAGCGTTCTATTTATTAGGCTACCTAGCTCCCTGAGCCTCAGTGAGAAAGATTGTCCAGGGTCACTAAGCTTGTATTAAAGGTAGGATTTGAGCCCTAGGTCTACTTTGAGTCAGGGGCAGAGCATGAACACAGGTCTCCTTGCCTCCCAGGCTGGCCCTCTACCCACCAACCCCCTCTGACTCCCTTGACCTCCATCACCTTCTGAAACCACACACATCCCTAATTTTAGCTGACTTCCTCCAGGAGGGCGTGCTAAAAGTTAGTGCCTTGTTTGTAATTCTAGCCAGCATATATTTTTGGAAAGACAGATACCTGTTTTGCAGGTAATTGGATCATCTCAAGGCAGCCAACTCCCGACTGAAATATTCCACGGGTATCTCACAATCAGTTTTCTCCATGCTTGTAATAACACATTTATTACAGAACTAAGCCAAGTGTTTCTAAGTGGAAAGCCACAAGGCCCTGGGGAGGGAGATCAGGTCTCTCCAAGACAGAGAAGAATAACTGGTGAAATTATATCTTCTTTGACTGTTGCTAATTAGGAATGGAAATACTCTAGCTATGTCTGACACTTGTGTCCCTCCTCCTAGAACGAGGCCTTTTGGGTGGAAAGCTCTTCAGCAGTCACTGGAATGGGGCTGAATTCTGGGTGATTCCACTGTTACCTAAAGATTTGTCCAGGTGTATTCACACACTAACTTTTCTTCCCATGACAACTTGAATGGCAAATGACTTTTCCCAGGAAAAAGCATTGGTGTGGCCCTCTCGCTTGCTAAAAACACCCAGGAACGGAGACAAGTGTGAAAGAAGCATTTGGGGACTAGAGTTGTGTTGCCCCATGCCAGAGTCCAGTGGGTAATGCCTGAACTGCCTCCTTTCTTCTTTCTAGCTGTCAGAAATGATAAAAATAAAAAGAAGAAAGAACCTTCGAAGCAAGAATTCACAGAAAGCTATGAAATGACAGCGGAGTTGGATGATCTCACTGAGAAGATTCGGAAAGCTCACCAGGAAACCTTCCCGTCTCTCTGCCAGCTGGGGAAGTACACCACGGTAAGACTCATGGAGGATCACGTGCACGGGGTGGGACGGCAGTAAAAACTACACATGTAGGGACAGAATTGGCTCTTCCATTGTCCTCCCACAAACCCCGGACACCTGCTTCCTTCGGTGCACCACAGGAGTCCTCCACTACCTGGAGGTGGTGGCAGGTGCTGTGTTCAGATTTACCCTTCCTCAGTTCAGTCCTGAAAGCATTGTGACGTGTCTCCTCTGTGACAGCACTGTGCTACTCACAGGACATAAAAAGACAGAAAGAAAAGTCCGTGCCTTCAAGGAGGTCACAGCTTACATGCTTCTGGGGCGGTGAAAGGGGAGGAAGGAAAGTGCGGGGGAGGAAAGGCAGAGGACAGTATACACACAGGTAAGAAAATGCAAAATGTATATGGAGCACTCCTGAGTTTTTACTCCCCACCACTCACACTCACACTTTTTAGTTTGGTCTAGAGCTGACGAGCCCCCACTGGTGTGTTTCCCATTAAAAATCAAGTAGAAAAAAAAATCAAGTAGAAATCAATTCTTCCTCCTCTATTTTTATAAAACGAACACAAAGTTATAAAGAACTAATAACCAGGGGACTCAAGGCAGGTCTCATGGAGAAGTAGAGCTTAAGCTTATCTTCAAAGGAACTTAGGGATTCCAGGAAGTAGAAATGAGAAGGAAAGCCACTCTAGACCTGGGGGCATCCTGTGCTGAGGCAGCTCTCTTAACAAGGGGGAGGTAGGCCAGTCTATGGAAAGAGTCTAGGATTTGGAAGCCAAAGATTTGGCTCTCAGCCCACTGTTTATTGCCTGTGTGACTCTGGACAAGTAACTTCTGCTATCTGATATTCAGATTCTTCATCTACAAAATAAGGAAGGGGGGTGCTATTATTATCCCCATTTTATAGATGAGGAAACTGAGGCAGGTTAAGTGACTTGCCCAGGGTCACACAGTTAGTGCACATCCAAGGCCAGATTTGAACTCCAGACTTGGCTCTCAAGAGATTCTCTTGACTGTTAAGGAGTAAAAGGTGAAGCCAGGATTAAAACTCAGGTCCTCTTATTCAACTCACTTTCTGATGCACTGAGATTGGACCAGGACAGTGACTATGCTTACACAAAGCTTCACATGTCAAACATTATTTACAACATAGTTTACTTTGAATTTTGCTAATCCTGAATACACAGCATTGTTAGTATCTTGTTTAAAAAATGAACAGAACTTGCATGGCCCTTTGTAGTTCATACTTTAACCTCAAAGCCTGTCATATGTCTAAGAACTCCACCAGAACAGCCTCTCTCCTTGTGGGGGGAACAGTACTCGTGAGTCTCCTAACTCCACAGTCATGTTGCCCACTTAAATGGTTAATGTGCCATTATCCCTCCTCAAAAAGAACACGCATTGGGAGCAAAAACCAGCTAGGTGATCTTGGCTGTCCCTTTGGGGCCTGTGGCCTTGTCCTGCAGGGAGGCATTCCGCTTTAAAGATGCCCCTTGCTCACCACTGGCCGAGAGACACGGCATGGCCACAAGCGCTGTCTTTGCCTGTGCCTGCTGTCAGAGAGCAATCAACAGAAGTGCCCATGACCCTGTCATCCAGGGCTTGGTTTCTTCTAAAAGGAAATTCTGCCAAAAGTCATGTTCTGAAACTGATGTTCTCTGGCACTTGAGGAATGGGTGGAGAGATCTTGGGTAAATGTGGAGGTTTGTTTTACTTAACTATGTATATTGTTGCAAGGGTTTTGTTTTTCTCTTTTTTCAATGAGAAGTAGAGAAAATGAATTTTTTATTAAAAAATAAAATTTAATTTAAAAATGAACAACTAAAATGAGAGAGGTGTTGGGTAGAATGGTCAGATTTTGAGTGACACTCTACAAAGGGAAGGGAAGAAGGGGAAAGGAAAGATATCCTGGCACCTCTCCATAGTGTCCTTTGCTGTTAGAAAGCCCCTTCTTCTTCAGGTGGGCTCAGTTCTAGACGCATAGGCTACGTGAATGATGGCAGGGCTCAGACTGCATTCTCTCCCCCATGTCCTGGGCAGCCAGCTGCTCCCAGGAAGAAAAGTTTTCAAGCTCAGGTCCCAGGACAATGGGCCCCACGAGGAGAGGAGTGTAAGGTGGGAGCCTGGACAGCAGCTACTTGGAGCTATTAAAAATAGCCCTGCCCTGGTTTAACTGCTGAAGGTTAGAACCCTGGAATCAGGCTGCAAGATGCCCAAGGATTATGGGAGAAGAGTTAAATTTGTGACTTTGAAAAGTATGGACTCAGAAGGCCCAAAGACACAAGTTGGCTTGTTTGAGGTCACGCAGGGAGTGAGTGTTAGAGGTAGGACTTGAACCTGGGTCCGTTATACTTTCCATAGTACCAAACTGCCATTGCATGAGATGACTCTCTTTCACTTGAAGAATAAGCATGTGTCCCTTCTGCTTCTCTGCTGGTCTTATCTATCTGTGTCAGATGGGCATTTCATACAGTGGCTAAACCCTGTGAGACGTGTCTTCACTGTCTGTTTTGTCTTCTCTTGCCTGGGAGCAATAAGCCCCAGCCCCAAAGACCTAGCACTCTGTGTTTGAAATACAGACTGTGTCAGGGACCGATGGGTGGAAGCCCAGGCTATTTTTTACTGGCCTTTCAATGAGGCCTCATGTCACTGATACCAGGGGTCTGAGTCTTCCCATGCAATCAGCAGCTCTGATCTTGGCACATGCCCTGATGGGGGCAGCAGCTGCCCTCTCATGGATTTGAGATATGGAGATCCAAGGAGTCCTCAAGATGCTTAGAACAATGACACCCAACTAAATCATGGCACCACTAAAGGGACATCAGGAAGAGATAGAATTTAGGTAATGGGTAAACATTTGAGGCAGGGCAGCCTCTGGGCTGGCGGACTTTGCTTTTAGAAAATTAAGCTTTGCGACTTCTCAAGGACTAGCGTAGGGAGACTTTAGATCAGAGAGGGCTCATGTTGGGAGAAGGCCAGCCTATAGCTGAGCCTTGAGTGCAGCTTCAATCTTGGTAGATCTCCAGGCCTCATTTGATGCCAGTTCGTCCCAGCTTTGGGACTGGACTGGAGGAGCATGACTTCATTAGGCACTTTTCATCCATCAGTTCCTTCATTTGTTCATTCATGTGTTCAATAGCTTATTCTCAAGCAGGGCCAGTGAAGAGAGGACCACACTCGATCCTCCCAACAGCCTGGGAGGTACCAATCCAGGTGGTTTTAGCTTCATTTATAGTTGAGAAGGCTGAGATGTGAAATGGTGGCCTCACGCCTGTGCAGCATTATGTGTCTGAGGCAGGACTTGAATCCAGGCCTTCCAGTCTGTCTACTGCATCACCCTCTGCTTGACTATGTACTGCTATTTCTGACATTGTGTATGGCTTGTGTGGCCAGCGGACAAGCAGGCACCCTGCTACTACCAGCTTTTAGGAATTTGCATAAGATTAGACAAAAGCCACCAAGGGCAAGGGGAGAAGAGGGAATTTGAGAAGGAAAGAAACCATAGCAGTGATGGCAGTGGAAGGGGGGCAATATCTGCAAAATCATTTTGAAACTGAACCATGGAGGGCAGGCTTTAGAGGAGGACTTTGGTCTTTGGAGGCAAGAAGGGAGGTTTAGCCCTCATTGCTGTGAATGGGGAGGAACAGAGCCTCATGTGACTCAGGGAATAGACCTGGGTTTTCAGTGGGTCAGGGAACTCCTGGGTGAGGAAATTTCCTCTACCAAGGCAGATTGCCGCTCTCTCTGCCACTTGAAGATTCAAGAGGGTTTTGCCCCGGAGTTCATATAGTCAGCATCTGAGAGGTAGCTTGAGCCACAACACCCGCCCCCCCCCGTGTCTTTTGGACACTAAGGCCAGTGCTATGTCTGCTCTGTCACACTGTCTATTCCAGCTGTCCACATCAGAACTGATACCCTTTGCCTCAGAGCTGTCCCCTTTTCAGATTTCTCTCCTGCTTCTCAGCCCTCCTCCTCCTACTGTCACTGACTTTCACAACCTTGGGGTGATGCTCGGCTGCTTGTCCCTCCCAGGCCTGGCTATGTCTGCCTCCTCCCTCCCACCTGCTCCCTGCTCTCTGGTTACACAGCCACGGCCACACTGTCACCCTTCACCTGGGCTCTTGTTGGGCTCCCTGCTCCGGTCAGTCCAGCTGCCATGTAACTGGGGCCCAGTGCTGCGGGACTCTCAACTGTGGTGCCTCCCCTTTGCCTCGTGGAGAGCCATCAGCCCCTTCCCAGAATGGCCCCAACCTCTCTCTGGACTTCACGGGGCTTCCTGCCCTCCACTGTCATCCAAACATCCAAACCACACACACACACACACACACACACACACACACACACACACACACACACACACACACACTTCCATCCCCCCTCTCCCATTATCTCCACTGCTGCATACTGCCTTCTCTGATTGTTCCTGCTTGAGAATAAGGTGTTACTAAGTGGAAAGAAGAAAGGAAGGAGGGAGGAAAGGAAAAAAGGGAAGAAAGAGGAAGGAAGGAAGGAAGGAAGGAAGGAAGGAAGGAAGGAAGGAAGGAAGGAAGGGGAAGATATAAAAAAAATGAAGAGGAAGAAAGAAAGAGGAAGGGAGGAAAGGAGTGAAGGAAAAAGGGAGAAAGAAAAAGGAAGAAAGGGAAGGAAAGAAGCAAGGAGGAAGGGAGGGAAGGAAGGGAAAGAAGGAAAGAAAGTGTAGGAAAAGGGAGGGAAGAAAGAAGAAGGATGGGAAAGATAAAAAAGAAAATGAAGGAAGAAAGGAAGAAGCAAGAAAAAAGTAAGGAAGGAAGAAAGGAGAGAAAAAAAGAGGAAGGAAAGAGGGGAGAAAGAAGGAAAGAGAAAGGAAAATGAGGAAAGAGAGAAGGGAGAAAGGAAGGAATGAGGGAAGGAAGGAAGATATTTTCAAGTGATCACTGTGTGCCAAGGGCTGTGTTAGGTAGAGTCTTCCCGTGGTTCACTGAGTCCCAGCATGAGGTGAGTGGGGTAGTAGAAAGGGCTCTGAATTTGGAGTCGGCTTACCTGAGTCTGAATCCGGGCTCTGCCACTGATGACCCAGGTGACTTTGATAACTTTGATCTGTTTGGGCCTCAGTTTGCTCATATCTGAAATGGGGGCGTGGCCCTAGGTGGCCTCTTTGGTGCCCTCCACTCTTGGTTTGTGAGCCAGCTAGGTGGTGCAATGATTGGGTGCTGGACCTGGAGGCAGGAATACCTGAGTTCAAATCCAGCCTCAGATACCAACTGTGTGACCCTTACCTTTATTATTGGGGATAATAGCAGTACCTGTTTCCCAGGGTTGTTGAACTGTATAAACTTTAAAGTTCTCTCTCTAGGTGTAAATGTTACCTGTGATAATGGATTTATGGCAAGCACCCCCAAAGCCATTGGTCTGAGCATTGCTTCATCTCCACTCCCCTGACCACTTACTGTGAAACCAGAGCTATAATGAGGAATTTTCATGGTCCAGGGAAAACAGCAAGAAGTGGGCCCACATATCAAGACTAATTAAAGACTTATTCACTTTCATTTGGAAGTAGGGATGATCCCCCCAGGACAAACACGTTCCCCCCACAGGAGGAAAACCAGAGCCCTAGGAACAGGACCCCCAAGGGTGGAGATCTTCAATCCCCTCAAGGCTCCAGGTCTCCAAGGTGTGAACTCCAAGGGGAGGAAATGAACCTTGTAATAACTCAGTTATTTCTGCCCTGCTGAAGGAGGGACACTGATAAATGCCCTCCTGATTCCAGTGCCCTGGAGGAAAGCTCTGGTCATTCTGTCCTAGTTCCCGGTTTATGAGGAGTCTTGATGGAAGGGGTGGTCAGCGTATCATCACCTCCCCAGGAGCACTAAGGGAAGGGCGGCAGCCTCCTTCCTCTGGCCTGCCATTTTCAGCACTGACCCCTGTTCATCTGGCAGCCTGTGGCGTCAGCAGCCTAGGGGTGGGGAGGCAGCTGTCTGCCTTTGACCCTTTACTCTTAGGTTCTTTGTGCTTACTGAAGAATGCCCTCTCAGCACCCAGCCAGTGAACCTCCCCAGGTGCATTCAGTCAGGACCCTTCTGGTGCATTGGCTGCATCTCTCCTGAGATGATCAGGATCCCAGAGCACCCCTGACAGTGATCCCAGGGAAGCATCAGAGAGGAAGAAGCACACCGTGCCCTGGTTTAAGCCCAGGGACACCTGGGAGCCTTTGGAAACTGGATTTTAAAGACACAAGTGACTCCATGACTGTTTATGGGCCTCTGACGACCTTGTTCCAAGAGGAATATTCCTCAGGAAGGCAGCAGATTGCAGCCAAGGAAGGAAATGATGGAAGGAAGGGATCAATTTGTGCAGCAAAAAACGGCCATTTAATTGGATTTCATGGCGTGGTCGGTTTTTTCTGCTGCTAAAGATGCCACCAGGGTGTAGTCGAGACGTATGGTGCCATATGTGCAGCAGCAAGGCATTCTGGGAAGGGTGGTCCAGAAGCCTGCAAGAGCACACTTGGAAAGCATGGCCCCCAGCAGTCCTCTGAGACCCTCAGGAGAGGATTTCACCTGAACCCCCACCTCCTCCCTCTTCCATTGTGAGAGGGAAGAGCAGTTGTGGCAGCCCAGGACTTGGCCTTTATTTCTTTTGGACTGGCTTTCCCCACTCCTTGTACCCCAATCTCTCCCCACCCCCTCCCATTACTATCTGCCTGGCTTTTTCCACTCCTTGTACCCCAATATCTCCCCACCCCTTCCTATTTTTTTGGCCTCCTTTTTCACTGTTATCTACCCAAGAATGATGCTTAAAAAAAAAAAGTTGGCTCTTTCTAGCAGATTCTGCCTTCATTACCGCATCAAATGGGTAAAAGCTTGCTATTTGTGGCATTTGGAAGATAAAATATAAGTGATTTTCCGTCCCAGGCCTATGAATCCAGCAACCAGTCTCATAAAACACCGAGTTATTTTGTGTTTTATTAACTGCCTCTTACCTTCCGTTTGCATAATCATGAGTGGATTTACATTCTGTTAAGACAGTTGGGCATTATTTTTCACGGAAGGTGCGTCGGAGTCCCTTTGGCCAGCACCATGGCATGATAAAGCAGCCTCATATGATGCTGATGAAGATTTCGTTCACACTTGCTGGTTCCATCCAATGCCTTTTTTTCCAGATGGATACCCTATTGTACGATGATTTCCTGCTTGGGGCTCCACTTTCTGCGGCTCAGGACCATGCCATCTTTCTATGAACTGGATAAACTGCCTATTAAATTTAATTACAGTCTGAATGGTCGCACATCTTGATCTTATTTCCCCCCCAGTGTACTGTATTTCACCAAGGTCCTTGAGGATGAAATAAAATAAATCGAAAGGATACATACTCACTCCCCGAAAGGAATGTTTAAGTGGACAAACCAATGGCAGCCTTTTTATAGGCAGGATGGTGGCTGGGGGTTCTTTGGGCTCTGAGATTAGATAAACTTTTCTCCTTGGATTTTGTTGCAGGCCAGTTTGACTAAAAAGAGGGGAGCAGGAAATAAAATTCTGTTCTGATTAGTTCCCAGGGTCAGCTTTTAATGGCAGAGGACGGGCTAGGGCTAATGACATCACTCAGCATCACAGAATTCTCATGGGTGACATTCCTTCCAGTCTCCATGCCTTTGAAAGAAGCTAATCCCCACCCCCCACCCCTACTCAGAATGCTCCCCCTCCTCACCTCTCTATCAGAATCCCTCCCTTAGAGTCCAGCTCAGGTGCCATCTTTTCCATGAGGCCTTTTTCTCATCTTCCCATTTACTGCTGCTTCCCACTCTCCCCTCCCCCAACTAATTTTGTATATATTTTCTATTTTCCTTCATGGCATTATTGCTCTATACCTGGAGAATACCATATCTAGTGGCTGACCATCTGAATTTGGGGAATTTGCTCCAGACACTGACTTTTCCACCTGCTTGCCAGCAGTAGTATTAGAAGAAGCTA
Source organism: Gymnobelideus leadbeateri (assembly GCA_011680675.1). NCBI lineage: Eukaryota > Metazoa > Chordata > Mammalia > Diprotodontia > Petauridae > Gymnobelideus > Gymnobelideus leadbeateri. Next base: position 487,696 of record WOXC01010304.1, read on the forward strand.
AAAGAGGTTGTACAATCTGTGCAATTTGATTTTCAGTTTTTAGAAATAGTTGTCCAGAGACCAAACCCTTCATTTTGCAGATGAGGAAACTGAGGCCCATGGAAGGTAAAGGACTTTCCTGGAGTTGCACAGGCAGAAAATGACAGAGCTGAGATTCAAACGAAGGTCCTCTACATAGTGTGGTCTTTCCATTCCACCAGAGTGCCCGCCATGTTAATTCCCCACCTTACCCTGCCTTCCTTCCTATTCCCACTAAAATGTGAGCTCATTGAGGGCAATAGGTTTTTTGTCTCTATGTCCCCAGTGCCTGGCAGCCTTCTGGGTACACAGTAGGTGATTACTAAATGCTTATTGAATGAAAGATAAAGTATTTCTCTCTCTCAGGAGGCTGAATATCTGTCCTTTGGGGGATCCAGGAGTTATTTTTTTTCTGTATCCAGGACAATACTTTAGGAGGGAGCTCCACCCATGGGGTGGTTTGAGCAGTGACAAGTTAAGATGTCATTTCCTATGTCCTGGGCTTCTGAATTAAGGTTAACAGTTAACTGGATTAAGAAATCCAGTGAGAATTTGGGAAGACTGGGAGTGACTTGCATCCAAGAGACAGTTTGTGTTAGGAGAGTAGAGGCAGGGAAAGGATTGAAAAGGCTTTTAACAAAAACTACATGTTTTGGAAACAGACTGACTTCCCTTTGAGGAGAAATGTGAATGATGGTGCCCTAGTACACGGTTCTTCAGGTGCCCCAAGGATGGAAGATGATGTCTTTCCCAGTCTTTATTTATTCATTCAGCAAACAATTACGAAATGCTTACTCTGTGCTGGGCAATGTGTAGTGGAGAGAAAACTGGCCTCAGGGTTGAACCCTGGGTTCAAGTCTGGCCTCTGACCCATCCATCTTGGCTGTGTGACCTGAGCAGATGATTTTGATATCTTGGGGCTCTAAGCATGTCTCTCCAAGGTACTGTACTGGGAGAGGGCATTTCCTCAGTGGCAGATCCCCTACATTGGTGAAAGCTCAGGTCCCCACAAAAAGACATCTTCCAGGAGGGTACAAAGCCAAGAATGAAGCAAGGCTTATTCTCAAGGAATGTAAAAACATGAGATGGTAGAATATGGCCACGGATAAGTAAATAGAGGGTACTTTGAGAAAGGAGAAGGAATTAGCCCCTGGGGCAAGATATAGGGCAGTCCTCACACCATGGCCCCCCCCCCCACTCCATCTTCCAGCTATGGTGGCCCATTGGCTGCTCTTTAAACATGGTGCTATCTGCTATGGCCACACTTTGTGAGGGTTATCTGCCATGCTCAGAATGGCTCCCTTCTCACTGCCATCTGTTAGTTCCCTCAAAGATTTATTAAATGGCTGTTATTCACCAAGTACTGTAGGCACTGTGAGTAAAAAGACAGCAATCAAGATAGCCCCTCCCCTCAGCAAGCTTACATTCTGTGGCAGGAATGAAGATGTACAGAAATATATGCAAAATGCAACATAAAATATGATTTACATATATTTATTTATTAAAATGTTTATATATTAAATAAAATTTTATGTTTAGATAATATATTTTTATAATAGATTTCATATTATATACAAAATGCATTATACAAAATTCATTATAAATGTATTATATATTATATGAAGTAACATATATTGTATATTTTATTTATACTACATTGTAGTATATAATATATATTATATTATATAACATGTTATATAATATAAAATATAACATTATTTATACTACAGTTATACTACAATTATATCTACATTTATAATATAGATGAATTTGCCTACATAATATATAATGTTTTGTATGTTTTATATAAATTATATTTAATAAATATGTTTCTATAAAGTATTATTCATAGAAATTGTATATTGTATATCATATAATGTAATATATAGTACAATTATTCATAATTGTCCTGTATTTTAAATATAATGTTTCTATATTACATAAAGAACATATTTCTATACTATTTTAATTATTTACTATAGTATGTATTATATATTCTATACTAGATATTATATATAGAACATGTTTCTGTGTTAATGAAATAGTATATGTAATTATATAATTAAATATAATGGTTCTATGTGTAGTATAAAATATTGAGTATAATATAAAATATTGAATAGACAGAATATTTAAGTTCTATATGTAATATAGGCAGTGTTATATTTAATTATATAATTGTATATATAATTTTTTTATTTTTATCATTTTATTTATAATATATATCTATATAGATGGTTTAGATTATCTGTATATATATATAATTACATACAATTAAATATAATACATAAACATTATATATAATGTTACATAATAATGTAAAATAATTCAACAGCGTGCATGCCCACACATCATTGGGCTTCAGTAAGTTGCCCAGCAGGGATTTGAACTCGGGATCTGGGATTTCAGGCTCAATGCTCTTTCGACTGCCCGAGGAGATACTGGGGTTCTAGGTCTTTCACAGGAGTGTCTATCACAGAAGAAACCATCCAGCTCTTCCCTGAGCATCCCTCGCACCTCTGTGACAGCCCGACTCCAGAGCTGACATTTTGATGAATTGTCTAGAAAACCCCCCTGAGACACCCAGGAGCCAGAGCGCTCCGGGCGCCTGGACATCTCCCTTCCCCTCTCCGGGCTGGGTGAGCGCTGAGGTCATTTCCAGCTCCAAATCATCGGGTCCTTCCTTCTCCAAACACTGATCTCATCCCTCCGGCTGCAGGCATCCGCGTGCTGGGCAGATGCGCCATTGACAGCCGTTCAACAACCCCTGGCCCTATGGCTTCCCAAGATCACGCCCCAGCAGCAGATAGCTCTCTCCTCCGACATCCCCCCACCGGGGCATGGGGCAACGAAAGAGGGAAGCCCTTTTTCCCTTTGCTGTTGCCGTCATTTCAGCCATCTCTGACTCTCCGTGACCACATTCGGGGTTTTCTTGGCAGAGGTACTGGAATGGTTTGCCATTTCCTTCTCCAGCTCATTTTACAGATGCAGAAGCTGAGGCAATGAGGGTGAAGTGACTTGCCCAGGGTCACACAGATAGCAAGTGAGGCCAGATTTGAACTCAGTTCATTTTGCAGCTAAAGCATTCAATGATTCCTGTCTGGAGTCTGAGGGTTTAGAAGCCCTAAAATAAGCTGATATTCTATTTGAATGGAATTCATATAGAGATGCAGTCAACTTGTTCATAGGAATATATCATTCAAAACTGGAAGAAACGTTAGACCGAAGAATGTTACAGTGGGCAGTCGCAGAAGGGATATTTAGCACTAGCTGCAGAAGATGACCTTTCTGTGTGATTCTTTGAGTCGAAAATCCCTGGTCCTGATACTCTGACAAAGCTGGCTTTCCTGGGTATGGAACACTTCGACTCTTTCCTTTAGCCTTCCTGGGGTTCTAGTGGAAAGTCTTCCTCAAGGGCTTCCCCACAGCAGGAGATTCCACACCATGTGGAAATGTTTAAATTCCCTCCTTGACTGAGTGCATGTGGCCACATCAATTATGATGAATCATGAAACATCCCAAGAATTTTAGAGGCAGATACTGCCTAAAATCAACATCACCCCAACAGGAAGCTTGGTTGAAAATGCCTGGAATGTTGGCCCGTTATTAATAGGCAGCCTTTGGTTCCCTCCCTTTTTTAATGTATTTGTTTGCATTTGCAAAGCAAGCATTGGCTTCCCTGAACCGAGAGCGTAAATTGATGCTTTGCTTTCTTTTTTTTTCCTTTTCACTGCCAGAATTCCAGCGCTGATCATCGGGTGCGCCTGGACCTGGGCCTCTGGGACAAGTTCAGTGAGCTGGCCACAAAGTGCATTATCAAAATTGTGGAGTTTGCTAAAAGGCTGCCAGGCTTCACTAGTTTGACCATCGCAGATCAGATCACCCTCTTGAAAGCAGCCTGCCTGGACATCTTGGTAGGTGCCTTCTCTGGTCTTATTTGGACAGGTGGGATGAAGAAGGGGAGCTTGTCCTGGGGACCCCCTGAGTTTAGACTCCCACTTCTGTCTCTCCTCAAGGGCTGTGGTTTCCCTGAAGCAGCCGCCCCATACTTGGGCAATCCTGGATAACTTCATTGAAAGATGATCGGGGTGTGGTGATAGAAATAACAAGGAACAAGGACAAGAAGCTACAGTTTGTCAAGTCTTCTGTGTCCCTAGAAAGAGAGAGAGCAGAATGTCAGGTCCTTTAAATGTAGCTTCTACAGAATCCCGGGTGGTTGGCAATTGTGTCCTCAGTGACCTCTAATCCTGGGATGGGTACTGTCTGCTTGCCTTCCCTCCTTCTTAATTCCCCAACTCCAAGGGCCAACTTTCTGAGAGTACCCACAGTGCCCACTAAAGGAGAGGCCCTGGACATAGACACAGTGCCCAAGGTGAACTTTGGTGCTGAAAGCTTTTCTTGGGTCAGCTCCTTTCTCATTGCCAGTTGGGATACCCAAAGGCCCCAAGGCTCCGGCCAGGTCTCTGTCCCTTGTAAACAGGATGTGCCTTCCCTTTCCCTCAAAGCCCTAGCTCTGGGATGCTCAGCCTTCTTGTGACATGGAGCCCTTTATTGACCTTTCTCAGAATACTGTCTTTAAATGCACAAAATAAAATATGACATGGGATGCCCAAGGAAACAAATTATGCTGAAGTGCAATTATTAAAATATTTTTAAAACGAGTTCACAAACTTCAGGTTATGGGTCCCTGTCCTGGCTCTGCCAACCTCAGAGTGGGAGAAATGGAAGGGCACTTAGTCCCCAAGGGAATTCCCCTTTTTGCTCCTGGTCTGCTTTGTCCCAGGGAGGTCTCTGCCCAGCACTGCTGGTACCCTTTTTTACCCATAGACCTGTTCCCTGTTCAACTAATGAAGCTGCAAGGCCCACTTACAAGTTTATTTTGCATCATTGACATTTTGTCCATTGTTTTCTGAAGACTAGATAATGAACAAAACAATCAGCCAAGTCCTGATTTATAGCAGTTACTGATTTCCAAGGTGTAAATGCTCGCACGGAAAGTTTAACAATCAGTCTTTGAGGGCAAGTTTGAGCAAACCCCAAGCTCTGGTCATATAACATTGTCATTAAAAAGATGATCCTTTATTTCAGGGAAAATTTTAGAGACAGTGAAAGAGCTTTGTGGTCTTCCAAGGGCATTCAGTCTCTTCTGCTGTTAAATTGGGGGCCAGCTTGTTGATTTTCAGTGTGGTAATTTGAACAATGGGGATTTTTTTATCCCCTTGGTTTTTGCTGTGTGGATGGTTAGGCCATTCTATTACATTATTATTAATACTCAGAATACTAATGATAATGATGATAATTGGCAATCATATCACATTTTCCTCTTCACAAAATTTCTTCCTTTCCCTTCTTTTTTTCACCTGATCCTCACAACATCCCTGTGGTGTAAATAGCACTAATTCCTCAACAGTAAAATTGAGATCCTGAAGATTAGAAATGACTTCTCTAGGACCACATGGGTAATAAATGACTGCAACTAAGCCTTCTGATTTTAAATCCCACTCTCCTGCACCCATCCCATCACTCCTGCAAGGAGGGGTGCTCTGAGATCTTCAGATGTTGTCTTTATCCACAGCACAACGTGCATGAGGAGATAGAATATGAAGGGGAAGATCTCTGAAACTGGCCTTAAGATTCTTCCCATGAGTTCTGAGCGTGGCGTCTGGCATATAGAAAGCATTTAATAGATGCTTATTGACTGACAGACTGACCAGCTTCAGACATCCTTGCTGAGATAACAGAGCTGCCTGTCCACAGTCAGTCCCACTTTGTTACTTTGTTCCCAGGGCTTAGTGGCCGAGACATGAACTTTGGGCAGAATTGTGGGTCTGGGTTGAGGCCACCTGAGTGACTGACCCCATTTATGCCAAGGAGCACTGTTTGCTACAGCTGTGAATTACTGAATGCTCCAGCTTCAGAAGAATTAGAATTGCACCTGGCCCTAATCAAAGGGCACAGCAGCCACAGTGATTTTCCTAAAGCACGAATTTGACCGTGCCACTTCTTGGGCACTCCATAAACTGCAATGGCTCCCTATCACCTCCAGAATTAAATGTCAACTCTTAAGTTTGGTATCGAAACTCTTCACACTGTGATTCCAGCCTGCCCTTCCAGCCCCATAATTGCCTTTTGCACATTATGGCTGAGCCAGATTGGTCTTCCTGATGTTCCGCATGCAGCTTCTTTGCCCTGGCCATCTTCCATGCCTGGAATGCACTCCCTCTCCCCCTTACCACTTAGAGTTCCTGGTTTCCTTCAAGACTGAATTCCACCACCACCTTCTGCGTGAGGCAGTTATTAAACACCTGCATGGTTCCAGGCACTGGGTGAAATGCTAGGGGTGCTCTCCCCAGTGGGTCTGTGATCTCAATTCAGGGACTCCCTCCATGGATGCAGCTCACAGCCCATCCATGCCTACCCATCCTGTAGGACTCCAATCAATCTTCTTCCAAGGGTGTCCACCAGTAAGGGCCTCCTTAACTTTGCCTTGTGCTATAAAGTTTGGTTAAGGATACAGACAAAAGTGGAACAGTCCCTGCCTTCAAGAATCTTACCCTCTACAGTTAGAACCAACATGCACAGTTGGGTCCAATATGATTCACAGAGCTCCAAGGACATGTGTCATTCTCATGAACTCTTCCAAGGCCCAGGAAGTCCAGGGATTGGTGGCAACTGGAACCTTTTCAATAATAGATATTGGGGGCAGGTAGGTGGCACAGTGAATAGAGCACCAGCCCTGGAGTCAGGAGGACCTAAGTTCAAATCCGGCCTCAGACACTTGACACACTAACTGTGTGACCTTGGGCAAGTCACTTAACCCCAATTGCCTTGCCTTCCCCCCTCCAAAACAACAACAACAAAAAAGAGATATTGATAGAAGGCTGGACTTGGAGTTGGGAAGGCTGATGTCCCCTAGGAAATGCTAGAAAGGGAATGGGGAGAAATGGTCTATAACGGCAATGATGATGATGATTCAGCTCAACAAACATTGATTAAGGTGTTGGTGGCCATTCCAAGTGCCTTTACATACTGTCTATGTGACCTCTGCTTAGTCTTTTCTCCTCTCTAGGACTCAGTTGCCTTGTATGTAAAATGGGGATTTGTTCTCAATCACAGATAAGCTCAAAGTCCCATTGCCCTCTCCTCCTTCTGGCTCTACTCTCCTTCCCTCCTTCCTATCAGCTCTAAATAGCTCATGTGTGTATTCACCAGTAGGATAGGATAGAATTTATTTTTGTGCACAGATTATGCTGTTACATGTTACTGTCTAATCTTGAAAAGCTTTCTCCACACCACTCAGACCCCTAGCCTCCACTTCATGCTGTGTCATCATCCTTTAAAGGAAGGAGATGAGTCTGAGAGCATAACCTGCCCACATTAGCCTAGTGAGTAGCTGTCCAACCCTGGCCTTGAAACTGGGGAAGAAAACTAAACAATGTGGCCCTTGGTAGACCAGCAAGCCATGCCACATTCTTGTAGATTCCTTGTAAAATGTGTTTTCTGTATCTATGTGATACATGTGTTAACTCACAGCATCATCATTTTTAAATATCTCTACTTAAGACACAGAAACCCAAAGATCCAGAGATACATGGAAACAACCAGGCTTCATTTCTGTGGCTCAGAAAACAAGCCCCTCTTGGTTAGGCTCGAGGATTGAAAAGACCAGACCATTTCCTGTTCACCAGCAGCCCTCTGCTTTGCTCTTTTGATGGAGGGAGGTAGGAGTGAAATGCTCCTCTCTCATGCTGTTAGCATAGATCCCTGAGCTGTAAATTCAGACTGAAGAGTTGTGTTGTAGCTTATAAAGCTCAGGAGTACATGAGGCTTTCTATTCCAACCAGGCAGTGGAGCTACGGCTAAAAGTCAGATAATCAAGAAAGGGATTGGCAAAGGACTCATTGGCCTTTCAGGAAAACACCTTGTTTCCCCAGGGCTCAAAATCTTAGATCTGGAAGCAATATGTGTCTGAAAAAGAATTCTCTTCTTAACCTTCCACATGAAAGGGGATCACCCAGCCTCCATCGGAAGCCCTCAAGTGAGGGGGACCCCACTATCTCCTGAGGCAGCCCATCGCACTTCCTTCCTATACCCTGTAAAAGAGTTAAACAGAGGCACATGGAGAAGAGATGGAGGGAGTTATGACTAACACTCTTCCATACCTTGTTTAGACATCAAGTAGGCTATTGAATTTAGAGCTGGACAGTCCCTTAAAGCCCACTGAGGTCAACCCTCTCATAGGGTAGTAGGATTATTTAGCTCCAGAACTGGATAGAAGGTCAGAGACCAGTTAGCTGAATGTCCCATTTTTACAGATGAGGAAACAGAGGCTCTGGAATGTTATACTTGCCCAAGATTGCACAGGTAGTTAAGTGTTAAAGACAGGGTTTGAACCTGGGCCTTCTGGGAGGACCAGAGCTCTTTCCACTGGACCATGTTTCCTTCTATACTTTTAAGTCCTTTTGTATAGATTCATAGCACTAGACTGAGCATTTTGGAGTGGATGGTAATTACTAGACTCAGACACAGGGCCTTCCCTTGAGGACCTTCCAGTCTACTCTACTCAGGTGTATACTCAGCTGAGAACTTTGTGAATCACTTAGAGGTGTATTTGTGACTTTTTCTTTTTCTTTTGGTCTGCATCCGTCATTTCTTCCATTCGGATTTCCTGGCATGGCAGCTCTTCCATTGATGCACATCGGCCACTCATTTGTAACTTACAGACTTAGCTCCTTGGGACACTGAGGGGGGGTTGGTGTTGTGTACACTCAGTCAGTGTGACTGGAACCCAGCCCTTGGGACACTGAGGGGGGTCGATGCTGTGCACAGTCAGTGTGACTAGGACCCAGCCTCCCCAACTCCAAGCCCAGCCTTCTATCGACCACACCAGTGTTTCTTTCCACTTGTGCATAGATATAAAAACCTCGACCTCTTTCCTTACTTGATACCTTACAGACCCAATTTAGACTTTCTTGTGTGTTTGTGAGATTAGAGACATCGGCTTTGAACCTTAACAGCTGTGTGACCTTCCACAAGGAATTTCACTTTTCTGATCCTGAATTGTCTTATGTGTAAGATGGAAGCAACAAACTGCCTCTTTTAAAAGGCTTTTGTGAGAAGATTTGTAAACTTTGAAGCATTATGGCAGATGGAAGTACAAGCAGAAGCTGGGCCCAGGGTCCCTCCTACTGCAGACTTTCTGACCCCTGGATTTTGGCATCCGGCTCATGAGGGGTTTACAGAATTTGAAAGATTGTCATTGGTTGGCCACTGCTGAAAGCCAAGATGGCCCTTTTATCTCGGTGAGGGATTAATGTTGTAGATCAATAGATCCTCTGTCAGGAGGAGCCTCTCGTGGGATTAGGTCCCCCTTGGGCAAGTCTGAGAGACTTCTGCTATTTTTAGCTAACTCACGGGGCCTGCCTGTTGATGTTTCCAGATAAAATATCATTCTTTCAAACAAAGGGCATTTGAATCAAGAAAGAGAACTGTGGGTCTGCCAGTGGCATTTGACTGTGGTGTGACAAAAATCAAATTTTCAGTTTCTCTTGAGAGGCAAAACTGTCTTGGCGATGCTAAGAGTTTCTTTGGGAAACTTGCCTGCCCACCCCCCATTCCCACCAGGCTTTGAGTGTTCCTCTGAAATCTTAGAGCTCGGGTTCTTCTGCTTGTCATAAGGCTCATGACAGGGTTGCAACATTTAGGATTATTTTTAATTGAATAGCTTCTGTTGAAATAATCATTCAATGCCTACATCCATACACAGCACTTTACCCATCTTGTCCCCTAAAGACTGTCCCTCACTTTCTTACCTAGTAAGTCCTTTCTCTGGCCTCATGTCTTGACAGGCACAAGGAGGAATGGGTAGTATTTTGATGGCCATCTTGTACTAGCATGTGAAAAGAAGGCGATGTCCCAAAACATAGGCTCTGTTCTGAAAAAGACCACCTTAGGAAGGACAAACCCATAATGCTAGGATTCCATTTATGAGGGAAATGGGGCCGGAATTGAGGCTAGGAATACCAAGAGGGATCCTCTGCAGATCCTGGAAATATAAATGCACATGCTCTGCCCAGATATTCACGTACTAACTGACCCCTAGAGATTTGATACCTGGGATAGGCCCTTTAAAAGAACCTTAGATCCATCCTGGGATTTGCAAACCGTGTGCACTAGTTTTAAGTGCCCTTGACACCACACGGAGTGAACTGAGTGCTACATGTGAAGTCAACAACCCTTGGGTTCACATCTTACCTCAGGCACTTAATAGTGGTGGGAACCTGGCCAAGTCACTTGACATATCCCAAGCTCAGTTTCCTTCATCTGCAAAATGGAAGCTTTTGTGAAACTTGAAAATTCTACATGGATCTTAACATTAGATTACTCAACTTCTCCAATGAGGAAGCAGCATTGTGAAATTGTTTTATGAACCTTGGAGCCTGGTCTAAATAGGAGTTATTTTAAAGCAAACTGCAACATTCTTCAGTTGGTGGTATAGAAGAACATATGCTGGGCAGAGCCAAGATGGCGGAGTAGAAACAGCTCGTCCAAGCCTCTGTGCCCCCAGATTCCCCCCAAACTATGTAAAAGGGGACTCTGAACAACTTCTGGAGCCCCATCACCCACAGAACAACACAGAGAAGCTAACCTCCCGCTGAGGACAGCCCAGCAGCCCTACAGGAAGGACCAGCACAGCGGTCTGGGACCTGGCAGCGCGCAGAGCGAGGGGAGCAGAGCCTAGCCCAGGTCCGAGTGAGCCGAGGTTTTAGCCCCAGGGCGGCAGGGCCAGCAGCCGGCTGGAGGAACCTCAGAACACCAGGAGCTGTGGCAACTCCAGAATTATCAACATAGACATGCCTAGGACAAAGTAAGAGGTTAGTGTCCTATGGACTTTGGGACCAGTATTTGGGGAATGCATCAGCTCCCTCCCCTGGGGGCTAGAAGCCTCTGAGGAGACATGCCATTTTGTAGTTTTCAGAGGCAGCTCCAGCTACTGGCCTACAAACTGTAGAGAGATCCAGCGATCAGTCTTGGGGGTAATCGCTCTTGCTTTAACCTCCCTGGATCTGGATTGTGATCTAGGGTGGAAGTTGTGGGTGGGTTTACAGCTTGCCAGAAACGGAAGTTGCCCCCACACGTTCGGGACGAAAATTTTATCTGGCCTTAAAGCCATAGTGTGGCAACAAGCCCAAAAGTCAAGCAATTAAGTGGCAACATGCCAAGGCAAAGGAAACAGAAAAATGCAACCCTAGACTCCTATTTTGGGGGCATAGAGCAGGAAAAGGACTGTGAGGTCAGAAGTCCTGCTCCAAAAGCCCCAGGGGAAAACATGAGCAGGTTGCAGGCCATAGAGGACCTTAAGAAGGACTTTAAAAATTAAATAAGAGAAGTGGAGGAAAAATTAGAAAGAGATATGAGAAGGATGCAGGAAAAGTATGAAATGAGGGTCAACAGCCTGACTGAGGAAAACAACACCTTAAAAAATAGACTAGCTCAAATGGCAAAGGAGGCCCAAAAGGGCAATGAAGAGAAGAATGCCTTAAAAAGTCAAATTTGCCAGATGGAAAAAGAATCTCAAAAGTTCACTAAGGAGATTCATTCCTTCAGAGTTAGACTGGAGCAAATGGAAGCTAGTGACTTTATGAGAAATCAAGATGCTGTTAAGCAGATCCAAACAAACGAAAGATTAGAAGGCAATGTGAAATATCTCATGGGAAAAACCACTGACCTGGAGAATAGATCCAGGAGAGACAATTTAAAAATTATTGGACTACCTGAAAGCCATGATCAAAGAAAGAACCTAGAAATCACCCTTCAAGAAATTCTCAAGGAAAATTGCCCTGATGTTTTAGATCCAGAGGGCAAAATAGAGGTTGAAAGAATCCACAGATCACCTCCTGAAAAAGATCCCAAAAAGAAAACTCCCAGAAATATTATAGCCAGGTTCCAGAATCCCCAGATCAAGGAGAAAATACTACAAGCAGCCAGGAAGAAACAATTTCAATATTGTGGAAACACAATCAGAATAGCCCAGGACCTGGCAGCTTCTACACTGAGGGATCGAAGGGCATGGAATATGATATTCCAGAGGGCAAAAGAACTGGGACTGAACCCAAGGGTCACCTACCCAGCAAAACTGAGTATTTTGTTTCAGGGGAAAATATGGTCATTCAGTGGAATAGAGGACTTTCAAGCATTCTTGAGGAAAAACCAGAATTGAATAGAAAATTTGACATCCAGACACAAGAAGGAAGAGATGCCTGAGAAGGTAATCAGGGAAAAGAAATCAAAAGGAACTTATCAAAGTTGAACTATTTACATTCCTATATGGAAAAGCAATAATTGTGACTGATGATATCTTTCTCACTATGAAAATAATGGAAGAAGGGGGTGTGGTCATATGACTACATATGTGAATGTGTGTGTATATGGTTACACTTATATATGGATAGAGGACATAGGTTGAATTTGTTGGGAAGGGAGAATACTCAAGGGATGAAATTATGAGGTGAGAGAGGAAGGTGGCAAGAGGAGATGGGGAGAGACAGGGTAGGGTAAACTATCCCATGTAGAAGTAGCAAGGGGAAGTGGTTGCAAAGGAGGGGGAGAATAAGGAAGGCTAAAAAGGCAAAACCACATTCTCATTGAATTTGGTTCAGGGAGAAAATGACATACATACTAAATGGGATATCTCAACCTGCAGCAGGAGAGGGGGAAGGGGGATGAGAGGAGGGATGATGGAAGGGAGGGCATCCTTGGGGTGAGGGGAGGTTGGAAGTACCCACTATAGAAGAGGGACAGGATCATGTAGGGAATGGACCAGGTGGGGGTGGGATGAGTGGGAGGGAATTATAAGCAGCCTTGTACAATATATCTACTATGATAATGTTTTGCATAGCTAGACATGTACAACATATTCTGAATTACTTATCTCCCCAGAGGGAATGGGTGACAAGGGAGGAAGGAAATGGATCTGAAATTCGAGGTCTTAACATTAAATGCTTCAAATATATATAAATACTATTATTAATACTCTTTTGCTTGTAATTGGGAGATAAGATGTGCAGGCATTGGGACACAAAGATTCACCTTCCTCTAATGGAAAAGTCGATGGGGGTATGGGAGAAGGTATGGGAGAGAGCAGATTGGAGAAAGCGATATCTTGTGGGATTACTGTTCTGGGAGGTTGGGTAGGGGGATAACAGGGGGAAAATGATTGTAACTCAAAATCTGGCGGAAATGAATGATGTAAAACAGAAGTTAATAAAGCATTTGTTTAAAAAAGAAAAGAAGAAGAAGAAGAACATATGCTGGATTCAAATCCTGCCTCAGACAGTGACTATCTGTGTGACCCTGGGTGAGTCACTTCCTCCTGTTTGCCTTAATTTCCTCATCTACAAAATAAGCTGGAGAAGGAAAAGGCAAACCGTTATCTTTGGCAGGAAAACCCCAAATGGGGTCAGGAACAATCAGATGTGACTGAAATGACCCAAGAACAACAACAACTTCCCACCTAGCACTGCCCCAAGAGCAGGCATGAGCTTGGAGACAGCCACCCCACCCTGGGAGGGGGCATCCTGGTGGCTCTCCCTCCTCCCAGTGGGACTGCCCAGGCCCAGCCTTGTCCCCAGTTTGCAGAGGAAGGAGCATATTCCAAGACCTTCAGTGACTCGGCCTTGGTACCTGCCCCTGGCTTCCAGGCCTGGGCTATTCCACCTCAGCCCACGTGGCTCATCTACATGTCTTGGGTGTTGGATAGGAGAGGTGTGAACGCACTCTGTTTTCTGTTCTGAGAAACTCGAGGCGAGGGGGCAGTCCTGCTGGCATGCCAAGCTGGTTAGTAGCGTGTTCCCGGTAAATAGGGCTGACAAAAAATAGACAGTGAGACTGAACCGACATGTTTGTGTTTGGCTTGAACTGGATTCCCCTCTCCCACCCCTCCCCAGCCCCAGGAACCCTGTGCCCAAGCACCTTAGTTTCTAGGCCCAGACAACCGACTTATTCTGAGTAACTCCTCAGGAAACGCCACAGGGATTTCCAGGATGGAAAGCACATTTGTCATGTTCTTTAGGGGGTCTCCTGCCCTCTGTGCCTGCTCTGGATCCTAGTTGCCAAGGTGAGTGAGTTCCTGAGCTTGAGGTCACTGTCTCCCCTTGAGAGTTTTAGGGAGGCAGTGTGGGGTGTAGAACTCTAGACCTCAGAGGAAAGATCTGAGCTCAAACCCCACTTCTGAGAGGTATTAGACGTAGGACCATGCACAAGTCACAGCCTCGCTGAGCCTGCTTCCTCATCCATAAAACGAGAATAAGAATAGTGCATACCTCCCAGGGCTGTTGTGAGGATCCAGTGAGAAAATGTGTGTAAGGGGCTCCGAGCACTAGCCAGATACTTTGCTGTTCACTTGTTTTAGTCTTGAATGACTCTTTGGGGTTTTCTTGGCAAAGATACTAGAGTCATTTGCCATTTCCTTCTCCAGCTTATTTTACAGATGAGGAAACTGAGGCAAACAGGGTTAGGTGACTTACCCAGGGTCACACAGCGAGTGTCTGAAACCAGATTTGAACTCATGAAGATGAGTCTTCCTGATTCTAGACCAGGTGTTCTATCCACTGCACCATCTCACTGCCCAAATGCCAGGTACCGTTACTAAGCTGGAGGAAGCTGTGAGCTTAGACTTCACTCATTCTATCCCTGGCACACATACATTTGACCCCTGTGGATACCGCTGAAGTGTTCCTTTGATACTTCATCATGGTGCAGAGGTGACCGTCTGCTGTTGTCTAAATTAATTGCTGATTCTCCTTCCCCAGCATCTCACCCACAGGTTTCCTTCTCTTCACTCACGACTACCACCTCACTTGAAGTTCTTAGCACCTCTAAGAGTATTGGAATAGCAAATAGAGTATTGGCCTGGAGTATTGGAATATCAAGTCATTGGTCTCCCTGCCTCCAGTCCCATCCGTTCCTCCCCACCCCCCACCCAATACCTTGTAAATCCAGTATCTGTAGAACCTGCAGGAGTGATGTTGCTGCAGCCCAGGTCTGACAGCGTCACCTCCCTGCTCAATATACCCCAGTGACTCCCTATTATTTTTAGTATCAAACACAGTCTCTTTTGTTTGACATTTAAAGTCTTTCTCAACCTGACTCAACCTGGATTTCTAGCCATTTTATGCTACTCCCCTTCAGGCATTGCTCAGTTTACCCAAAGTTGCCTTCCTGACATCCCGCATGTGATATTCCATCTCCAATCTCTACACTTTTGCTTAGCTTGTCCCCTCTGCCTGGAATGTACTCCCTTTTCTTAGAATCCCCCAAAACCCAGCTCAAGGACTGTCATCTACGGTAGGTTTTTACCTGATTGCTTCAAATAGTAGTTGTCTTCCCCATCTAAAAATTACTTTTTATTTATTTTCCATACACAGATATCTCTTCTAATAGAATATAAGCTTCCTGAGAGTAGGGCCTTTTTATTCTCGGCACCTAGAACAGTTTCCGGCACACAATTGGCATTTAACAAATGTTTGTTGACTAATTGGTTGATGGCTTTTCCTACCATGCTGGAAATCCTTTGACTAGAGACTGGCTTTATGACTATCATCTCAAGACCCAACCAGCTAAGTATGGAAAGATTCATCACCAGTTGTGTGGTCAATAGGTTATAGCCATAAAAAATTCACAATAGCTATTCACTAAGATATGGAACTTTTGAGTACAAGGAATAGGAAGAATTGAAAGAATAGGTCACTGAAGAGAAAACTCATTTCAGCACTCATTCATACATACATACATACATACATACAAGGAACTATGTTGGGTACTAGGCATGTTCTAATACCCCCATGCATCTGCATTCTCATCTCTTAGGCTTTTCTGTCCAGTGACCTCAATCATGACCTCAATCGTGGCCCTTCCGTGCTTTCCTATCCTGCCTGGCTCATGTCCATGTCTTCCTATAACTTTGCTATAGAAGGTCCATCCAGTATGTTGGAACTTCCCCCTTGCTTTCTCTTGATGTGCAAGAATAACAGGAGAGCACATGGCTATCCTTTGGTATTCTCATTACTTGACCAACCTATCTTTCTTCAGTCATATAATTCTTCAATGATATCCTTTTCTTTAGTTCTTCATAGCTCCTTACATGTTCTGTGTTCACATGTATCATATGACTTTTCTTTGTCCTAGGAAAGTAACTCTTTAAATTCCACAGTATGCTATGGACACACACACACAAAAAATGTCACCAACTTTGTCCTGAAGAAGCTGAATGTTTCTATGCATTTTTGTTGTGTGGAGTCAGATCTACAGATAAGTACAATGCAATGTGTACTGTGATAGAAGAGTTAGCATTAGGCTAAGTAAAATGTTCTTAGAAACTGGAGATTGGAGAGATGGTTTCTTTTGGAAGAAAGGCCTATAAAAGATCATATTGTGGAGGAGGGTGGCATCTGAGTTGGGCCATGAAGGGAAGAAGAGGCTTCAGGGGACACAGATATAAATGGGTCTTGAGCTAAATATTTTGGATACCAAACTCTTTTCCAAAAAATCTGATAGAAAATTTTCCCCAGCTGAGGGCCTTGCTTGTCCGAGATACATTAGTTTTGTTCATACAAAAACTTTTCAATTTCATGTAATCAGTTACTTGTTTTGTCTTTTGTAACTGACTCTATCCCTTGTTTAGTTAAAGATTCATTTTCTGTGCATGGCTCTAAGAGGCATATGACCTGTTTTTCTATTTATTTTCATGTGATCTTTAATATTCAGGTCAAGTATCCATTTTGAATTTAGAGTGGAATCTGGTATAAGATACTGGTCTAAGCCTAATTTCTGCCAGACTGCTTTTCAATTTTCCCAGATATTCTTATAAAATAGGGAGTGTTATCCCAAGAAATTTATGTTTGGAATTTATTGGATACTGAGTTATTAACTTCCATTATCTCTGATTCTCCCTTGTGTAATCTGTTTTATTGATGGACTTTTCTATTTTTTAACCTTATAGAGAAGGGGTGGGGGAAGAGAATAAGCATTTATTAAGCGCCTTCTCTTGCCGGGCACTGTGCCAAAAGCTCTACAAATATCTCATTTGATCTGACAACAAATGGTTTTGATAATTGCTGACTGCTATTCCTTTCTCATTCCTTCCTTTTCTCCTCATTATTTCCCTTGATGTTCTAGATCTTTTTTCCCCTGCAAATGATTATTTTATTAAACTCTATAAAGTGTCTCTTTCATAGTTTCCTTCCTAACATTTTCAGTTTTGTTTTCCCCACAGATTCTTAGAATCTGCACAAGATACACACCTGAACAAGACACGATGACCTTTTCCGATGGCCTTACCCTAAACCGAACCCAGATGCACAATGCTGGCTTTGGACCTCTCACTGATCTGGTGTTCACCTTTGCCAATCAGCTCCTGCCTTTGGAAATGGATGATACAGAAACAGGCCTTCTTAGTGCCATCTGCTTAATCTGTGGAGGTACTACTCATGAGGGTCCCCTGTCCTCGAGCTTGGAGAAGGAAAAATGACCCTCGTCCACATCTCAACAACAGGCTTATTTTTCAGGAGACAAAGGCATAGGAAGAAAACTGAGATCATCTGGAGATTATTTTTTGTTCTATTTTGACCTGTTCTTATGAGCTAAATGATTATATTTAAGGCCTTTCTCCTCCTTCCCTAAAGATTCAAAAATACTGTTTTGCTGAGTACTGCAGGTTTATTTTTTTCATTCATTTGTCTCTTTGTTTTTCAAGTATGATTACCCTATTGTCGAATTCTCCAGGAACGCCTTCTTGATGGCTTGGTGAATTTCAGTATGATGTTAAGTTAGTCCCCAAGGATGTGTGCCAAACACTGGAGTTCTTTGGTTCACTGTTGTCCCAGTAGAGTGAGGAGTCTTCTTTCCAGTGAGATATTAACATTTCAAAGTAACTATATCACAAACAGTTAAACAAATAATAATGACTTTAATAAATGGGCTCACTTCTTTACAGCAGTCCCAAATTTGCAATTGCTTAAGTCTGTAATGCCATCTTCTGGCCAATACAGAAAGTTCACTTAAACCACTTAGTCAAGGGAAGAGTGGCAGAACTCTAGTTTGGTGGATGTTATAGAAAAAGCAGGATTCGGCTTTATGTAAAGACAAACTTTCTAACAACTGGAGCAGCTCGGAAGCTGAGTTGGGCTGCCAGGACAGATTGTGGGTTCCTCTTCCCTGGAGGTCTTCAAGCAGAGGCTGAACAATGATTCAATGGCTTATGAGGTTCCTTCTGTGATCTCTCATCCGATGTCCAACTTAGCACATTTGTTCTAAATTTTTAAAATGACTGCACCATCAAATGCAGAGAGGCCACATTCCTAGCAGCTTTTAAGATGAACAGCCAAGTAAGGACAAGAGGGAGAGGAAAGGTGAGAATAAATTTATCAGGGCTGCAGATAATATCCTGCCAACAGCAGATAAGACACATGGCTGTTTGTTTTGTTTTAACCTTGCTAATGACTGCATTGGTTGGCATCTAACATAGGCAGCTGGCCTCAGGAGTCACTTTGGCCCCTTAATGCTCTATACAATTCTCCAAGAATTGTATAGAGCATTAAGTTGCAGAGGTGCTCAACAGCATCTGCAGAAGGAGTGTGTAACCAGTTATTCCCCATATTAATGAAATCAGAGACTCTTGCCCCACCCTGTCCCCAATAACTACTTTCTTCCTTGTCTCTAGATCGTCAGGACCTAGAGGAACCGACAAAAGTGGATAAGCTACAAGAACCTTTGCTGGAAGCACTGAAAATTTACATCAGAAAGAGGCGACCCAACAAGCCTCACATGTTTCCAAAGATCCTTATGAAAATCACAGATCTCCGGAGCATTAGTGCGAAAGGTATGTTGCTATTGCTTGTCATGTTTTGGGTTTGTTTCTTGTTTTGGGTTTTTTTTTTGCAATAAATCAGGACAGAAAACTGAACTTCAGAAAAACCCTGTGTCTTTTCCTTGTGTGGCATAATGCTGGCCCTGGAGTCTCTCTGAGTCCTGGTGCTGACTCTGTGACCCAGAGAATCTAAGAGTCCTGTTCTCCTCTTCTCTAACAGAGGATTCTTCCAGTGCTGACTGTCTCAGAGGAGTGGATGGGGTAGGGTGAAGAGGAGTGAGGATGTAAGCTCCTGGAGAATAGGGACTGTTTCTTTTGTTTCTGTGTCTATACTATAGCACCTAGAACAGTGCCTGGCACACACAAAGTCCCTAATAAATGCTTGTTGACTGATTGAAGATGACAAAAATGAAAACACTGTTTTAAAAATTTACAAGGCTGAGGCCACTTAATTGCAATAGGACATTGAGAACACTGAAATTCAGAAAAATGGGGTTTTTTAAAAAATGACTATTTTAAAGGAAAAAACAGCTATTCTTTGGTGTTCCAGAAGGGAGAGGTCTCATTAAGGTGCTTATTAATGATAGATAATAAACTGTCATTTTCATAGCACTTCAGCTTTGTATGTATGATCTCATTTTAGTCTTATAACAACCCTGTGAAGTTGGTGTTACTTATCCCCATTTCGCAGTTGAGGCCACTGAGGCAGTCAGAGGTTAAGTGACTTGCCCAGGATCACACAGTTAGAAAGTGTCTGAGCCAGAAATCAAACTTACCTTCCTTACTCAAAACCCACTATACACATTAGGTTGCCTCCCACATGAATTCCTTTCTTCTGTACATCTGTCTAGATTTTCATGAAGTATTTATGGAAATCTGTATACTCTTGAAGCTGGAAAGAATCTTGGAGGTCAGCTTCATTGTGTGAAGAAATGATGGCTTAGAAAGGGGAAGGGATTTGCTCAAGTTGTTTGGGCTGCATATGGCAGAACCAGATTGGAACTGAACTTTGATACAAACAGAACAGGGCTCTCTCTGTCACAGGCAGATTTACTTCAGGAAATCTATAAGTAAGCATGTGCCAGCCTTCCTGAAAGAGAGAAGTATCTTGTACCTTGTGATTTTCAGTTCAGGTATGGTGCCAGCCATTAAGAAGTGCCTGGAGCAAAAACCAGGGACTTGGGTGAGGTGAAGGCACAGTTTGGGGATGCTTTTGTTGAGGGAAATTCAGCAGTGATCACTGGTAGCAAGTGCTTGTCTTTCTCATCTCACCATTATGGCACCTTGCCTCTGGAGACCTGCTGTAACTTCCTAGCTTGTGCAAGCAGCTATGGGGTTTCGGGGAGCTGTGGTCCTTGGGGTGGTGCCTTCCCCTTCTGTATTTAGAGCACTGCCTAATGACAGCAGGCTCACTGCATGCCTGGAGGGGCTGCATGCAGTAAGGTTGACGGGTATCTTCTGGAATGGAACAGGTACAGCCTTGTTAGGCATTGTTTTTTCAGTTCTGTAAATTGGAAACAAAGTGTGCATCCCAGTGTGAGGCCGAGAACATTTTTCACTTACAGTTAACACCAAATCCTTCAGGTGGGGAGACAGCATAATGGATGAGCAAAGCAGTAGACAAATGTACACATATATAACATGATTTCTCAGAAAGAATCATGGTCAGATGTTTCTAACTGTAAACATTTATTGTACTGAGGTGGGGGAGGGGTAAAGTGGCTAATTTCTATAGCACCATATCATGGTTTCATAGAATTCAGAATGGAAAGACCCTAGATTTGAATTCTGGCTTTTCTACTCACTTTATAATCTTACGGAAAATCACAACCTCTCTGGGTCTCAGTTTCATCATCTATAACATGAAGGTGCTCTAAGGTCCATGTAATCCAATTTGGGGTTTCTCCAAGTAACCTAAAAAAGGAATGAAGAACCAACCTTTATGTCAGAATGTTCTAGTTTGGGTCAGTTAACATACATTTATGAACTATGTGGATTTCTCCCTTCTGGCTTGTTATATGTTCCGTTTGCTGAGTTAATTATAAGAGAAACGAGGTTTTGGTCAATTCTCTTTCAACACCTCTTTTTAGGGAATGCCAAAAGTCCACAATTTGCTCCTAAAATATTTTGGTTACAGGGTTGAGTCCAGTCACCCCATGTCAGTATCTCTACTGGTGTGGCACCTTGTTTTTCTGGATTTATTTGGTTTCTTATAGAGTTAAGAAAGTATAGATGAGTGAATGCTTATAAGGTTGGGAAATTCAGGTGGTTAAAGGACAGACTTTCTGTGAGTTATCAGAACAATTTTCTGTCTTGTGTTAGCTTCCAAGTTGGGAAGCTATGATAGTTGTTGTCTCTCTTTAAAGAAGAGGAATAAGGTACATTCAGTAATGGAAAAATTCTCTAACTCAAAAATGATTAGCAATTAGCATCATGTTATTGGAGAGAATAATCTGGGTCATGTTATTGGCTTTTTTTTAACTTGTGGAAACTATCTGTGGTCATTCTTAAAACTTCAGACATGAAGAGGTATCTGCTTGTTTATGTTTCCTAATATCTGGTATGAAGGAAGAAGCGTCCTTGTGAAGGGAGCCTTACAGTCCCTTCTGTTGGTGTGCCTAGGAGAGGAATAAAGCCTTGTGGCCCAACTTCAGATTTCTTTGCTTTCTTTTCAAAGGTGCAGAACGTGTGATTACATTGAAAATGGAAATCCCTGGCTCGATGCCCCCTCTTATTCAGGAAATGCTGGAGAATTCTGAAGGACACGAACCCCTGACACCAAGTTCCAGTGGCAATACAGCAGAGCACAGTCCTAGCATCTCACCCAGCTCCGTGGAGAACAGTGGGGTTGGGCAGTCCCCACTGGTGCAATAAGACATTTTCCAGTCACTTCTGACATTCCCCACTACCTTCTGTTCCCGGATTTAAAAAGAAAATTTTTTTTTACTGCTGCTTAGTTTTGGAACTGAAAAGATATATTAAAATTCAAGAAGGACCAAGAAGTTTTCATATGTACCAATATATAAATATATATATATACATATATATATATATATACTCCTCACTGTTTGATTCCTAACTAGAAATACAGATCTAAAAATGTTAAAATCAGCCATTTCATGCAACCAGAAATTCGTTAAAAGCTTCTATTTTCTCTTCTAAGCACTCAAGATTGCATGATAAGACCAATTCCACCTGACTGAAACCCTGGTTAGAGTTCTAAGGACTTTGTACATACGGATGGCTGGCTCTGCTCTTTCTCGACTGGATACGTGGTGCTTTCTTTTTTGTCTTGCAGACCCCAAACAGCCATGACATCAAGGTCATAAAAACAAGGCGACTGTCCTTGTCCAGTTAAGGTTAAAGAGACGTGGTCTTGCCTTCCCAGACCGCTCCAGACACCTGGGTAACAACGTAAGCCTGGAACGTACATCAGGACAAGGAAGGCTAAAAGATTCTGGGTTAGTTCGTATGGAAACTTGTCCTGGCTCTTTCTGATGCTCTCAATGCACATCTCGGATTCCGTGTTGCCCTGAAACAAGTAGCTGACCTCGCTGCATTAGCAGAACAGATTTCTGCTTCAGCGTAACTGCCAGCTCAGTTTAATCCAATGTCATTTGTCCAACTGTTAATGTCACATTAAATGAGAAGTGGTTTATTACTTGTTTGATGACAAAACTACACAGTTTAAGGAGAAGAGATACTGCATTTTTACAGTAAGGAAACTGACAAGGCAGAAACACTTTTCAGTGTTAGGATGTTTTTGTTTACCTGTTCACAAGCCATTAGGGAAATGTCACTGGACAATGGGTAGGCTGGTCTACCACCTATACTTTGCAAGTCATGCCAGGTGTGGGGATTTTCCAACCTCCTTGATGCCAAGGGGCTATCACTAATTCCCAAAGGCAAGGGCAGAGAATCTGTCTCTTTTGACTGTGATAGAGTGGTTAACAGATGAAAGGGTCAGTTTCTTAGGTCTCATTTAAGCACTAGTGGATTTTTTTCCCCAATATTTTAGGAAGTCTGTGATGTCCTTTCACTGGCTCTGTTTGTACATTGAGATTGTTTAACAATGCTTTCTATGTTCATATACTGTTTACCTTTTTCCATGGAGTCTCCTGGCAAAGAATAAAATATATTTATTTTAAAGGTGTGTGGGAACTTGAGTTTGATCTTAATTAAAGAGGCAGGTAACACAGTTCCATTTTTAATGTTTAAATTTCATTTCAAAAAGCAGGTTCTTAGTCTGCAACCATGACAATTAAAATGTGTGCTTAAGCACAGCAGCCTAGAACATCTCTACAAGCCAATCAGACAATACATGACATTTCAATGAGTAAAAAAGGGCATAAAACTGTATGTGTAAGAACAAAATGTTAAAAGGCCTACACACAATAATAAAAACCATCTATTACATCATCACAGTAAAATAAGTCAAATGTACAAAAGTCTGCGACAGAAAAGACAAAAAGACAACACAAGGTAGTCATTGAAAATGTTTGAGTGCTCTTTGGGCACTTAATTAAACATTGCAAAATCAACATCTTCATCAGACTCTGCAAAATATTTTACTTCTTTTCTGGCGCGACCTGTCCGAGGAAGTGATGGTGGTTCGGGGGGGAAGTCTGCCTGGAAGATGTCTACGTCTGAATCCTGGTCAAAGGAGGCCTTCTTCGATTTCTAAGAATTAAAAAGAAAAACTTTGGATTTAATGCTCCATGAAAAACAACTGTTCACACTCCCCCCAACATATAAAAGTGTCCATGGCATCTGCAGTTTTTATTAAAAGGCAGAGAACTTTATGTTCAATTGAGAAAACAAACCATGTTTTCCTCAGAAAGATTTCCTCAGAATCTAGCAATTCCCCACTTCAGCAGTCCCATAGACACTGGCGAGAGATGTGTGCTGGGCTATAGGAAGATGCTAGAACACAGTCACCACCCACAATTATTTCATATCTAAAGGCTAACCAATAAAAAAGCCCCAAC
The DNA here is from genome assembly GCA_011680675.1 of Gymnobelideus leadbeateri. Lineage (NCBI taxonomy): Eukaryota > Metazoa > Chordata > Mammalia > Diprotodontia > Petauridae > Gymnobelideus > Gymnobelideus leadbeateri. The sequence goes on from WOXC01010304.1 coordinate 511,567, forward strand.
CACAAACATTCAACAAACCCCTCCAAGAGTTCCATCCATTGTTGCTGGGCAAAATAAAAATAATGGCAGTCACGATTCTCATACTCAAAGAACTTACAATCCTTTTTGGGAAACAAAACTTGGACACGATAGTGGATTAAGAGCTGAGTTGTCTAAGTACAAGCCAGAGGCAGCCAGGTAGCACAGTGGACAGAACAAGGAATTTGGAATTAGTAAGACCCAAGTTCAAATCCTGACCCAGAAAGCTGTGTGACACTGGCCAACTCTCCTCACTTCTGAGTCTCAGTTTCCTTATCTGTAAATTGGGGATAACAACACACATAGCCCAAAGTGCTGTTGTAAGGATCAAATAAGATAACTAAAGCACAGTGCAAGCCTTAAATGCTAGCTATTATTATAATGAAGGAAATGACAATGACAACACATACCTATGTTACCTGACTCTACCAAATCTCCCACATTATTTTCCTCCTTTTCCTTGCCTGGATCCATAAGGTCCCCTCAAAGACCTTACAAAATAAATTATTCTCTAGTTTAGGAGGGGAGGCGCCCTGGTTAATTGTTTCATTATTGCCTAATTCTGGGCCCTACTAGAATATATAATTCTGGAGAATCAGGGGCTGCACTTACCAGAAATAAACAGAATTAACATAATTCATAATTAAGCATTAAACTGTGTGATTAAAACACTTTTAAGTGCTATAAAGGAAAGGACCCATGGGCTAGATTAGTTGCTAATGGCTACGTGGAAGTGGACTAACAGATCCTGGGTTCAAATTCTGGCTCTGTATTTGTCAGCTTTGGGCAAGACAATTTCATCTGTGTAGTCCTCATCTTGCTCCTTTATCAAATGAAGGCAGGCCTAATCTATATGGCCCATTCCATCTCTGAGAGTGTGTGATCAATAAATTAGGCCTTGAAGGAGGGGACAGATTTGGCTCCATGGAAAGAATGAGTGTACTCAGGTGTGGGAAGCACCAAAGCATAGGCAGCAAAAATGAACATGGTGTGTGAGAAGCAGAAGAAAGACTGGCCTGACAAGCTGGAAGCCCCTGTTGTGCAATAGTGAGGAGGAAGACAAGACAAAGACCCCGGACACACAGAAAATAATTTCCTAGAAGGCAACGAGGAGCCACTATAACAAGATGAGGGACACAAACTCAAACAAGTTGAACAAGACAGATGTTACCCAGAGGAAGGCTATTTCAGGTAATGAAAGCCTGGGCTAGGCTGGTGGCAGTAAGGATGGAAAAGAAGGGAAAAATCCAAGAAACAATTTTGTGGTAGATTGGCCTGGATCTGGTGACCTACTGGGCATATTGCTGGGAACTAGTCTGTGGAGAGATGTGGCCAGGAAGCGAATGTGTTGACATCTTACTACAGTTCATCTACCTCTGGAGACAGGCTTAGACAGAACAGAGGGCTCAGGAAGGGGTGCCTGGGCTCTTGTGAAGGGGCTGCAGGAATGGCTAGCAAGATGGGGTAGAGTTTCGAGGACAGCACACTTCACAATGTAGCTGGATTTATCTGAGGTAGGTACAGGTGCAGGTTTACCTCTCCCACCTCGAGGAAGTAAGCAATGAGGAAAACAACAGAGAAGAGCTCATACCTAGAGATAAATTAATTTGGTCCATCCATCCAATGCCAAGAAAAGGGGTGGGGGTAGAGAGGCATTTTCTGTCTCCCTTTGTGTTGATAAAAGATGATAGGAGGCTATGAGTTTTGACATCAGAAACTGATGGGAGTATTGAAGGGGGCATAAATCTAGAAAATAAAACATTCTCTTTACTGTAGCTGAGGCTTGAAGTTTCTAGACTTCTAAGGAAGCTATTCTTTCCTAGAGATATCTTTTTAACAAGGGTTAATTTTTGGATTTCCCTTACCTGTACACTTCAACAAAGCCACTGGGTAGTATCAGGTGCCTTTTATCATTTCTAGGTCCCTGGCAAGGCACTCTCATCCTGTTACCCTGTTCTTGAATTGGCTGAATCTTACCCTGACTCCTGGTACCAAAAGATTAACTGGAATCCCTGGAAAAATATAATATCCTTTCTTCTGGTTTTCATATGCATGTTTGTTACAGATTTTTGTAGTCTGTTAGAGCTAAAATTTCCCATGCAAACAAAGTTACTTCGAGGCTAGCATATTTGTTTCTGCTAAAATTTTCCCCAAAGCAATTAATGTATATTTTAATATTATGTGCTTGATCAATATATACACCTGTATTTTCAAGGAGAAACTTGAGTGTATTTGTAATTAACTTAGTGCAACCTACCAAGAAAAGCTATCAACATCCCAGGACCACACTATCTAAAAAACTAAAGAATATGGGTTATAGTCATATTACAGGTCTAGTGGAGAACGCTAGGCTCCTGGAGGAACTTTATATTGGTAACAAGATAGACAATGAAGATGGCAATATCAGAGACAACAATTTCCTGGACAGGAGTTTGGAAGAACAGTGATGCCTTTATGAGTAGAAATGTAAACCTGGATTTTTTAGGGTAGGGGACTGGGGTGATGGTAAATGTAGTTTTGAACATTGAGTTTGAGGGAATGTAGGTCACTCAAAAGGGAAATGTACTGTGGGGAAATGGAAACATAGACCTGAAGTACATGTGTGAAGTTAAGGCTGTATAAAAAATCTGTAAGTTATCAGTATTGAACTTATAATTAAAACCTTAAGATGAGTTTTCTAAGGGTGTCAATTTTGAGGGGAACGGACAAATGGCTGATTATCAATGTATATACTACCAATCCTATGAAGTACATTTTAAAACTAAAAGTCAACAAAAGAATAGTTTTAAGTTTTAATAATCTTAATAAAGAAGTTTGTGATTCACTATCTTATATTTTTAAATACTACCTATATAGGATAGGTATACTATCTACTACTAGGATACTAAATACTACCTACTACTAGGATACTACCTATCCCTCTGCTGAAGTGTACAGGTAGAGGAAATAAAAAAATTAACCCTTGTTAAATAATTGAAAGTTTTTTCACAAAGCTTTTCTTTACTTGTCACAAAGAATGATATTTTAGAACGTTCAAACTGGTGTACTGCAAAGGATGGTAAGGGAGGCCAAACTCTGTTCCTCACTAGCTGTCTGACTGGAAAAGTCACAAACCCTTTGGGCCTCAGTCTCTTCATATATAAGATGAGGGACTGTATTAAATGATCTCTAAGACAGCCTTCCCTGAAGACAGGGAAACCACTCCAGTATCTTTGCCAAGAACACCGCAAAGCCAGCATTGGCATGGTATGGTCCACAGGATCATGAAGAGTCAGACATGACTGAATAACAAGATACCCTTTAGCTGTTTGACTCCCTAACTTCAAAGAACATATCTAGTACTATAATAGGGATAGTATGTATAGTAGGAGCATAGAGGCATAGTACTTCTATGCCTTATCTTCAACATAGCTGAAATCTAAATTCAAAATGAGCAAAGTATTTAATTCATGGAAATACTTTTACTCATTTAAAGTTTCTAAGGAACAATAAATTCTCCCCAGTCCACTGACAAGGAGTTCATATAACCAACCACAGGCCATGGTTAATGTCTGAAATGCTAAGGGGACCACTTTGATTTCAGTGAAATAAGCAGCATAATTCCTTAAGTCAATCACTCAATGACAATCTTGAACAAAACCAGGGAATAATAAAGTCATAGATTACCTTGCCAGGTGTTGTCTTGGACGTTTTCCTCCCAGGATTGTATTCGCCTTCATTTTCAGAGCCAGATACTTTCCGTTTTTTTGCGCCTCGGCCTTTACCTTAAAAGGAAAATTAGATTTTTTTAAGATTTCATAAATGGTGGTCATTATAAGAATGTAAAAATAGCTAATATTTGAATCTTCCTCCTTTTTTGTTGTTAGTACAAAAGTATTTAACCTTTAATTATGAAAATTGTAAGGATTATGCTAAAGTTTATTTGGATATTTTAAAAAGTTTCTGTAGAGTCTTGGGGCACAAGAATGGGCTACCAAGGGACATTATGAAAGGCTACCCCCAGATCACTGAATTAACATGTAACTTTAAAAGCTTTATGATATACTATATGCCACAGTATCCTAAATTACCATGGCTCCAGTTTCATTCCCTTTGATCTCTATTCTTTCTATCTTCTCAGGGCTATGAATCTCTAAATTACCAGATAGAAAGATAGATACATATATATACACAGAGACATACACACACACACATATTCCCTCATTTTGGGGAGAATAGGGTAAAGAACCCTTTAAAAACCAAGCTGTGTCTATATGAAGAATTGCTCATCATACAACAGAGTGCAAACAAACATTCAATAGGAAACCTCATAAAATTGGCCTTGTAGTTCACATCAAGTCTTTTGAGTGGTAAATCAATAATGAAGGCTGCTGATTTTTTGAAACTCTTAGCTATACAACTAGGGTAGCAAATGTTCCAATAAACTCATTTAGAGGCTGATAAATCAGACCTGTGGTATAAAAGTCTGCTGGCATATATATTGACAATCATCCATTGAGAAACTGTTTGGCTTGCTTTCAAAAAACTGCAGCACTTAAAATATAGGTCAAATACTTTACAGCAAACGCCATTACAATATATGTCCACATTAACTAAAAGATTTCCAATCCCTAGCTAATTTTATTTCAAGCAATCATTAGTTCAAATACCAATACACAGGAGATTTTTATTAACAGGATTTGGCACGCATCTTTTTTGTTCCCCAAACCTGAAAATAACCCAACTACTTGTAAAACAACTATCTAGTAATTTCTTTCTAGTGGGTCTAAGCTTAAGATTAGAATAATTACTGTTGGAGCATGAAATTTCCATGACAATATATTAAAATAAACAATATTGGGGGCAGGGCCTGCCAAACCACATCAAGGTAAAAAAGAAGAGTAGTGCAAGAACAGGTACCACACCCTATGCTGTCATCCACTAATCCCTCTGTCTTGTTGTTATGGGTCACAGAAGACAGTGACATGGAGAGGCATCATATGCAATGTGCCCCACAATACTTCTGAGTGGAGCCCAAACCAAATTCAAATGTAATTGGTAAATATTCAATAAAACAAATATAATATTACAATTTAAAACAGAGTCAATGTACGGACAAGGTTTTAGCGGTTGCTGTCTCTATCTGCACTTGACATAAATGGTTTAGTGTACATGGATACAATATAGGAGAAAGAAGACTTTTCAAAAGTGTGGTTAGCAGCCAGTAAGTTTGGTGACACCTTTGTGGATCTCAGTTTTGTGGATCTCAGTTCCCTCACTGCTTCGTTTGTAAAGCAGATGAAGAGATGATTTCTTGAAGTTCCAGCCATAATTATAATTCTATGACTTTATAAATAGGTATTCTATAAATAGAATGTTGTAAAATATCATAAAAATTCATCTGCTGCCTGCCTCCCTTTAAATTTACAAGTCATTTGTAGATAGGAAAGGGTAAGAGAAAATAACACAAACCTTTTGGTGCTGTTGTCTTCTTTGGAATGCCAAATTCTGAATCTGAGTCAGAGTTTGTGGTTTCTATTTTCTTCTGTTTGGGAAGTCTCTTGGGCTTAGGTGGTGCGTCTGAAGATAGCTTTGCTGTAAACCAATTTAAGTTATGTTGGTTATTAATCTAGTATATTAATTTATTAAGAAATAAGATTTTACTGGTATAATACATGCTACTTACATGTAAAGATCAAATAGAAAACTTCCTGAATATGCCATTTATATAATAAAAGAATCTCTCTTTATCAAGTGCCATTTCAAAGGCAGTTTCTCATAGTACGACAATACACTTTTTTCCCTTTTCTCTTATTTTTTTCTTCAATTACATGTAAAAAATTTTTTAACATTTTTTTCCCCAAATGCTTTATTAACTTCTGGTTTACATCATTCATTTCTGCCAGATTTTGAGTTACAATTTTTCCCCCATTTTCCCCCTACCCCCCACCCCAGAATAGCAGTCCCTCATCCAATCTGCTCTCTCCCATATTTTCTCCCATACCCCCTTCAACTTTTTCAGTAGGGCAAGGTGAATCTTTGTGCCCCAATGCCTGTATATCTTATTTCCCAATTATATGTAAAATAGTATTAATAATAGTATTTATATATTTTTACATATTTGATTTTAAAACTTTGAATTCCAGATTCATTCCCTTCCTCCCTTATCCACCCACCCTTACTGGGAAGATAAGCAATTCAGTATATGTTGTACATATGTAGCTATGCAAAACACTACCATAGTAGATATATTGTAAAAGACTGACTATATTTTCCTCCTTTCTATCCCACCTCCCACTTGGTCTATTCACTACTTTGATCCTGTCCCTTTTCAAAAGTGGGTGCTTCCAACTTCCCTACCTCCCTTCCCTCCCACCCTACCTTCCATCATTTCCCCTCTCATCCCCTTCCCCCCCTATGCTCTGGTAAGGTGAGATATCCTATTTAGTATGTATGTCATTCTCTCCCTGATCCAAATTCAATGAGAATAAGGTTTTGCCTTTTTGTCTTCCTGTTCTTCCGCTCCCTTGTAACCATTTTCCCTTGCCTCTTCTATATTAGTTTACCCCATTCTGTCTCTCCCCATCTCTTATCCTTATATTCCTCTCTCACCTCTTAATTTCACCTTTTAAGTATCATCCCTTCCTATTAAATTCAACCTGTGCCCTCTATATATGTATACCTGTAAACATACATACACACATTCACATATGTACTCATATGCCCATATACCCTTCTTCAACTATTTTCATACTGAGAAAAATTTCATCAGTTACAGTTATCATTTTTCCATGTAGGAATGTAAATAGTTCAACTTTGATAAGTTCCTTATGATTTCTTTTCCCTGTTTACCTTCTCAAGCATCTCTTGCTTCTTGTATCTGAATGTCAAATTTTCTATTCAACTCTGGTTTTTCATCAAGAATGCTTGAAAATCCTCTATTCCACTGCATGATCATATTTTCCCCTGAAACATGATAATCACTTTTGCTGGGTGGGTGATTCTTGTTTTTAATCCCAGCTCCTTTGCCCTCTGGAATATCATATCCTGTGCTATTCTGATTTCATTTCCACAATATTCAAATTGTTTCTTCCTAGCTGCTTGTAATATTTTCTCCTTGATCTCAGAATTCTGGAACCTGGCTATAATATTCCTAGGAGTTTTCTTTTTGGGATCTTTTTCAGGAGGTGATCTGTAGATTCTTTCAACCTCTATTTTGCCCTCTGGTTCTAAAACATCAGGGCAATTTTCCTTGAGAATTTCTTGACGGATGATTTCTAGGTTCTTTCTTTGATCATGGTTTTCAGGTAGTCCAATAATTTTTTTAAATTATCTCTCCTGGATCTATTTTCCAGGTCAGTGGTTTTTCCCATGAGATATTTCACATTGCCTTCTATTCTTTCATTCGTCTGGATCTGCTTAATAGCATCTTGATTTCTCATAAAGTCACTAGCTTCCATTTGCCCCAGTCTAATTCTGAAGGAATGATTCTCCTCAGTGAGCTTTTGAGATTTGTTTTCCATCTGGCAAATTCGGATTTTTAAGGTATTCTTCTCCTCATTGCCTTTTTGAGCCTCTTTTGCCATCTGAGGTAGTCTATTTTTTAAGGTGTTATTTTCCTCAGTCAGGCTGTTGACTCTCATTTCATACTTTTCTTGCATCTTTCTCATTTCTCTTCCCAATTTTTCCTCCATTTCTTTTATCTGCTTTTTAAGGTCCTCTATAGCCTGTAACCTGCTCATATTTTCATTTGGGGCTTTTGGTGCAGGAGTTCTGACCTCCTAGTCCTCCTCCTGTTCCATGCTTTGATCCTCTTTGCCCCCCAAATAGGAGTTTAATGTTGAATTTTTCCGTTTATTTTGTTTCCTTTGCCTAGGCATGTTGCCACTCAATTACTTGACTTTTGGGCTTGTTGCCACAGTAGGACTCTGCCATCATACAGGGGAGCTTCTGTCCCAAACGCTGGGGTTTTCTTAGATGCTGGAGGTATTAGTTGGGTGCCCTCTCTGAAGCCTCCACATGCTCTAGCAAGCTGGTCACACACCCCAAGACTTCCACCCCAGACTGAAATCCAGATTCAAGAAGGTTAAAGCAAGAGCGATTATCCCCCCAAACTGAACGCCGGATTCCCCTACAGTTCGCAGGCCAGGAGCTGAAGCTGCTGTATGGCTGCTGCTGTGCAGCTCCTCAGTAGCTTCTTGCCCTGGGGGCAAGAGGCTGACGCACTCCCAAGTACTGGTCCCAAAGTCCATAGGGCACTGACCTCTCACTTTGTCCTTGGCATCTATGTGTTGGTAATTCTGGAAACACCACAGCTGCTGGTGTTCTGGAGTTCCCTCCAGCCGGTTGTTAGTCTGGCTGCCCTGGGGCTAAAACCTCCAACTCACCGGACCTGGGCTCAGCTCCCAGAGTGCCGCACTGGCTGCTCCCTGCCAGGCTGCCAGGCTGTTCTCAGCGGGAGGTTAGCTTCTCTGTATCATTTTGTGGGTTCTGTAGCTCTAGTTCAGAGTCCCCTTTTACATAAATTTAGAAGTGGTGAGGGCTGGAACTGCGTGGAAATGCTGTTTGTACTCCACCATCTTGACCTTTTTTTTAACATTTAAAAAAACTTTTACTTCCAAATTTTCTCTTTCCTTGAGAAGGCAAGCAATTTGATAGATTGTGTATGTACAGTCATGCAAAACATATTTCCATATTATACAAGTCACAAAAACTTAAATCCACCCCCCCAAAAAAAAGAAAAATAAAGTTTAAAAAGCATTCTTCAATCTGCATTCAGACCCCATCAGTTCTTTCTTTGGAACTAGATAGCATTTTTCTTTCATAAGTCCTTCAGAATTTTCTTGCATCACTGCAGTGCTGAGAATAGCTAAGTCCTTCACAGTTGATCACCATACAATATTGCTGTTACTAAGTACGATTTTCTCCTGGATCTGCTCATTTCACTTTGCATCCATTCATATAAGTCTTCCCATGTTTTTCTGAAACCTACCTGCTCATCATTTCTTATGGCACAATAGTATTCCATCACAATCATATACCACAACAAAAGTGAGTATGTATGTGTGTGTGTTTGTACATATATGTCCTTTTCCTTTTCTTTGATATCTTTGGGATACAAACCTAATAATGGTATTGCCAAGATCAAAGAGTATGCACAGTTTGATTGCCATTTGGGTATAGTTCCAAACTTCTCTCCAGAATGGTTGGATCGATTAACAACTCCTCCAACAGTGCATTAGTGTCTCAATTTTTCCACAGTCCCTTCAACATTTGTCAGTTTCCTTTTCTGTTATACCAACCTATCTGATAGGTGTGAGGTAGTGCCTCAGAATTATTTCAATTTGTATTTCTCAAATCAATAGTGACTTAAGAATTTTTTTCATATTACCATAGATAGCTTGAATTCTTCTTCTGAAAATTACTTGTTCATATCCTTTGGCCATTTATCAATAGGGGAATGATTTGTATTCTTATAAATTTGATGTAAAAAGTTTCCTTCTTTCCTTCTAATCTTGGCTGCATTGGTTTTATTTGTGCAAAAACTTTACTTTTATGTAATCAAAATCATATGTCTTATATCTCATAATGTTCTCTATCTCTTCTTGGGTTACAAATCCTTCTCTTATCCATAAGTCTGACAAGCAAAATTTTCCATTCTCCTCTGACTTCTTATCATGTTACCCTTGATGTCTAAACCATGTACCTATGTTGACCTTAGTTTGGGATATGGTGTGAATTTTGGTCTATGCCTAGTTTCTGCCAAACTACTTTCCATTAACAATAATAATATGCTTTTTAAATTAAGTATGTATACTCTGCCCTGAAGTAATTCAAAAGTATGTTATTATTTGAAATGGGCTATAAAAAGCTTAGAAAAACATAAGCAATAAATCATCTCTAAAAACACCTGACATATTAATCACTCTCAGAACAAACTCTAAAGGTTAATTTTATGAGTATTATAATGAAGCAACTTGAGTCTTAACTTTCACAATATTTCTAGCTTGAGAAGGAAACATTTCTTTCTTTCTTTTTTTTAAAAGCAGTTGGGGTTAAGTAACTTGCTCAAGGTTACACGGCCAGTCATTATTTATGTGTGGGAACTCATTTTCTGAGGCCAGAATCAATCCCGGGTCCTCCCGACTCCGGGCCAGCACTCCTACTCACTGCAACACTTAGCCACCCCAAAACATTTCTTTAAAAGGAACTTAAAATACAGAGTAAGAATGCAACAAGTTCATTACTATTCAAAATTTTAAAAATGAATTCAAACTGAACTGAAACATATTTCATCTCTTTCATTTGAATAAGAGAAAGGAAATCCAGCTGAGAACTCTGTAAAGTCCATTAACACGGTCTTGTTTTTAATAAATATTGTATGGAATATAAAGTCAATCTCTTAACTCCAGATTCCCATATTTATCAAGAGGAGGGAGGGAAGACAGATAATACATCTTTCTATCAAGAATGCTTAGGATTAAGATGGCGGAGTAGAAACAGCTCATCCAAGCCACTCTGTCCCCAGATTCCCCCCAAACTATGTAAAAGGGGACTCTGAACAACTTCTGGAGCCCCAGCACCCACAGAACGACACAGAGAAGCTAACCTCCCTCTGAGGACAGCCCAGCAGCCCTGCAGGAAGGACCAGTGCAGTGGTCTGGGAGCCAGCAGCACGCAGCATGCAGAGCGAGGGGAGCAGAGCCAAGCGGAGCCCAGGTCCCTGTGAGCCGAGGTTTTAACCCCAGGGCGGCAGGGCCAGCAGCTGGCTGGAGGAACCCCAGAACACCAGCAGCTGTGGCGATTCTAGAATTATCAACACAGACATGCCTAGGACAAAGTAAGAGGTTAGTGTCCTATGGACTTTGGGACCAGTATTTGGGGAATGCGTCGGCTCCCTCCCCTGGGGGATAGAAGCCACTGAGGAGACACGCCATTTTGTAGTTTTCAGAGGCAGCTCCAGCTCCTGGCCTGCGAACTAGGGAGATCCAGCGATCAGTCTTGGGGGGGTAATTGCTCTTGCTTTAACCTCCCTGGATCTGGATTGTGATCTAGGGTGGAAGTCGTGGGTGGGTTTACAGCTTGCCAGAAACGGAAGTTGCCCCCCACACGTTCGGGACGAAAATTCCTCTGTCTGGCCTTAAAGCCATAGTGTGGCAACAAGCCCAAAAGTCAAGCAATTAAGTGGCAACATGCCAAGGCAAAGGAAACAGAAAAATGCAACCCTAGACTCCTATTTTGGGGGCATAGAGCGGGAAAAGGACTGTGAGGTCAGAAGTCCTGCTCCAAAAGCCCCAGGGGAAAACATGAGCGGGTTGCAGGCCATAGAGGACCTTAAGAAGGACTTTAAAAATCAAATAAGAGAAGTGGAGGAAAAATTGGAAAGAGATATGAGAAGGATGCAGGAAAAGTATGAAATGAGGGTCAACAGCCTGACTGAAGAAAACAACACCTTAAAAAATAGACTAACTCAAATGGCAAAGGAGGCCCAAAAGGGCAATGAGGAGAAGAATGCCTTAAAAAGTCGAATTTGCCAGATGGAAAAAGAATCTCAGAAGTTCACTGAGGACATTCATTCCTTCAGAGTTAGACTGGAGCAAATGGAAGCTAATGACTTTATGAGAAATCAAGATGCTGTTAAGCAGATCCAAACAAACGAAAGATTAGAAGGCAATGTGAAATATATCATGGGAAAAACCACTGACCTGGAAAACAGATCCAGGAGAGACAATTTAAAAATTATTGGACTACCTGAAAGCCATGATCAAAGAAAGAACCTAGAAATCACCCTTCAAGAAATTCTCAAGGAAAACTGCCCTGATGTTTTAGATCCAGAGGGCAAAATAGAGGTTGAAAGAATCCACAAATCACCTCCCGAAAAAGATCCCAAAAAGAAAACTCCCAGAAATATTATAGCCAGGTTCCAGAATCCCCAGATCAAGGAGAAAATACTACAAGCAGCCAGGAAGAAACAATTTCAATATTGTGGAAACACAATCAGAATAGCACAGGACCTGGCAGCTTCTACACTGAGGATCGAAGGGCATGGAATATGATATTCCAGAGGACAAAAGAACTGGGAATGAACCCAAGGGTCACCTACCCAGCAAAACTGAGTATTTTGTTTCAGGGGAAAATATGGTCATTCAGTGGAATAGAGGACTTTCAAGCATTCTTGAGGAAAAAACCAGAATTGAATAGAAAATTTTACATCCAGACACAAGAAGGAAGAGATGCCTGAGAAGGTAATCAGGGAAAAGAAACCAAAAGGAACTTATCAAAGTTGAACTATTTGCATTCCTATATGGAAAAGCAATAACTGTGACTGATGATATCTTTCTCACTATGAAAATAATAGAAGAAGGGTGGGTGGTCATATGAATATATATGTGAATGTGTGTGTATATGGTTACAGTTATATATGGATAGAGGGCATAGGTTGAATTTGTTGGGAAGGGAGAATACTCAAGGGATGAAATTATGAGGTGAGAGAGGAAAGTGGCAAGAGGAGATGAGGAAAGACAGGGTAGGGTAAACTATCTCATGTAGAAGAAGCAAGGGGAAGTGGTTGCAAGGGAGGGGAGAATAGGAAGGCAAAAAAGGCAAAACCACATTCTCATTGAATTTGGTTCAGGGAGAGAATGACATACATACTAAATGGGATATCTCAACCTACAGCAGAATAGGGGGAAGGGGGATGAGAGGTGGGATGATGGATGGGAGGGCATCCTTGGGGGGAGGGGAGGTTGGAAGTACCCACTATAGAAGAGGGACAGGATCATGTAGGGAATGGACCAGGTGGGGGTGGGATGAGTCGGAGGGAATTATAAGCAGCCTTGTACAATATATCTACTATGATAATATTTTGCATAGCTAGACATGTACAACATATACTGAATTACTTATCTCCCCAGAGGGAATGGGTGACAAGGGAGGAAGGAAATGGATCTGAAATACGAGGTCTTAACATTAAATGTTTCAAATATATATAAATACTATTATTAATACTCTTTTGCTTATAATTGGGAGATAAGATGTGCAGGCATTGGGACACAAAGATTCACCTTCCTCTAATGGAAAAGTCGATGGGGGTATGGGAGAAGGTATGGGAGAGAGCAGATTGGAGGAAGTGATATCTTGTGGGACTGCTATTCTGGGAGGCTGGGTAGGGGAATAACAGGGGGGTGGGGGAGAAATGATTGTAACTCAAAATCTGGCAGAAATGAATGATGTAAAACAGAAGTTAATAAAGCATTTGTTAAAAAAAAAAAAGAATGCTTAGGATTTGGTTTAAATGGAAGAGCAATGATGTATATAAGCACATTTTGCTTTGGTCTAAAACAAGCCTGTACAACCTGTGCTGTTTTGCAGCATGCCAAAGGATTTTGGGCCACCTGCAAAAAATGTAGAGGAAATCATTTTGCTGATCACCTGAAATCCTTTGGCATGCTGCAAGCAGTGCAGGTTGTAGAGGCCTGGTCTAAAAGGTGCTATTATGTTAGATTTTTTAAAAATCTCATAAGCAATATAAAGAAGATAACTATTACTATAAAAATTTAATTCTAACCAATTTCTTAATATTCATTTTAAAAAATTATTGATAATATAATAAAGTTGAAAAATTACTTATAGCACTGTATATGTTTTACTCCTGGAGAAAAACATACTTAGAATTAAGATATATGCAAAAGTACAGTCTAAGTGTATTTCTCTCAAAAACTAGCAAAGGCACATAGTAGGAGTTTAATTAATGTTGAATTGAACTACATTAGTGACTAAATATATGATATAGGACAGAAGAGCTCAGTACTGTCAGTGCAGCATCATTTTGTGAGAATGGTAATTCAGATGTCCCCATAAAATAGGAAGGTGCCACAAAAGACTTCTATTAGGATACTGGGGAAACTTCCATCGTTTTGCTGCTGTTAATTTGAAAGGGAAAAAAAAAGCAAATCAAACCCTTTTCCTGATCTTTGCCACATTTCTATCCCTGAAACATGAAGTCATCTGGGACTGGATCACCAGAATTTCCCTCTTGAGAATCCTATGGAATCCTATCTTTTCTCTGAATTTCTTGAAATATCCTTTCTCCAAAGTCCTTGGTAGTTCTCAGACTATGCCCGGAATTCCCTCCTATCTTTTATGATCCAAAAGATCATTGCTTCCCAAAATTCCCAGCATTTTCACTTCCCCAAACCACTTCCACCTTACTGGTCAAAATCCAGTCCAAAACAGCTATTTCCTTCTATTTGCCACCTTCTTAAAGATGAATTTAATTGATTAGAGGCACCTCCCCCAAACCTCAACTTATTGCCAGAGTTTTACTGAGCAAAGAAAGGAAGGAATAGCAGGGATTCTGCAGAAGGTTCAAGATGGTGGGGATGAGTACTCTGAGTGCTCTAGGGCCAGCTCATTGAACAGGGGATCTGGGGTCACAGAAGGTCCATGAAGAGTCATCTAATCCAATTCTCTCCTACCCGAGAAGAAACTGAGACCCATAGAGGGTAGGTGACTTGACTGTCCAGGGTCACACAAATACTGAATTGCATAGTGTATTTCTGAGCCCACTGCCCTAAGAGTTTCTTCACTGGGAATTTGAGGGGTGACTTTTTTTATAGTTGGGGATCTTGTGGTGACAACACACTGGGGTATTTATAAACTGGAAGTTTACAAGGTAGGAACTGCCTGTATTCTAGCTAAGAATCTAACTTACAGCTATGTTATAGGTAACAATAGTATCCAGGATTTTAAAGATCCTGGAAGACAAGGACCTTGTCATATTTTTAAAGATTCTCTTACATGAGACTAAGCAAAGATACTTAATAAATATGTCTTGAATATTAGATTTAATGATAATCTGTTATCCTTTTCATATGTCAAATCAAATGCAATAAGTAAGTTCTTATTATAACACATGAGGATGACAATGTGTGACCCTTCATTATTTCATGTTCATTTCTCTCTATGATCAAAAGCAAACATTTATTAATAAAGTGGCCAAAAGATTAAGAGAATAATCTGGTCTTAGAACAGAATGAAGCCAAAAGACCCCAAAAGGCTTAACCTTCAACCTCATTCACACCACTGCCTGACCAGTTGTGCTTATCAAACATTTCAAATGATGGTTTGCAAAGATAGGATTATTTGGGATTACACCTCAGAATTTCATTCTCTCTTGAGTCAACTTTACATTGAATCTCAGTTCCTTCTCCTAAAATCCACATGAATGTGAGTCTTTGTCCAGAATTCTATTTTTTATTTGGAATAAGAAGGTCACTAGCAGGATACTAACAATATAGTTTTAATCCATTTTACATTCAAGTATCTACCCTTTGGAGCACTGAACTTGGAATTCACCGTAAGGACCACATTACAAATGACACCTTTTGATAATGAGATTCTTTGGGAGAACTTCCTGAAATGGGTTCAGTGCACTTCAACAAACATTTCTTAAGCATCTGTTAGGTATGAGGTAGTGGGTTAGGCTCTGAAAACATAAAGATTCATAAAGCATAGCCCTTGACTTTAAAATTAAAGTACTTACAATCTAGGAGCAGAGAAAAATCAAGCATACATATAACTACAAGACAAATCAGAAGGTAGCAAGTGTTTATGAAAGGCACAAAGCACTCTGAAACATTTGAGGGTTAGATTATTTCAGGCTAAGAGAAATCAGGGAAGAACTCTAAAAAGAGCTGGGGTCTGAAATGGGAAGATGCAAAGAATTTCAATAGATATATGCTAAAGAAGTACCTTCCAGAAGTGGGGAGATGGCATAGACCAAAGAACCAAAGTGAGATTGGGCAGGACAAATTCTGAGAATGGAATGAGTTCATCTATGGCTCTCTCTGCACTCACTCGGCCACAGCCCTGACTTAGGCACCTGTCATCTCTTGCCTAGACAACTTCAATAGCCTCCTCACAGGTTTCTCAATTTCCAACTTCCCCCTTCTTCAATCCATCCTCCACAAAGCTGCCAAAATAATTTTCCTAAAGCCCAGGTCTTTCCATGTCACTGACTCTATCAAACAATCCCACAATCCAAACTCATGGGACTATCAGTAAAAGCCCTTGGGGTCTGGCTTCAGATTACCTTTCCAGATAGACTTCAAATTACTCTCCTTCCCACAATATCCATGACAGCCAAACTGGCCTGCTGGCTGTTTCCCAAATTCAACATCCCACTACACATACATGGGCCTTGCACAGGTTGACTCCCATGCATAAAGTGAATGCCATCCACAGAGAGAATATGTGTTTTCCTTTAAGGCAGAGAAAGTCTTTTAGGGTCTCCCTTTAGTTCTTAAGGATTTCTCTTTGTCCTCCAAGTATCTTGTATTTCCATATCTACAAAAGACTGAATCCCCTCGGGTGATGTAAGCTCCCTCCCTGAAGGCAGGGCTGGTTTTTTATTTTGCTTTAGTTATCATCTATTATCATATCATTTATGTATTGAATGTTGCATGAAATCAGAAGGGAGAAGAATCAAAGATGAAGCTGCAGAGGGGCATTGGAGTCACACAATCCATAGGCCTGACTGTCAGGCTAAGGAGTTTGAATTTGACCCTACTGGCAGTGGAAGCCAATGAAGGGGAACAATGCAGAGTTACACAGCAGAAAGATTATTCAGCCATGGGTCTATAAAATAAACTGAAATAAGGAGAAATAGAGTCAAAGAAACCAGTTAGTAAAATATGAATAACAGTACAAGATGAAAGACTGAAAGATGCTGAACTAGGCTGACAGCAGTAGGAAAAAGAAAAAGGATGGGAAGCTGTTGAGAGACACTAACAACAGTCTGGACTGAACTTTGGAACCATCTGGATAGAGGAGAATAAGGACTCAGGAATGCTCCTGGTGCCTCAGTAACCAGGGAGAAGGCAGTGCCTCTTCAGAGCTCAGGGGGAGCCCAAAACTGTCATCAGGACATAGAGGTGAAGAAGTCAAATGGTTATCTAGAAAGAAGAACTGGAGCTCAAAGAGCCTGCTTGGGCCAAATTCTTCTCTCTAGCTCATCATGTTAGCATGAGGTTCTGGTGTACAGGATTTTTAAGTGAGTTCAAACCCCTATGCTATTAGTTAAATGTCTAGCGAGTTTAAATATAAACACTTACCCTTTTTGGCAGCCACCGTTTTACTTGGAGGTTTTTCTGTTGGTTTTAGAGCAAATGAAGATGAAAAAACAGAGGCAGAATCCTCTTCACCACTGTCAAATTTTGTTGCATCTGTAAATAAATAAAGTCTCTTTAGGAAATGAGCTCAAACAATTGCCCTCCTTGTTAACCTTTAAAACATTTTCCTTTCTAAAATATGAGCTGGGAATCAAATGTATCAGTGGAAATCCTAGAGACAAGATGGAATTAGAAGTTCTTACTTTCTAAGAACAAGAGAACAGCAACATAAAAACAGCCATGGTAAAAAGGGAATGCAAGATTGAATCAAAATATCGCTTTAGGTTGTGACATTTGTATCGTTGATCTCAGATATGTACATTATTCTAATTTTGCTAATACAAAATTCCAGTAGTTCACAATATTTATAGTGCAAATCCAATAAAGCTAATATAAGCTAAACACTGAACAATCCTTGTTAAAATACATTCTGTAAAAGTTGTATACAATGGTTATTTCAATATATGCCCAACCTATGCTATTTCAGGAATAGTAATACTAAGAACTCAAATGCTAAAATAGTACTTAAGCATTTTATTTTAAAATTTAAAAGTTCTATTCTGATACTCAATCCTGGTATGGAAGTGACCTGGTGTTCTTGAAGACTCCATCAGAAGAGTACAAACTCAGGTTCTAGCAAGCTTTTAAGTAGAAACCTGGTGATGGAATTTGTTTTCTGTCAAAAAGGTTTTAGACCATCTCTAAACATTAATTTAAGTTTTGATACTCTGGGTATGAAATCATTGCTCAAATTACAATTTGTTGACATACTATTGGAGAGATAAAACCAATTTAAAATTTAACTTGAAAGAGGATATGAACCTTGGCTGAATTTAGAATCATGGGATTCAAATCTGGAAGAAACCTTGAAGATAAACTCTTTCAACACCCTCATTTTACAGATAAGGAAATTAAGTCTCACCCAATGTTATACAACTATTAAGCAGTAGAATCAAGATTCAGATTCAAATCCTCTTCCTCCAAATCAGTAATATAAGCTTTCTCCACAATACAAACTTTCTAATACAAGCTGTCTTCACACTTGAGGGGGGCTGGATTTTAGCTCTTTGTTTAGGAGAACTCTTTCAGAAAACCAGATGTTTCTGTGTATAACAGGAGTTATACCCAATTTTATTTCAAGTCTAACAAGAGCCACTGACCAAGGACGAAGAAGAGTTAGCCACACAGTTAATCCATCTTGATAACAATAAAAACAACAATTAGTACGAAAGACATTCCTAGATCATATGACCAAAAAATGTTACAAACTTGCAGAAATATTTTAGAACATACCAATTCACATAGCAACAACAAAGGCTGACATGAATGACCCCCATTAGACTTACTACTGGTTCATCTCTGGATGGAGTTAAACAGCTAAAATCTAAGAGTGGAATTCCAAAGGCCCTCTATGAACAACATTTACATGAACTTGACCAACAACACCGCAGCAAAGAAGCACCCAACAAATGGCTTAGTCATATGAATGTTTACAGAAATGAAGGTGTTTATGATAACATTAAAAGACAGGATCACTGCTACCAGAAATTACTGAAAGGTCATCCTTAAGGAATATGGACTTACTTTATCGATAGAGATTCTAAAAGAAAATGATAGAAACTATGCAACATCACTGCAGGTTGCAAAAATATTGAATACCTAGGAAAACTGAACAGGTAGCTAGAATTATATACAAGAAGCTTACCACCTTTATGAATGAATAGACTGCTAACTGAATAAACTATACCCTAATAAAATTGGAGCTTTCTGAAAGAATATTTCTCAATTATCTGTATATAACCAAAACCCCTGTTCTCTAATTTTCTTACTTTTGTTAAGGGTACCATTATTCTTCCAGTGACCCAAGTTCAGAACCTTGGAGTGATTCGTATCCCCATATGCAGCCCCTGCCAAACCTTGCCCACTGCCCCACACTCTCACCCTTCTCTCTTCTCACACCACATGACTACTCTAATTCAAGCTTTCATTACCTCCTGAAACTGTTGGGGTAGCCATAGAAAAGATTAATAATGGAAAGGAACCTTAGAGGTCATCTAATCCAACCTCCAACTGGGTCAAGAAATGTGAAGTGACTTGCCCAAGGTCACCCAGGTCCTTCATTCCAAAGCCAAACTCTCTCTACTGTCCTAAGGAAGAGACTTCTTACTGGCCTCCTGGTACTAAGATTCTGCCATTTCTAATGTATTGTCTGAACTGCTGCCAAATTGATATTCCTAAACTACAGATCTGACTGCGTCACTGCCCTACTCAGGAGGTTTCAGGAACTTCCTCCTGCTTCTAGGATAAAATACAAACTTCTGCTTGGTATTTAAAGTGTCAGTCTCTCCTTTATTCGCCTTCATGCCATCCAGGTTCCAGCCAAGAGATCGTTTGCTCTTCCCTGTATGGTATGACATCCCATCTGCAGCTGCCGATGGACACAGCCTGTCCCTGTGCCTGGAATGTTCTCTCTTCTCATATTAGACTCTTAGAAGCCCTAGCTCGCTTCCAGACCTGGTTTTGAGTGCACCCTCCTCCATGAGACCTTTCCTGATTTCATTATTGATGAGGAGGAGGAGGACAATAGCCAATGTGTATGTAGAGCTTTAACCTCTGCAAAGTGCTTTACAAATATGTCCTTTGATGCTCGCAACCCTGGGAGTGCTCTTCTTATCACCATTTTATAGATGATGAAACTGAGGCTGGGAGAGTCTACATGACTTGCTCAGGGTCACACAGCTAATAAGTATCTGAGGCTTGATTTGAATTCAGATCTTCCTGACTCTAAGTCAGGTGCACCACCCCACTGCTTCTAATCTATCACTGATTCTCCTAGGTATGAGGGTCAGCCAAGTTCCCACCCACCCTAACTTAACTTTTTTTTTTATTCTGCATTTACTTATCCATGAACATGTTGCCCTAAGGACAGAACAGTTTAACTTTCACACTGACATCCCCCTCATGCAATCCCCACATGGCACAGGCTGGTTTAACAAGCGCAGTACAAAGTACAGCTTTGAACAATAATCCCCCGTAACTTCTAGCGGCACATCAGATAACTATTGATAATGACAAGTTTCAGTTCTAGAAGGCTGACAGAGCTCGTTCCTCCCCACTTCCCTGTGAGTTGGGTGGTGCAAACCTTATCCTCATCCTACACAGAAGTAAACAAACTCAGAAAGTTAAGTGATGTGTCAGTTATTGCACTTTGAGTAAACGTCAGAGCCAGAACCCGAACCTGTACATATACGTCTATATGTACATGGACAAGCGTGTATGTATGTACACATGCACAGATCCATGTATGCATGCATATATTTGCACACACAAACATGTGTTTTAGGTATATATGGATGGATGCACCTGCACATACGGATCACATTTGCCTTCACATATACACACATAGTCTATGCACGTGTATGTACATGTGTCTACAAACATGTGTATATACACGTATTTTCCCATATGTGTGTGTCTGCACCCACAAAGCTATGTGTATACACACGTGGATGCATGCATCTGCATATAAGGAGTAAGCTGACCTTCCTCACTATACACAAACATTTATATATGTACATATGCAGACATATAGAGATATGTGTGTTTACACACACATACTTTTGTGTAAGTGTATATGATTTTCCTCTGAAGACAAGTAAAGATTTCTTAATTATCCATGGTTTACTTTGCTCCAAGAACAAAAGTGAATCTTACACTACTATAAATCCCCAAATAAGGCTAAAAATAAGGAAAAAATGGGCATACCATCTTCTGACTTCTGTGAATAAGAAGGGAATGAGAACAGGTTCCCAAAGTCCTGGGTTTTCTTGTCATGTGAGGATTTTCTAATATTAAAAAGAGAAATTAAACATAAAGATACTGTTTTAAATATGGAGTGTTACCTCTATCAAATAGAATGAATGTATGTTACTTTATTCTTTGAATCAACAAAACAAGCTCTTAATTAACTTATTAAACTTTTCCTTCACATTCTTTTAAAGACTGATTAAAGGAATAATAAAAACTCACATTTGCATAGTGCCTTATGGTTTGTAAAAGCTCTTTCCAAACAGTAAAGCTGTGAGGTACATAATAACAAGTGCTATTGCTCCCTAAATACAGATGAGGAAACAGAGTTACAAAAAGATTAGGAAACCTGCCATGGGTCACCCAGTTGGTAAGCATCAAAGCTGGGGCATGAACTCAGATACCCTAACTCCATGGCCACTATGCCACATTTCCTAAGTATTTCATCTTAAAACAGAAAGAAAGTTAAAAGAAAGGCATAAAAGGTACTTCATTTAAAAATTAACAAAATGTGATTTGTTGTAATAATCTCATTTTTAAATTTAGAATGACCTGCAGCATTGATGCTTAACTCAAATTCTCATCTTGATTTACACACACACACACACACACACACACACACACACACACACACACACACACACACACACACATTCTCTCTCTCTCTCTCTCTCTCTCTCTCTCTCTCTCTCTCTCTCTCTCTCTCTTTCTCTCTCTCTCCCAGAAACCTTCTTGTCTTTGCCTCAGTGCCTCAGTGCATCAGAGGACAGGATGCAGGCATAACCAGGGGACCCCATTTCTCAGAACAGGTGCCTCTCAGTCTAGCTCAGATAACTGCCAAAAAATAGTATTCTAGGCATTTGGCCAATATCAGTTATATTCAAAACAAAACAAAACAAAACAAAAAAACTCCTTGACCTAAGTTCATAGTCTTGTGGTGATAGGGGATATGAAGCAAGACTAAATTCCTTAAATCAAGGCTAAAGGTCTGAAGGGAAAAAAAGGCCTCCAAATTCCCCAGTTTCCATGCTTCCATCTATCACAGTTTCAACTGCAGAAGTGCATTTATCATTTAATAACATCTACTTTGTTCATTTCATGAGAAGACTCCTCCCTTCCCTAGACTGATAAATAGTTTAAAGAGAAGAAAAATGTTTGGAAAATAGCATTTTAAAGTCCATGAAAAAACTACCAAAAAACCCTCCCAGATAAATAAACAACTGTTTACTTACTCTGGAGTTACTTTTGATTTGACTGGAGAAAAATTATAGTCATCCTTATCCAAGCCATCTGAGGGAATGAACTCATCATCTCTATCATTTGTCACAGGAGATGATTTTACTTTCAGTTCCTCTAAATCATTATTGTCATCTTCATCAGCATCATCTTCCTCTTCCGAAAAATCAAAAGTATATTTAGGCCTTTCCGCTAGAGAAAAAACACACACACACACATACACACAATTATTAGGATGTCAGCATTCAGACTTATTAACATAAATAAGCTTAATATACATACAAAGTGCTTTGATATTTTAAAAAGCACTTCATGCTTTTAGGCTGTGTCTAGGTATATTCAAAATGAAATACAAATGTGAGGCCATTCCAGTGTATAATTAAATGTAAATCTAAGTATTTTCACACTGTAAAACCCCTCTTTCATACTTTCCTGGGGACTGGACAGAAATGCTTTAAAAATGTCAGAGCTGAGAAAAAAACCTTGAAGATCACTTAAACCAACATTTGTAGCTAAAGGGTCTAGAAAGGGAGTGACATGCCCAAAGGCCTAAAATGGGGCAGAACAGCAGAGTTATGGCCAGAGCCAGTGTCTGGACATTACTGTTCTTTATACTACACGCACAGCATCTATCAAGTGTCCATTAAATAATGGGATATTTACTAAATATTTCTAAGAAAGGCCTGAAAATTGTGGGAAATGTAAATTAAGGCATTATCAATACCGGAATTTAATGGACCTAGGGGAAAATGTGCAAATTTTAGGGAAAAAGGACAGATTATGCAAATAGTAAGTTTTGCTATTTTTTATAAGAGTAAAAAATTTTAGTTATCTAGCAAACCAATTCTCCACTTTGCTTTTGTTATGTAGAAAAGTCAAGATTTTAGTTCAAAATATGTTGAGACTACAAGATATTTTCATTTCCCCTTATGTCCTCAGTTCCTATCAATGCTAGGCATACAATAAGTACTTAATAAGTGCTTGCAGTTTCACTTAAATGCAGGTAAAATTCTAAAGATGCTTCTCTAATACGCTATAAAGTCAAGTATTTTCTTTACTGCAATCTTTTGGGGCAGTAGCTATAATAGTGATCTCCAACCAAAAACAGACATACTAGAGAAAAAAACAAAGATATACAACTATCCTTCATTTTATGCAAAATTACTTTTCTTTAAACAATAGCACAACGAGATAAATAGAAAGCACTGTAGTAGCAACAAAATGGAAAGTGAACTACTAATAATAACCAAGTCTCACCATAAAGAAGAGATATGAGAATGAACCTCCTTACCTTCTCTGTAGAAGTGGGTGACTAAGGATGTGGAATACTACACATACTATTGGGCTAGACTCATGTCTTCATTAGTTTTGGTGAACTGCTTTCCTTCACTCTTAAACTACACACACACACACACACACAGAGCATATACACATATGTGTGTGTGTAGAGAGACTATGGAAAATTACTTTTCTTTAAATAATATCAATATAACAATTACAAAATATATACATATATAATACAGTAAAACATGTGTGTGTATATGTTTTATATATACATCTATATGCCTCTATATGGGGACAGCTAGGTGGCAACATAGTGCATAGAACACTGGGCCTGGAGTCAAGGAGACTCATCTTCCTGAGTTCAAATCTGAGCTTAGGCACTTACTGTGTAACCCTGGGTTAATCACTTAACCATGTTTGGCTCAGTTTCCTCATCTGTAAAATGAGCTGGAGAAGGAAATGGCAAAACCACTCCAGTATCTTTGCCAAGAAAACACCAGATGGGGTTGTGAAGAGTTGGACATGACTTAAACAACTGAAAAAATAATACGCAAATATAAAAAATAGCACCAATAAAGTAGGTAACTGATTTGTTTTAAAACATCTGCAGCCAGAAATTAAGGAACTTTTAAGCTAGAATAGATTTAGAGAGCTAGAAGGGCCTTTTAGAAATGATCAAATCCAAATACCTCATTTCACAGAGAAGGACATAATGCCTATAGAGGCTAAGGGCCTTGCCTAAATTCATTCATACCCAGATGCTCTGACTCTAGATTCAATGAGAGCTATTTCCATTAACCATGCTGCCTTTATGTTAGACAATGACATATACCCTTAAGCCCAGTTCTGCTTGTCACAGTAATTTATCCAAAGCTGGAGGAAAGCCAGGTTCCATGAGCAATGAGATAGAGTACAAGGATTTACTTAACTATAGGAGAAATTCCTGTGATACAGTGTAAGAAGATACTGAAAAGAGAAAAATAACTCTTAGGGGACCTAGCTTTGCCAATATGTTTTATAAAGAATAAGTCACAAGACTGGCTACCACATGAGCCCTTTCCTCCCTAAAATGTTTTAATTCAGTATTGTGGGGAATAGCAATGATTTAAAAGAAAAAAACTAGGATTCATTTCACAGAAATGTAGCCAACTCTGCCAGAAAGCATTTCTTTTTTAAGTGAAGGGTGCTCAAAGACACAGCACCTTCCACTGGAAATTCTAATCCATTCATTACTAATTCTGTAATGACTTGCCTTTCCTATAAGTTTCTCTCTTCCTCTAACAACAGTAAATTCATTTAAATTTCTAACTCATTTTCTTCATTTAAGCTGTATTTTTATACATGCAAAATGTATGTTTTGGTTGAAAAAAGACAGCCCTTAAGAATCATTGCTTGGATATGAACAACTTAGTAGAAGTCTCTCCTATATAATATAGTGACCATAAAATATCTAGCAGTACCAGCAGCTCGTCTAAGCAGAGAGTCTCTTGGAATAATCACAGGTTCAGTTTCTTCCAAGTCACTTTCTGACTTGGATTCATCATCAGACCAAGGGTTTCTTTTCTTCACTTTCTTTGCACTGGATTTATTAGAAGAGAGAGGTGTTTTTCTCACCCTGGTACCTAAAATCAAGTAAACAACATATAATAGTTAAATACTCCAAACTTGTAATAACCAGCAATCCTTTACTATTAATAGTAAAAAGCAGGGCGGCTAGGTGGTGCAGTGAATAGCGCGCCGGCCCTGGAATCAGAAGGACCTGAGTTCGGAGCCGGCCTCCGACACTTAATCCATACAAACAAAAAAAAAAAAAACCTAGCCGTGTAACCTTGGGCAAGTTACTTAACCCCAATTGACCTAAAGGGGCGGCGAGGTGGTGCAGTGAGTAAGAGCACCGGCCTCGGAGTTTGGATGACCCGAGATCAGATCCGGCCTCAGAAAATGAGCACCCACACATAAATAATGACTAGCCGTGTAACCTTGAGCAAGTTACTTAACCCCAATTGCTTTAAAAAAAAAATAGTAAAAAGCAAAGCAATTATATATATATTAGCAGCCATGTCATATTACCAATGATAATTTTTTTAATGTAGTACTCATAACAACTGAGAGGTTTATTCCAACTGGCTTTGACTTTCTCTAATGGTGTGGAGGTGGAGCTAGGTTCTCAAAGGTGTTATCAATAGAAAGCAAGTCCTGTCTGGTAGTAGGAAGCTGTGAAGGCTTTGGTAATGGGGTCCAGCAAAAGACTATTTTCCAGAGAAGAACACAAGTAAGTTTTAATAGAGTCATCACCTGAGGATTGGTCACCAAGTGATTATTCAATTACATAATTCAAGAAAAAGTCTATACCAAGTTTTAGAGGGAATTTCAATCAGCATCAGTGGTACAGGCTACCAATCCAAGGAGGGCCCAGATCTCTGGATCCTACTCTTAAAATAAAAGTTTGAAAGCAATCTAACTTCTTTGCCCAATATAACCATTTCTTCTCACTGTCACCTCCACAAGCTATTATCTTTTGTGACTAAACTCCTGAAAAGCCAATCTACATCCTTTCTTCTTCTTTTATCCTTCTGCTTTTTGGAGGGAGCAAGGTCACACAACTAGTTTTTGTGTTAAGTTTCTTCCAGATTTGAGGTCTGAGGTCTGAGGCCAGATATGAACTCAGGTCCTCCTGACTCCAGGGCCAGTGCTCTATTCACTGTACCACCTAGCCGCCCCTTTACATCCTTCTTCTTATTTTTCAGTCATCTGGTTTCTAACTTCCTCATTCTACCAGAACCACTGTCTCCAAAGTTACCAGTGATCTATTAGCTGCCATATCCAATGGCCTTCTCTCAGTCCTCCTTAATCTCTCTGCTGCCTCTGACCCTGTTGCTCACTCTCTCTTCCTTGATCCTCTCTTCTCTCTAGGGTTTCAGGACCCCCCTCTCCTGGTTCTCCTCCCACCTGACCATTCCTTTTCAGTCTCTTGCTAGATCTTCTAGGTCATGTGCTCTAATTAAAGGTAACCTCCAAAGCTCTTTCCTAGACCTTCATCCTTTCTCTCTCTGCACTATGACACTTGGTGATTACACCTACAGTCATGGACTTAATGACCATCTCTATGCTAATGATTCTCACATCTACCTAACCTCTCTGCTGACCTCCAAACTCATATCTCCAGCTGTCAACTGGACATTTCAAACTGGATATCTAGTAGACATATAAAATTTAACATGTCCAAAACTGAACTCATTATCTTTCTCTCAAAACTGTCCATTCTTCCTTATTTCCCTATAACTGTTAAGGGTACCACCATCCTTTCAGTCACACAGGTTCAAAACCTAGATGCCATCAATTCCTCACTCTCACTCCTCATATCCAATCTGTTGTGACAGCCTGTTGATTTTACCTTCATAATATCCCTTGCACAGATGCCCCCTTGTCTTCTTTGATGTTGCTACCACCTTATCACCTCCCTGCTCCAGACCATCCTCCACTCAATTGGCACAATGACCTTCCTAAAGTGCAGGTCTGACCTTACTTAATGAACTGCAGTGGTTCTATATAGTCTCCACAATCAAACAAAAAAATCTTCCATTGGGCATTCAAAGTCCTTCATCATCTTTCCCACCTCACCTTTCCAGTCTTATTAGATCTTATCCCCCCACCATTTACTCTACAATCAAGTGACACTGGCCTCCTCACTAGACTCCCAACTAGACATCTTCCAACTCTAGGCGGCTTCTCTGGCTGTCTCCCATGTCTGCAGAACGTCCTGGTTCTCTTCAAGTCCCAGCTCAAATCTACCTTCTACAAGAAGTCTCCCCCCATCTCCCTTAATTCTAGTATTTTCCCTCTGTTGCTTATCTCCAAATTATCCTGTCTGTAGCTTGTTTGAACATCGGCATTTATATGTTGTTCTCTTCAACTAGCCTAAATTCCTTGGGAACAGGGGGCTGTCTTTTGCCGTTCTTTTACTTGTAACACTTAGCGTTATGCCTTATTAGGATATATTGAGCATTTAATAAATGTTGATTGACTGAAACAGCTTTAATCATTTTTGTACAAAACAGCTCACCAGGCTCCTTTTTCTCCCTTTTGGGTTTGGGTCCTTTAGGTGCAAGAGTAGATATTGTCAATGAATCTTCTCCTGCACCTTCTGCTGGTGTTCCACCTAATTCATCATCAAATTCCACTTTTACTGCCGTAGGATCAAGATCACCCTAAATATGAGAAAGAGAATTGAAGATAAAAAGATACACAAGAACATAGTGCTATTACGACGTGCTTTAGAATGTGTTTATATCTGATGCATCCTCTGTAAGAGCTACCAGTTGATAGGAAAGTATTCTGAGACCCCAATAGACAAGTAGAGACAACAAGCAGAAGAATCTGCAGCTTAATATCACCTGATACTGTGGCAAGTGATACTGTTTGCTGGTACAATTTACAGATCTCTGGATATAACAAGTGTCCCCTCTCAAGCAAAAATAAGGTATTTGGCTTTTTCAGCATGAAAGGCATTTCAGGCTGGTAATTGTGCAAATTAATTATCTCCTTTAAGATTCCAAAGCAAAATTCTAAATATGCTATGGTTGCATAAGGGATATTATCCAGGAAATGCATAAACAGAGAAGATGGGTGGTTAGTTATGCATCAAGAGAAAGGGACAACAGGTGGACAGCCTAATTGTTACTCTAGTAACCAAAGAATGTTAAATAGTTTGGAGGAAGGTCTCCAAAGTAGATCCTCTATAAAAGTTATAGGGAAACATGGTGCCAAGAGATACCCATGTTGATGACATTTTTGGATCAGTTGATATAATTAATATTATTCATTGATTATAGTCTTAAATTGAAAATTCTTGACATAATTATGTTTGATATTTTTCCCTTAAAAAAAAAAAAATCTGAATTCAATTGTTTTCACCTGCATATGGCCTTTAACTATTTTTAAACCCCATAAGAAAGGATTCTCTCTATCTTGCTTAGCATTATCAACTAGAATATGGAACAAAAATTTAAGCATAAGTGAAAAACAAAGTTGAACAATGTTACTACCATATAATGGTTTAATTATTCTTCACTTTTTAGTAACACAACTCAAGTGACCTCTACCAGAATGAATGAATTAAAGTAAGGGTGTACATTTTTACCCACCTTCTTTTTCTTTAGCAACTTTTTGCTTGCATCAGCCTTCATGGCAGAGGTGATCTGTGGAATGATCCTTCTACCATGGGGCGAGGGCATGGTCTCTTCCAACTGAAGCTTCTTTATCTTGGGTTTGCCAACTTTGCCTTTTATTGCTTTGCCACTCATTCCAGCCAAAGCATCCTCTCGTTCTTGGGCTTCCACTTTCTAAGAAGTAACCATAAGGTAGTGATGAAACTGAAAAACTGCCTTGTAGAGAAAAACCACTGTAACTATGGTAAGATTAAAAACAACTTAAAAGGATTCTATTATAGAAGACATTAGATTCTAATCTGCATAAGATAGTGAAAAGAACATTGGTCAAGAGATCAGACAACCTGGATTCTCAATCCCTCTCTACCACTCTGTGACATTAGGCAAGTCACGCCTGCTCTGGGCTTTATTCTTCCTGTCTGTTATATGAGAAGCCTGGGTGAAATGACCTCTGAGATCCTTCAAATTACTTAACTTTACGGTCTTAAGATATTTTGGTGCAGAATCCCTACATTTATCAGAAGAATATTAACTAGATTTACCATAGTCATAGCAAGTAATCAACAAGTATGATCTTAATCACAGTAGTCAAGTAATATCTATTTGTTTAGATATAAGAAAAAAGAAGAAAATGTTTAAAACAAAACACTTCATAAATAGAATGATTCATGTCTTGTTTCAGTAATAAGGTGGTCAGAAAAATTATGACAAAATGAAAAGGCATCAATCTAGCAATGCTCTGGATGAGGAAATGATTATTCTTAGCACTGTTATTTCCATTACAAAAGGTGCCCTCCTTCTACAATGAAAATCCTTTAGAAGGGAAAAGGAGCCCTTTGGATGCCCAACAGATTCTTTTCCCCAAGTATAAGGGAAAAGACGTGTTTTAAAATGTTTTACAGAATGGCCCACATGAGATCTACTTTTGTTTACAAATCAATAAACTCAATGAAATAATATAACATTCCTTGACTCAATACAAAAGATACCTTTCCAGACTTACAAATACTAAAACCATCAAATCTTTGGGGAAAAAAATTGGTTTGAAAGACAAGAGATTACTCTGAACTCAAAGGAAAACAAAGGAGTTTTCTCTGGGACTCCTATAAGGCAAAGTCAAAAAATAAATTAAAATTGCTGAAACATTCAAAATCTTTATCTCACCATTTTCATAGGAACAGGTCAAATTTAAAGAAAGAATAGATTATTACCATCAATATTTTTATTTTCTCTGTATTTTGAAAGGATTGTTTCATTCTTTGTAATGTTGTAAAATGTATTATTTTCAATGGAAAGGAACCCCTGAGATAACAACTGTAATCAAGGGGAAATTATAGTTCAATTTATATAAATTTTATTTATGGCTGTTTCCCAAGCTAAGAAATCTGATGATCCAAATATGCAGTGACAAGATTTAGATAAAATATATCTAAAAGTACATACGTTAAACATTATGTTTGAGTGTATTCAATGTTTTAAAAAAATAAGTTTTATTTCTGGCTTTTTGTTAGAAGTCAGATTATATCATACCATTCTGGTTAGCTATAATTTTAATGAGTTAAAGCTTTAAAGGATTTACTATTTTTAGAAAATTCTTCAAAAGTTTATCTCTTGTTCTAAACTTTAACCTGTTGAGACTTTTATAAGAAAGACCTTTGAGAAATTATCACCTTCTAACATTTTAGGGGAAAGCTTTACTTCCTCTTTTTATCTAGAGTTTACATGAAATTATGTAAGAAATTTAACTGAATTTATATGGTAGAATTTAAGCTCTTCTTGTTGGAGAAGGAAATGGCAAATCACTCCAGCATCTTTACCAATAAAACCCCAAATGGAGTCATAAAGAGTTGGACACTTATTAAGTTGGGGCGGCTAGGTGGCGTAGTGAGTAAGAGCACTGGCCTCGGAGTTGGGATGACCCGAGATCGAATCCGGCCTCAGAAAATGAGCACCCACACATAAATAATGACTGGCCGTGTAACCTTGAGCAAGTTACTTAACCCCAATTGCTTTAAAAAAAAAAAAAAGAGTTGGACACCACTAACAGACAAAACAACAATTTATACTTATCTGGAGTTCACATGAAATTATGTAAGAAATTTAACTGAAATTATATGGTAAAAGGTAAGCTTCTAGAAGGCAGAGATTCTTTCACTATTATATTTGTATCCCTAGCACTAACGTAGCACCTGATACACAGACAGTGCTTAATAAGCCCTTGTTGATTTACTGATCTATTCTTTCAATTAGAAGTAAAAGATTTTTCCTTCCTGGCCAAAGATCAGTCAGGTTCACTTAGAAGTTTGGAATATTTTCATTCTAAATTACATATTTAAGAAAGACATTAGAAGAGAGTAATTAATAGCAATTCAACTTATATGGTTTGTATATTCATCAGAATGGAAATATATATTTTTTATTTATTTATATATAATATATATTACATATATGCATATAAATATATAGTGTGTATATATTTTTTCTTTAAGCTTAATTTTAGTGCCTCTTACTAAACTTTAAGAAAAAACAAAACAAAACAAACTCAGGGCAGCTAGGTGGCACAGGGAATAGAGCACTGGCCCCGGAGTCAGGAAGACCTGAGTTTAAATCTGGCCTCAGACACTTAACACTCACTAGCTGTGTGATCTTGGGCAAGTCACTTAACTCCAATTGCTCTGCCTTCCCCCCTCCAAAAAAGACAAAAAAAAAAAAACAATCCCAAACTCTACACACACCCAGCACTGTAAGACACCTCCCACATGATCTAGTACAAAATTAAGTTTGATCCTTGTTCTCTAAATATTCATTCTCAAAATCAATTTCCATATAGACTAAGACATACATCAAGTTCTTCAACAAAAGCTGCTAAATCTTCTTTCCAGAGATCTGAAGGAGATTTTCTTTTAAGGTCGTTGAGTTCTCTCCCCTAAATAATAAAAATATAACAGGTAACTACAAAGTTTAGTATGGCTTTTTAAAATCTTATAATAAAACACAATGTGAAATGCTATATTTATAGAAAACAAGAATACTGATAATACTGAGACAGTTTAAAAATATTTACTACACAAAATTCATACTTTTGTATCTCTCTGCTTAATCAGTTCTTCAACTTTTTCTTTAGTAAGACACCACAAAGACATATTTAAGATGTAGTTAAAATCAGGGCCTGAGGTAGTGCCTGAATCAGAGGAACTATCATCACGCTGGTTTTGTGTTTCTTCCTCTTCTGCTGCCTGGAAAGGAAAAAAAAAAGCAATTAAACTTTCCATAGTCTCCTGTACATTAGTAGCACATATTTAAAGTGCTAAATAATAATTATAATGACAGTATTCTCCCTTGGGGCCTGAGGAGGTAGGGGAAAAATAGTAGCTAGAAGTATATTTTGGATTATTTTAAAACTGTTTCCTAATACAAAGCTAAACTTTGTTTAACAAAGAGATTCAATCTTAAGAAGAATAATATGTTCACATCACAATTTATTCAGGAAATTGATATATAATGAGTCAAATTATTAAGCCATAAAGAAAAATAATCTAATGACTGACAGTTGAGCTTCAATGTAGACCAATTAACAATGAACCCCTCTGAAAATTGTCAGATTTTCATATTAGGAATTGAATGTGTAATTTAAAATTTAAAAATTTTGCCTAGTACATTATAAAACAAAAAATGCTTTGCAATAAAACTATACTAAGGCACATTTTCTACCTAATCTAGAAATCTTATTAATCATCTGATAATTTAGAGACAAGAGAAAGTTCATTAATAATTTAGTAAGGGATTAAGAACTGGATGAATGAGTTAGCATTAGTTAATAAATTAGCATTAGTTAATAAGAATTAGCAAAGTTATGTTAAAATTTTATTTATAAAATTATTTTTGTATAAGATTGTCTCAAAAAAAAGACCTAAATAAAGCATGTTGAATATTACTTTTCAGCTAGCAAATATTTTTTCTATGTGTAACAAAATTATTAAAAATTAATTGTTCAATTTAATTTCTATTGTCATTGGATGTGTAAGAACAGTTAACAAGTTGTCATTTTAAATATAAAAGGGTAATCTAATTATAAATATGATGTTTCATCACATAAGTATATTAATCAAGTGCTAAGAAAAAATAAATAATATGATGTGGCTTAATCTATCATTGCTGTTGTATTGATGAATGAGAATTATCCATTGATAATCCTTTTACAATTATTAATTATCCAGCAATTCCATGAGTTTTTTGAAAAAAAAATAGTAAGAATTTATATTTACTATTAAATACTACTACTACTATTAAAATTCATTTTGCAATGTGCCATCAAATAAGATTTGAATATATATGTTACTAAAACTCTTTTTTGACTGAGCTCTGGTGATTCACAAAGCATATTTTGTGGAATATTTAAGTAAAAGTATAATCACCAGTGACACCAGCAATGTAATTTATTCTGAGACTTTTAGAAATCTATTTTTTAAAGATCCATATTTATTTATTTGTCTTTTAAATGGAAGCCTCTCAATCACTTCCCCAAATGTTACTTTAAAAAAATACTTTTGTTAATATGAATGGATGCCTTTCGGGAAAAACTAAAATTAGAAACAAAAAGCAGTCTCTCCTACTATCCCAAATCACACAGGTTACATGCAATTGAGATGAAATTCAGCAGTAAATTGTGCCCATTAAATGTACTGCTTACTGCACTGTCAACTGGACATTCTCATGAGTGGAGCCACTTTTATCCTCTGCACTAAAAAAATCAAATTCAGTATTTTATTAATATATTATTTCCCTGATTTTGTTTGAACCAACCATTAAAAGGATGGATATTGTAATGCAACAATCCAGTGTAATTTAAGGGTGGAGGAAGAGGAGAAGAAGGTAGAGAACATGAAGAAAGAGAGATGAGAGTAAGACTGAGAAAATGACAGGGTAAAAATCAAAATGAGCACAGACACAGGAACATAGATTGCTTGGCTATAATTCACTCGGGATTTGTTCCACTTTGGCCACTCTCTTTTATGATCTATTAATCTGTATTTTCAACCACTATGTTACACAATTCATTTAAAATTCGATTACTCTAAGGAATCCTATTGATTACATATTGGAAAAAAAAAAGTCAAATAATGTAGATAAAAACAAATAGTATGATTAGATGAAAGTTATAAAGACATTATGATTGAGAACTTTTAAGAATAAGGAAAAATTTAAGTTTCCATTCAATTAGAATTGTCATAACCATAGATATATTTCAATAATGTGGCACAATTATATTGCTGGTTTTGTATACACACATTAGATCTACCAAAGTTTTCTTAGACTAGTTATTTTATATCTTCTCACTTGTTCATATTTGTGTTCTCAATCATAATATTTTCCTAACATTTTAAAAGACCATTACAGGGTGATGGTTCAACCTTTCAATATTCCATTTGTTGAATGGATATTGCATGTTTTTGTGATCTGTAATACACAGCTCAGTAGCAGCCTTTCAATCTGAGGTCCCAGAGTTAAGATCCCTGGAGAAAATCCTTTAGAGAACCAAGCTCAGGGTTGCGAGCACAATAGGGGCTCAATACACACCTGGCTACTCCTAATGAGCTTAGCACTTATGCTCCCAGTGTGAACCACGACCAGACCAAGTGAGTGGTGGCTGGCTGCCATCATGGCTATGTCACAAATACGGCATAAAAGCTTGTGTGCTACCCGTCCAATTCTCTGACAACAAACATGCACCTCACCAAACCACCACCACCACAACTGACACCCTGATTGGCAGGCTCAGAAAAGAGGCCAAGGAGACTGCACTACCTTCTCACACCTGGAGTGATTGCTCCAGGTCATGGCTGAGTCACACTGGCAAAGGGCATTGGGGTGAGTATGAACTGCAAATCCCTGTGCTGTATCTGTTCTGGGGATAAACAGAAGACTTAGTCTCCAGAAAGCACAATTCAGCACCTTGAGCAGCACTAAAGTGACATTAACAATACTTAGGATTGGAGCTGGGGTTTCCACTGGTTTGCTTGAGGGGGTGTTTTTAAAAGCTTCTCTGAATGTCTTTTTCTGCAAATGATTACCTTTTCTTGTGCTTCTTTCCAGGCTTTCACTGGGTCAGATTCATAACCTCTCTGGACTAACATTTGAATCAAATCTCTCTTTGACCTATTCTCTATGTGAGGGAAAAATAAAATTAGGATCAAGAAAAGAGATTCATTTTGTATTTGTTTATATTCTACTGATCAAAATGTCTTCTATTAATAAAGATTTTTCCACTTTAACTAATGTTCCAATTTTTAAAAGTTTCATCTTACCTATAGTGATTTTCCCTTGTATCTTCTCTAGAATGAAGCGAGCTTGATTGTTTAGCTTGGTGGATTCTGCCCCCAACATTCCCACAAGCCACTCCTTACGTAAACTATAATAATTTAACCTTAAATCAAAGAACTCCTTCAGAATATCTTGTACGGTCTCATACTTCTTCAGACATCCCATATGGTCAAACAGCACCTATTCAAAATAAAGGTTTTTAAATAAATTGACTTTATATTTCTATATTAGCTTGTACATTTCCTTATTTTTCAACTGCTATATTTGCCAACCTACACTCAACTTATATGAACAATGCTCAACCCTGAAATTCATTAAAATAACAAGATTTCAAAAGCATTTTTCTAAATATCCCCATATAAACCATACGAAAGAAACCTGATAAATCAAAATTTAAAAACCCATTACAGATTTGCAGTAATAACATTTGTTTAACTAAAAACATTTTCTTTCCAAAATTTCTATAAAGTCTCCAGAGAAATTTTCCTCTCAGCCTAAAACTCTCCATATTGTTTTTCTCTCTAAAGACTTTTTTCTGAAGTCTGAAAAAACTGCTCACTTAAAAATTAAGATATATGCCATATTCCAATACATTGTTTGCCTTTCCATGGATTTTTTTGGACTCCATGTTATGTTCAAATTTGACCATTCTTATTTAGTCAAAGAATCAATGTCTTCTCAACATTTTTCTTCCTCTCTATCTTCAACTCCTCCATCAACCTTTCTTGACAAAGGATGATATGACTACTTCACATACAGAAGGTCATATATCTAGAACTAGAAGGAACCTCAAAGGCCATCTAGTCCAGCGCCCTAATTTTACAGAAAGGGAAATGAACACCTACAGAGGCCATTCGATTTCTTCAAGATTACATGGGCAGTAAGCATCTGAGGAAAGATTTGAACCCAAGTTTTCTGTCTCCAGTTCCCAGTTATCAGGGATTAGGCTGAACCAGTAATGATCCCTACGACATAGTCCTAGAACATGATTTTTTTTTAAATCCATTCATCATTAGTCTCATTGGCATTTTCCCCCTTCTTTTTTCACCCTTTATTTTAAGTGATCATTCTCTGAGAGATTTATGGGAGGATGAATACATTAGGAAATAAAGGTGATATAAAAATAGAAGATATCAATAAATTTTTTTAAAAAAATTAATCCCTGAGGGGCAGCTAGGTGGCGCAGTGAGTAAAGTGTCAGCTCTGGAGTCAGAAGGACCTGAGTTTGGATCCGGCCTCAGACACTTAACACACACACAAACAAAAACCTAGCTGTGTGACCTTGGGCAAGTTACTTAACCCCAATTGCCCTCAAAAAAAAAAAAATAATAATCCCTGATAGCAGATGTTCATATGATGTTGCTTTTTTGCTATGAAAATAGAAGAAAAATTTTCAGTTATTTGAGGTTTCTGATTGCTAGGATTCTGAAAAATTCAGAGTACTGTTCAATTCGGTTGACTCTAGGTGGCTCAGTACCCAAGAGTGCTCTGAGAGCAGATA
Organism: Gymnobelideus leadbeateri; assembly: GCA_011680675.1. Taxonomy (NCBI): domain Eukaryota; kingdom Metazoa; phylum Chordata; class Mammalia; order Diprotodontia; family Petauridae; genus Gymnobelideus; species Gymnobelideus leadbeateri. Next base: position 548,052 of record WOXC01010304.1, read on the forward strand.
CTGGGTCCCTGGGAATGGTTTGCAAAGAAGGCTGGTCAAGGCCTACAACTTGGCTAAAAAAATCAACGCTTAGAATTAACACATCAAGGCCTCCAAAGCTGAGAATGAAACAGAACCTGGATGCAAAGAACAGAAGAAGAATGCTAGAATAGCACAAGGCACATATAAAGGTCCTTCGTGTTCATTTTCAATAATGTTTCTGAACACAAAGGTAGGAGTATGGAAATGGCTGCAACTAGAGTAAAAAAAACAAGGAAAACATCTGGTGGGTGGGTGTGACACACGGATCTATATATCTGTTATATAGATTTATGTACATATTTCTTAAAGCATGCCAGAGATGTAAAGTGACACTACTATCTAATTAAATTCTACTCTAATTATTTCATATCTATCTTTACAGAGAGGCTAGATACCTAATGTACAAATTAAGTCACTGAGTTTCCTTTTCCAGGAATTTTTGGTGGCCCTTATTATATGTGTGTGTATAATATATAAAATAAATATATTAAATATAAAATATATAACTCTCTGTATAAAATGTTACATAAATTATATATACACACGTTTGTGTTTAAACTATTATCCATGTGTATACATGCATTACCCATATGTACACTATATATATATATATACAAAAGTACTCATAATAACTATCACTGTTACAAATACACATACAAAGCAATAAGCCAGCATGATAGAGTGGATAGAGAGTCAGCCCTGGAGTCAAGAAGACCTTGGCTCAAATCTGAGCTCTGGGATACATTGCCTCTGATCCTGGTCACTCAACCTCTCCTGTCCAAAGCAACCCTGAAGACAAGTTTTTAACCTAGCATCTATAAAATTGTATGGGTTGGGGGGATCTTTATTTTTCACTGACCTCAGTAAAATTGGGGTCCCTAGGCTCCCCTAAGACTGCTAAAGGAGTCTATACCACAAAAAACGATTGAGAACCCCTGCTCTGAAACTATAAGTTGCAAAGAAAATGCACATTTTAGACCTTCCTAGAGGCAGTTGGTAGTGTAGTAGATAGAGCTCTGGGACTGTAGTCAAGAAGACCCGAGTTCAAATCAAGTCTCAGACATTTACTAGCTTTGTGAAAAGTCACTTAACTTGCCTGTCTATTTCCTCGGCTATAAAATGGGGGTGATGATAATAACACCCACTTCACAGGGTTGCTGTGAGGATCAAGTGAGATAATATTTGTAAAATGCTGAGCATGCCTGGCATGTAGTAGGCATTATATAATGCTTAGCCCTTCCCCTTGCCTCTCTCTCTCCTTTTCTTCCTTCCTGGGACTTTCTCCGTCTGGCAGTCTGCTGTATCAGTGAAGTCACTGACCCAGCCTCTATTCCACATACACAGCTGGGTTCTCCTGGTGTGTCTGTGCCTGTGCTCGTGCTGTTCCCTAGGCCTAGAAGGTCATTTTCACCTATTAAACTACTAGTTATTCTTTAAAGTCCAGTTCAGTGTCACCTATGTGAAGCCTTCCCTGATCCATCAGTTTTTCATCCCCACACTCCTCCCCATTGAGTTTGAAATCCTGTCTTATCTTAAGTTCTGGAAGGTATAAAGGTAAAGGGCTTGATTCACAGTTGATATTTAACGTTTGTTGAATGAAAGAATATATTCATATACCTATGTATTTACAAGGTATGGCCATAAAGTAATGAGATATGTCTCAAGTCACAGAAACACCAACTAATGCATTTCTGTGGCCAGCACAGCGCTACGCACTGCAAGGACAAATGAGCAAGTGAATAAGCATTTATTAAGTACTCACTATCTGCCAAGCACTAGAGATACCAATACAAAGAAGAAAGCAGAAGAGCACTGGCCCTGAAGGAGCATTGTCTTCTATTGAGGGAGATGACAGGTGTGTATGTAAACAGAAACAAAGTGAAATGATTTGGCAGAGGGAGGGCCTGTGCAGCCATGGGACACGGGAGAGTTCTAACGGCAAAGGGGGTGCCTGAGCTGAATCTAAAAGGAAAGTGGGTGCTATTCTAAGAGGCCCAGGCAAGGAGGGAGTTTCTTTCAGGACATCCACAGCCTGCACCAAGGCACAGAGTGGGAGAAGACAGCGTTGTAGATGAGGACGGCAAGGCCGGTGTAGCTGGACCCCAGAATACAGCTCCTGGCAACTCTCAGGTGCTCCCATGCATTATCTATCCAAATTGTGATTACAGGCTATGCACCTATACAACTGACATTTAAGTCTTTTAAGGATGTTTCTAAAAAGCTGAATAGTTCTTCCTATCAAAATCAGCAAATATTTTCATATGAAATAACAGAAATTACACAAGATTTCCTGACAGAAATTCTTTCTATATAATCACACATTATTATATTTCCAATTAGTGGCCACAAACAACTTGAAGGAAAACAAATATATTTAGGCTTTTATATAAACAGTAAAATCACTATTCTGACACCATAAAAGAAGAGTTTAGTAAATTCAATGTAAGTTACCATAGAATTACAAGTAAGAGTGGTCTGAAGCTTAAAGACTTTATGCAACCCAGCAGCTTCTGCTTGCACAAGTTTTTCTTCAGTCATCTTCACCACAAATTTCACAGTTGTATCTGTATGATATTCTTTATAATCTGAAATTAATGCTGGTGTTTTGTCTGTTCCATTCAGCATAGGTTCTAAAACCTGTTCTTTGTACACCTACAAGAAAGCAAAAGTAAAAGCAGTGATTTACTGGTTACCAAAGAAAACTTCATCCTAGCTTAAAGCCTGGCGATTTTTCCATATAAAAATCTTAATAACTGTTTTTCTACTCCAATTTTCATTAAAACTAATGCATTCAAATATTTTTCAAGTCTTAATAGTATTCTGATTACACAACTGTCCCTTGCTGATTTACTAGCTAAGAAATCTCAGAAGTCTCTCATGCTATAAGACTTTGATCTGTTTCTCATCTAACGAATTTCTGCTTAATCATTAAAGGAGGTAATAAAAAACTTTCTCAGGAGAGAATGAAGATAACATGATGCAAGCCAAACTTACTGGCTTTCCTCCATTCTCAGAACAGGAAAGACATGGAGCACAAGAAGTCTTAGGCATTCACTTCACATAGTTAGTTTCCTTCTTTATTTCACTGGGTGTCTTTAACTTTGCAACATCAGTTATATGTCCCATGACATGACTTCAGTGGCCATATTTTTTAAACCAAATCAACAATAAAAATCTACTACAGCACCAAAGAAAAGCACTATTATTTTACTTCTGCCTTCTAAGTTACAGAGAGGAGAGATAAACTGTACTAAGAACATAACCTTCTATGAACTTTCAAGTTGATAATAGGAAAAAACTCTATATCCTCAATTAGATGGTGTAAACATGGGGGGGGGGGAGGGAAAGAAGGAGGAAGTGGGGAGAGAGGGAAAGGGGAAGGACACAGAAAAAGAGAGAAAGCGAGCCCACAGACACACATTTTGAATACCATTTAGTCAAACTAAAGCCCACTTTCAATACAAGAAAATCCAAATTCTATCACAGAAATTTTAAAATATTTATTAAAATTAAATTCCAAGTTTAAGAAATTGCTTAGAACTCCCAACTGTGGTTATTCATTTATACTAACCTGTGTCCATGTTCTAACTGGCAGCTCTGTGATCTCTACTGTATTTCTATCCACTACAAATATTTCACCACTGACAGCATACTGGTTCTGGCCAATTTCTTGGATTGTTCCTTTAAAATTTTTGTAGTTTGGAAGCTGTAAACACAAGTAAAAAGAACTAAGTGAATTCAAAGAAAACAGACTTCTCTTCCATGCTTTGAATCCATATTTTCAAATGCTCAGTGGACTTCAATGCAAGCCATAATATTATTGGAGATACAACACAATTAGTAGAACTTCTTTTCCCCCACTCCCTCTGCCAGCCAGGCTCAGGCTGCTGGTACCAACCCACCTATTTTTTTAATGGCACCACCATTCTTCCTGTTGGACTGGCTCAAAATATGGGTTATCTTTGTACTCTTCCCCCATTAGCTAGTTGGGCACTAAGTGGTATTGACTCTTCTGCAATCTCTCTAGAACTTTCCGTTTCATCCTATTCTCCAAACCACTATCTGAGTTCACACACATTACCTTATACTGAGAGCAAAAGGAGCTTTCTCATGATCTATCTTTATGGCTTTGCTCTCTATTTCAAGCCACTGTCACCAAACTAACCTTTTTTATTAGAAAACTCTTTTGATCTTGTTATGTCCTACTTAGAAACTTCAAAGGTTTCATAACTTCAAGGAAAATTCCAAATACCTTAACCAGGTATTTATCCAAGACTTTCTCCCATCTATCTGCAATATACTTTTCAAGGTTTATTTCTTAAATACTCACTTGTCCAAATCCTTTCCTTTGGACTGACTTGTTCCCCCAATATGCCTTCCTTTGCCTAATCCCAATTGATCTACCAAGAATGTTCTTTCTCCCTCCTCTCTGCCCATAATGATTCTCTTCCTTTCAGAACCGGGGCTTCTCATTTCATACCTCCTTACTGAGGGTATGATGCCAGATGGGACCTCTTACCTGGATATAATCTCTTTGCCCTCTAAGTTCAATAGCAATTATTTAGCAATTAGTCATGTATTAACTTTTGATAACTTTTTTATCAATGTCTTAGAGAGTTATTTAAGTCTTTTATTTATTCAAGTGCTCATTTCTTATTTCCTCAAACTGCAAACTACTTGGGGACAGGAACTACATCTTATACTGCTGTGTCTCACACAGAGCTTTGCACAAATTAGGTTATTAAATATTATTAAATTGTATTAAATTATTAATCATTAAATTATTTTTTTAAATTTCTATTTGATTCATTCAATATAAAAACTTTAATAAAACTCCTATATCTAAAATAATTTAAAGCAAATATGGCAATCATAGAAGACAGACTTGTATCTTTAAATGTTCTAGAACTAGATTAATGAAGTATAAGACTTTTAAAATAAGTTTTATAAATTTTTCAAATAAAGTTTTTTCTTCAGTATGTCTCAGGACAAAATTTCCAATGAACTTTTAAGCCATGAAAAAACACTCTTTGGGGGAAAAGGGATTCTTCTTTTTAAAAAAATCAGAAAGGGGACAGGAGATTAAGAAGGTAAGAAAGGGAAATAAGAAGGAAAAGAAGCATTAAATATGTGGCATTTTCATTGTTAGTATCTTATATCTTACAGATTTCAAGTTATCTTATTAGTTATACCTAGATTTGCCTATCACATGTGATATGCTTCAAATGTATAATGAGAACTAGGAAAACTGGGGTAAATGACTTTTTCTTTTCCAATTTTCTGGGTGGAAAAGAAATCCCAATCCCTCTGGCATCTATAAATGAGATATAAAGCTATCTAAGATGGCTGAGAGAAGGCAGGAAGTTGCCTGAACTCTTCCCAGTTTCCCTTGGCAACGTTAAATTAAGCCTCTATCTGAAAGAATTCAGGAGTAACAGGACTCCTGAAAGACAGAGTGAAACAGTTTTCTAGCCCAAGATAACTTAGAGGGACTTCAGAAAAGGTCTGCCTCACTTGGGTAAAAGGGGAGTACAGCCCAGCACTGGCAATGTCATTCTCCTATTGATAAATGGTCAAAGGATATGAATGAGTAGTTTCCAGATGAAGACATTAAAGCTGTCTATAGTCAATATTAAAAAATTCTCTAAATCACTATTGATTAGAGAAAAGCAAATTTAAAGAACTCTGAGGTGCGACCTCATACCTATCAGCTTATATGACAGAAAAGGAAAAAAAATAAATGTTGGAGAAGATGTGGGAAAATTGGGACACTAATGCATTGTTGGTGGAGTTGTGAACTGATCCAACCATTCTGCAAAGCAATTTGGAACTATGCCCAAAGGACAATCAAACTGTGAATACCCTTTCTCACAGCAATGGCACTACTAGGTCTGTATCCTAAAGAGATCATAAAAAAGGGAATAGGACTTACACGTACAAAAAATATTTATAGCAGCTCTCTTTGTAGTGGTAAAGAATTGGAAATTGAGGGAATGCCCATCAATTGAAGTATGCCTAAACACTGGTATATGAATGCAATGGAATACTATTTTGCAATAAGAAATTATAAGCAGGCAGATTTCAGAATAACTTGGAAAGACTTACATGAACTGATGCTGAATTAAGTGAGCATAACTAGGAGAACATTGTGCACAGTAATAGCAACAGTGAAGTTGACTATGATTGACTTAGGTCTTCTCAGCAACACAATTCAAAAGAAGTTCAAAAGACTCATAATGGAGAACGCTATCTATACCCAGAGAAGGGTTCATGGAGTCTGAACGCAGATCGAAATATACTATCTTCACTTTTTTGTTGGCTTTTCCCCTTTTTTTCTTTCACAACACAACTAATGTGGAAATATGTTTTGGTGATTGCACAATCTCTATCAGATTGCTTGTCATCTTGGGGAAATAAGGGGAAAAAATTTTTTGAAGGGGAAAAAAATTTGAAATCCAAATCTTATTTAAAAAATGAATGTTGAAAACTATCTTTATAAGTAATTATAAGAAATAAAATACTATTTACCAAAAAAGACATAAAACTATTTTTATATCCTTAGGACATTGTTAATATTGTATAAATATGTTTATTGGCCACATAACAAATAACAAAGTTATTTGAAATATTCATACCAAATCAACTCATAAATAGTCTTTACTTGTAAAACATGCCCCAGAAGAAAAACTGCTCAGCTTTTTCTAAAGTAATTAGATATATATGGATATGTAGATACAGATATAGATATTGTGTGTGTGTGTGTGTATACTGTTATAAACCAGAAGAAATCCAATCTTACAAATGCTAACTTATTACCATGGGATGAGGGTCCAAGCCATCCAACATCCGTCTGACATTGTTCACAATCTCTCTAGCATCATAGTTGGGAAGCTTACAAGCCCATCCAGTACCAATGCCCTCAGCACCATTTATTAAAACCATGGGAATAATAGGCATATACCACTCAGGTTCTACACGCTGGTTATCATCATAAAGGAACTTAAGCAAGTTGTCATCCACAGAAGGGAAAAGCAGCCTTGATAGAGTACTAAGGATAAGCAGAAAACAGAGTGTCTGTTGAGATTCTGATAACAAAAAGTTAATAGGCACAAATGTTACTTATTATACATTTACCTGTTTTCAGGAGTTTATTAGTATAAAAAATATACATAGTTGCCTCTACATCTTGCTTTTTATATTCAATTAAACAAGAGAAATATTAAAATAAGAAAATAACACACTAAATTTTTTCATTATCAAATACATACTTCCACTCCAATAAAAAGTTAAAATAAGAGAATTCTACTTTGTCTACTTAGTATTTATATAGATAAATTATATGGTCCTTTCCAACTCTAAACCTATTAACTCTAAACTCTTAATGATCCATTATTTGAAGACAATGAGTAATCTATAGATTTATCTGAACAAAAATATTATGTTCCTAACATATGTAATCAATATAGTATATTCCAGCCTACTGTAAGAATACATGATGTAATAAAGATAAGAAATTCTTAAATTCCTTAAAATTGATTCCACAAGAACTCATAAAAGACCAAAAGACTTGTTCAGTCTTTTGGATCAATTTAAGGGGGTATATGTATTTAAACTATGAAACTAATTAGAAAATAATGACATGCTGACAGAGGCACAAGTCTCCATTTTAGTTCAATATTTTACTCATTCCTAGATTCTCAGTCTACCTAATGCAAATCGCAGCCCTTCTTTGATGTAGTAGAATCGTTGGGAGTAGTTACAGCTGAAAAATCAATCATTATGAGACCATTCTAATGATAAATCTTAGCTTGGTTGATTCTCTGCTGATAGAGGGTCTATCTCTAGGCCTGTCCTTCAGGGTTTGCTGACCTGCTTGGTAGGACTTGCCAAAGCTTGAACCCCACCAATATAGCCTGTGACTATCCATGGTCACCTCTGTGCCATGATGAGGCATCAGAGGGCAACTTAACTTCAAACAACAAAGGAAAATACATCATGAAAAAGTTCAATCTTTTGGTTGGTTTCAGCAAAACTCATTCTAATAGCATTTAAGAAGTTACCTTAACATTGTAAAAATGTAACGAGGGCTTGCAGCATCTTTTCCACCATGAAGCCTAGTTCCAAACTGACCAATAGGTTGAAGCAAATTAATATTGTTACTTCCAACAAAGTTCTGGGCCAAATTTACTATAGTCATCATTAGTGCTTGCTAGAAAACAGAAACAGAAAATACAGCGTGAATAGTCTAAATTTCAAGTGAAACTTTTCCTAGTATGTGTTACAATTATCTTGCAATTTCTATCATTTATTATTTTATTAAATCCATAACTCTTGCTCCTTTAAACTTCCAACAGATTCTACAAAGGAAAGAATGCTTGACTGTGCTTATTTTTCATATGTGTATTTATGTATGTGTGTAATATATGTATTTGAAGAGAGAGGATAAAAATGCTTCCAATTTTGTTAAGACTTACTTCTCCATGATGATAAGCAGACATCTCAGCAACTGATCCAGCCAACTGAGCAACTTTGACTTCCCGTTTATCATTCCTCTTAAAACAGGTAAACAAAACTTTTCGTTGACCTGGTTTAAAGCCTATTTAAAAAAAAAAAACAACAATTCTTAAAACGACTAAATCATGGCTTTAATGCATTTCTAACACCAATAATTTTCTACTCATTCAGAAAAAAAAGACAAATGTGATTTTATTTTGAACATAATGCTGACAAAAATAAGTAAATATCTCCATATTCAGAGAACTCATGCCATAAGTACCAGACCCATACATGCATCTCAATTGCCTCAAGCCTCTATTAGTATATTTACTTTATTAATTCTAATCCCTGTTTTTCCCTATCCTAAAAGCAAAGTTCCAGTTATGAACGATTTTCATCTGGTGATGCAGACTTGTTCTTTTCTATGGGCTTCTAAATATGAACAAAATGCTGGTTACTCCTGGGTTCTAATCAAAACAATAATATAAGGTAAAAGTCATTCTACATTTTTTGCCTATAAAGCAGGAAAACCACTATGTATCCAGCACTATGAGGGAATATAAAACATGGTCCTGTCCTTCACAAAATTTGTAATTTACTTTGAAAAGCCAGGTTTCATACAAGTGAAACAAGGCTCAGACAAATTACAAGAATATTTTTTAAAATCAACTTTTGGAACCTTTGCAGTGTATAAAATACATATAAGTTTGGAGAAGAGAGATCATTACACACTGGAATAGTAAGAAAAGCCAATTATTTTTGAACAGGTAGTAAGAGCTGGGCCTTGAAGAATAAGATGGATCATCTGAACTCAGCTAATAAACTCTCTATACTTAAATGTACATAACTTTAAAAGATGAAGCACTGATGGATTCAGTTTGCTTTTTTACTCCAGTATTTAGCTCAGGGTATTTGCCTTAGACCACAGGTCCTCCATGCCACCAGCACTAGAGTCCCAAGCACCAGGCCTTTTACCTCAAAGACACGCCCATAATCCATAAAAAAAAAACCTCTTGTTGCCAGTGCCTCATCTACAGAAAGTCACTAAAATAAGTTGCCTAATTTCATCTCTCATACTCAAAAGAGAAAGTCTCTACCATTTACAAGACTCCTGAGATTATGAACATCAGGAAAAAAAGTACTATGGTACATCCCCACGGGCCAACAAATTCTAACCTCCTATTCTTCCACTCTCAGGGATAAAGACTGTCTAGCCGTCTCGCCCTCCCAGTGCCCACCAGTTATAACCTTCTGTCTCAATCCAGCCCTGCCCACCCTTTTTTCCACTATGCCCTCTAGAAGCCAACTCCCCTTTATATTACTGAGACCTCTTGCTCTCCTGTTCCATTCTATCTTTCAGCATTCACTAAGGAAGACCTGGATCTCATCAGACAGTGCACTGTGACCGTCCTTTCTAGTCCTGGTTACAACTTCTTGCACACTCCTCAATACACTGTTCCCCCTGTTCCCTTGTTCCCTACTGCCTCTTCTAGACCACCGCCGCCACCGCCCTTACTCCGCACTCTCGCCTCCATAAGGTTCATGCTATCCAATCCAAATCCTAGGGGCAGTTATGTACAAGAACCCACATAATTCTCCATTCTCCAAGGAGTTCAGTACCTGCCTTACATGCTTTCTCTCCACCCAAACCCTGCCTTTACACTAGGACTTCAATGTATCTTTTGATGTTACCTCAAAAATCCCTTGGCCTCCCCAGACCTCAATCCCCTCAACCCCATGATTTAGACTTTTACTTAATCTCAGCCACACACAGGGATACTGTCACATTCTTAATCCTGCCATTGCCGTGTACTTCCATGATCAATAATTCCGAAATTCTCTTACCCATAATTGTCTGTCACTCCATTTTTCCCTCTGCCTTTACTTCTCTCTAACGTATTTTTCATCCTCATCATGACCTCAAATTCACCCCTGTCACTCTCCCAGGACATCACCTCTGAAGAGAGGAAAGTGAAAGCACAGTAGGAGTGATGGCTTGGGAGAGCACTGAGGCCTGGATGGATCCACCAGCTGTACATTAGGATGCCTTCCACTTGTCTTCCGAGAATGCCTTGCCATGCCCCAACCGAGGAGGACCCCTTCTGTCTATCTCTTCTCGTTTCCTACTCATGGGCCAGCTCCAGGAGAATGCTGGAGAAACCTCTCACAATAAGCTCCCTGCATCTGCTACAAATTTCTGTTACCAGATGTCAGTTGGGCCCTCATTACTACAAGGCAATCTTTTTACTACTGTTCTCTAGCTCTCTGTTAGACTCCCCACCACCTCTTATCTCTCATTTCCTCTCATCTTCTCCAACTGATTGTGTCCACCATCATCCGCACCACACCCCTTTCTCATCCTCTCTTCCTACCTGAAGTCTCCTTCCCTGATGCCAGTTCTACCTCACTTTGAGAAAGCTGTCACTCAATCCCTCCACACCCACCCCCTATATCTCTCCTGCCTTTCATACTCAAACACCTAGAAGAGCTGTCTAGGCTAACCATCTCCACTCTTCCTCTTTTCTCAGTCTTTTGCAATGACCCTTGTAAGTACCAAATCCAATAGCCCTTCCTTAGTCCTCATCCTCCTTGACCTCTCTGGTGACTGCCCCCTCTTCCTTGATGCTTTCTCTTCTCTGGATTTCCATGACAGCCCCTACCTGTCTGAATGCTGCTCTTAATCTCCACTGACAGTTCTCTACTCCCATGTGTTTAAGTATCCTCTCAACAAAGATGATATTCCACGGGTTCTCTCTGCTGAATCCTAGTTCTGCAACATCAACTGCCCAGAGGATATAACTGTCTCATAAGCATCTCAGATTCAGATATGAAAAATAAGACATTCTTTCTCCCAAAATCCACCCCTTTTCCAGATTTTCCTACTTCTGGAAGGATATCACCATGTTCCCAGTATTTCAGGTATGTGATCTCAAAATCATCCTCAACTTCCTCCTCTTTCTCTTCCCACATATCTGAATACTTGTCAAATCTTGCTGCTTCTCCCTTTATAACTCTTGTAGCTGACTCCTTTTCTCCAGTCACAGGAATCATCCTCATTCAGTGCCTCATCACCTCTCACCTAGACTATCTCCCCTCTCCATTCTACCCCCCACAAACCTGTAAAGACCTAAACCTAAAGCACAGGAATGATCGTGGCAGTCCCCTACTTGAGAATCTCCAATGACTCCCTTTTACCTCTAGGATCAAATACAAGCCCCTCTTTAGGGCATTAAAGCCTTTCACAACATGGCTCAAACCTACCCTTATTCTAGATTCCTCCCTCTTAGATGCTAACCTAATTGACCTTCTTGCTGTTCTCACACATAAACTTTCAGAAATGTCACCTCCCATCTCCAGGGCAGGCTATGCCCTCCCTGGACCTGGGCTATACTCCCACTCCTCAGTTCCAACTTCTGGAATTCCTAGCTTCCTTCAAAGCTCAGCTCAAATGCCATCCCTTATACAAGGCCTTTCTGACCACCCCACTCCCTTCAGCTGTTGGTACCTCTCCCTTGAAATTATTTTATATTTAATAAGTACATACATACATACATGTGTTATTTCCCCTGATTGGGTATAAACTCCTTGAGGGCAGAAACTGTTTCATTTTTTGTGGCTGGCACATAATAATTATTTAATAAATGCTTGTTAACTGAATAATCAAACAATATTTTTTAAATAAAAAAGGTACTTACCATCAACAAGAGAGGGTATAGATCTTTCATTGTCAGAGTTTGAGAAAAGAATCAACTCCTTGTTGATAAAGTCATTGTAAGTCAAATGCTTTGTGGCTGTACCATACAAAAATTGCTAAGAGAAAAGGTATACAGTAATGTCATCATTATGATTGCATGAATTTTGCTTCTTGCTTTTTTTCTTCCCCCAGACCATCACTTTATAACTAACCTCTGGCAAGCCATGTAACCTGCGCTGTCTTCGATCTTCCATGAAATTTGTTAACCATTCTTTACGGTCATCAATCTTCTTCTTACTGAATGCCTGAAATATGAGATTATTAAAGATGTTATTTAAGTAAAATTGAGGCTTCAAGTGCCAAAACTAAATTTTAAAAATGACAAAAACCCTAAATCTAAAATTTCTTATTAAGTATTTCTTTTTTTCTGTTTGTGAGGAATTATATTTCTGCTATAATGCATTTTGTTCTGACAAGTTAGTTTTTAACAGCCAGGAGGGCTCTTAATGATAAAATGTCAAGCAATTTATGATGACTCTACCTTACATAGCCCAAAAAAGTTACCAGATATTGAGTTGGAAACTTTTTTTTGGTAATATGTCAGCAACAGGAAACCATAACGGGGAAGGGAAATAAAGGGAAGGAGCTAATTGTCATACTAGAGTAATAGCTGCATCATCTTCAGGACCAGCATATCTAAACAAAATCCGATGCCTTTCCATGTCAGCAAAATATTCTTTTGCTTCTTTAGCTGTGCTGGTACCCAACCCTACATAATGAGAGAAAAAAAAATCCATAATATGTCCTGACACATAAAGAAAATGTTTTTCAAAATATTTTCCTATTAAAAGAATATTAGAAGCTATTTAGAACACCCATGTGAAAAAAGTAGTAGTCTCATGTAATTGAAAGGACTTGAAACACAAACCTTTGTAGTATTTTATTTTCCAAGCCTTCTGGTTTTCTATATGTTTCTTCCATTCATCAAACTCAGGTATACTATAGAAGGAAAGCTCCTGCTTATTTTTGCTTGCCTTAAAGATAACAATAAATGCATTTAGTTTGTCTGTTACACTTCCAGTTTGCACTATTTTTAAAAGTTTGGAATGTAAACTATACCTTTACAATGGGAGTGATGAACTCTTCAAGAAAGCCATGTTTCAAAAGTGAAGGCCAGTTATGATGAATAAAATTAATAAGCAAGCCCTTTATGTGAGAGCCATCTTGATCCTATATATGTGAAAGTTAAGAAAAACTATGAAAATTTTAGAAAAGACAACCTAAACACACCAGTTTTTTAAAAAGTAAATTTTTGTGTATAGAAACAAGATTCTGTGATTTTTCCAGATGGTGCAATGGATAGAGCCGGGCCTGGAGTCAGGAAGGCCTGACTTCAAATCCCACCTCAAAAACTTACTAGCTATATAACCCTGGGGCAAGTCAAATAATCTGTTTGCTACATGCATGTGAATGCATAAATATATTCAATAAAACATAAGATAAAATAAAACACTAAAATTCAGGTACATAGTGTTTTAAGGTGAATAAAGCACTTTTCTCTTAACAACCTTCTAAGATGGGTAGATACAAGTATTGTTCCCATTTTTCAGATGAAAGCTAAGATTCAGAGAGGTACCATAACTTGATCCAGTCACACAGCAACAAGAGCTCAGAACTGAAGCCAGAACCCCTATCTCCTGACTTTGATTTCAATGCTCTTTTAATGACAACATATTCTCTTGTACTTATTGCAAGGGGTTGTTAGAGTGGAGAGGTTGGGGAAAGGAGGGTAGAAAAGAAGAGGAGAGTCAATCAGTCAGTTAACAAACATTTATTATGTACCCACTATGTGCTAAGCACTGGGCATTCAAAGAAAGACAAAAATACAGTACTTGATCTAAAGGAGGTCAAAATCTAATGAAGGAGATTAAAACACATGTCCATACAAAGTATCTAGTAAGGAGTATAATGTCAGAGGAAAGACAGCCCAACCAATGAAGGCAGAGCCAGTGAAGAGGAGCAGAGTCAGGAGGTCAGTATCACTGGATGCTAAAATGCAATAAGACTGCAGTGAGCTTTAAACATTCAAAAGAGGACGTTACGTTTGTCTCTGGAATCAAGAGGGAGACTGCAGAGTTTACTGAGTAAAGGGATGACTTGGTCAAACCTGCTCCTTGGGAAAATCACTCCCATTGTGGAGTGAGTGTGGGATGAAGGTTGTTGTCCTAGTCTAGGTGAAGATAAATCTTTTTTAAGGTGTAGCTATATGAATGCAGAGAAGACATATCCAAGAGATGCAGGTAAGGCAAGGTTTGACAACAGACAAGATATGAGGGATGAAAATGAGATGGGATGATAATGAGTGACAATAACACTGTGGCTGCAAGGGGGGGGGGGGGAAGAGAGACTGGAAGAATCCTCTCCACAGTAATAAGATGGTACTGGGCAATACTCTCAGCACTAAGAGAAAACGTGGGGAAGAAGGGAGGGTTTGGGTAGAAAGATAGTGAATTTTGTTTTGGACATGTCCATGGTGCCCATAAGATATTAGATTTGGTGATATAAGGCTGTAGATCAGGGGAGAAACTAGGGCTGGAGGTGTGTGTGTGTGTGTGTGTGTGTGTGTGTGTGTGTGTGTGTATACACACATGCAAAACACATGATAATCATCTACATAGAAATGATCCTTGAACCCATGGAAGCTGATGAGATCATCAAGTAAGACAACACAGAGGGAAAAGAGAATAAGGCCAGTGACAATGACACTGGCTTCCTGACTGTTCCTACCAGCCATGCCTGAAACACTCTCCCTCCTAATCCTAGCCTCCTGGTATCCCTGGCTTTCTTCAAGTCCCAGCTAAAGATCGCATCTCTTGATCTCCCTTAATGCTAGTGCTTTCCTTCTGTTAATTAGTTTATGACTTGTTTGGACACAGTTGTTTGCACATTGTTTCCCTCACTAGACTGTGAGCTCCTTGAGAGCAAACACTAACATTCATTTTTCTTTCTCCCCAGCACTTAGTACAGTGCCTAGCACACAGCAGGTGCTTAATAAATGTGTGTGACAGATTAATCCTTGGGGTGCACTCCCCAGTTAGGAGATATAAATTGCAGACCCAGCAAAAGGGACTAAGAAGCAGCAGCCAGCATCAAGACGAGGACCAGGGAAGAGCAGAGACTACCCAGGAGATGGCAATGACCAATTTCAAATACTAAGGTCAAGAAGGATGAGGATTGGATGTGAAATCACTGGTAATGTTGGGAAAAGAGCTGTTTGAGGTGAATCCTGAGATCAGAAAACAGAGTACAAGGGGGTTAGAACTGAGTGAGGAGGGGTGGCTAGGTGGCGCAGTGAATAGAGCGCCGGCCCTGGAGTCAGAAGGACCTGAGTTCGGAGCCGGCCTCCGACACTTAATCCGCACAAACAAAAACCTAGCCGTGTGACCTTGGGCAAGTTACTTAACCCCAATTGCCCTAAAGGGGCGGCTAGGTGGCGCAGTGAGTAAGAGCGCCGGCCTCGGAGTTTGGATGAACCGAGATCAGATCCGGCCTCAGAAAATGAGCACCCACGAATAAATAATGACTAGCCGTGTAACCTTGAGCAAGTTACTTAACCCCAATTGCTTAAAAAAAAAAAAGAACTGAGTGAGGAGAGAGGAAGTAGAGGCACCTAGCGTGTAACTGACTTTCTCAAGGAGTTCAGCTAAAAGGAGGGAAGAAATGAGCCAATAGTTAGTAGGGATGACAGATCGGATCAAGTGTTTTTTTTCTTTTTTTAATAATTCTTTTTTAATTTTCAACATTTACTTCCATAAGATTTTGAGTTCCAAATTTTCTCCCCTACCCCCACCGCAAGACTGCGTGCAATCTGATATAGGCTCTACATACACATTCACATTGAAGCTACTTTCTCATTAGTCAAAGAAGAATTAGAACCAATGAGAGAAACTTCAAGAAAAAAGAAACAAACAAAAAAAGAGAGCAAATGCTATGCTTTGATCTGCACTCAGACTCCAGAGTCCTCTCTCTGGATGTGGACGGCATTTCCCATCCTGAGCCTTTTGGAGATGTCTGAGGTCGTTGCACTGCTGGGAAGAGAAGTTCAAGTGAGGCTTTTTAAGACAGACATGACAGTGCTTGTAACCAGCAGATCTAGAGGGACTGAAGATGAAAGACAAAGTAGAGATGAGAGTGGGGGCAATCTTCAAAAGAAGATGGGGGGAGGTGATCAAAGGTGCATGCAAGGGAGCTGTATCTCTGGCAAGGACAGGGACCCTTCTGCATTCGATGCATGTGCTGCCCTTCCTGGCTTCACTTCCATGGAACAAGATGCCTCTTCTCGGGATAAGCTCATCACTTCTAATCTCACCCTGCGGCCAACTCAGTCCCTGACTGTCATGATACCACCTGCTTCAGCTTCTTCTCCCCTCTGATTGTAGGGCTGAGGATTAAACTCCTCCCAAAGCCTTCTTTTAGAGAGGACAGAACCTGGACTCAGCTTGCTCTACCTTGCATCTACTACCCTGCTGGTTTCACTTCCAAGCAACAAGATGTCCCCGAAACAGGTACAGCCTCCCTCCCCCAATCCCATCCCCTCCCTCCTTCCCTCCCCACCACTGTCCTTCTTCCTTTTGTGTCTTGTCTCCTCCTTTGCACTGTAAATTCACTCATGGCAGGAACCATCCTTTTATTAACTATATTCCTAGCACTTAGCACAGTGCTTTAATGAATGTTTACTGGACTGGTCTGCATCTGAGATGAGGAGGAGGGGAGAAGAGGGAGCTATCAGGAAATGGTTTCAGTATTTTTGGTGAAGTATGACATGAATTCTTCAGCTGAAAAGGTGGGGAGGGTGAGATATGTAATACCTGAATCACTAGGAAGTGAAAATGATGTTATAAGAAAAAAAGAGCATCATAAATCCTTTAGAAAGAAAAAAAACTGCCTCTGACTTCTTGATTTTACTGGTTTGCCTTTCTCACTTCATGTACTATACAGATGGCCTTCTTCACCCATGACTTTAAAATAGCAGCTGAAACTATTTATGTACATCATTTAGGATACATTTATGTATATACACAACTACGTATCTTTAAATATGTATAATGTTAGCTAGTTACAAAGGTTAAGTGTTACTGGATCAGTCACACATTAGAATAATGTTTTCTGAACAAACAAAAATTAGTTATGCTAATAGCCAAGAGCAAGCTCACAAAATAACGTCCTAAATAATAACTTGATCAAGAAACATTAGTTTATAATTAAATGGCAAATTTCAAATGTACCTGATCAGTCATAATCATAATTTTTCCATAACGCAAGGTTTTCAGAGATTCTGCATCTTCATAACTTTTCTTATACTGAAGACCAACTATTTTAATAATGTTGTTTATTTCTGCATTTTCCATAATCTGTATAAAAATATTGTTCAGTAAGGTGAAGATATGTTCTGAATAACAAATAGCAAGGCACAATTTATATCACA
Source organism: Gymnobelideus leadbeateri (assembly GCA_011680675.1). NCBI lineage: Eukaryota > Metazoa > Chordata > Mammalia > Diprotodontia > Petauridae > Gymnobelideus > Gymnobelideus leadbeateri. Next base: position 565,748 of record WOXC01010304.1, read on the forward strand.
GAAATATAACAATAATTTAATTTCTTTACCTGTTTATGTGAAGCTTCTCGAACATTAAGAATTTTACCCCTGAGTGGAAAGACTCCATATCTGTCTCTTCCAATCACACCTAACCCAGAAACTGCTAATGATTTTGCAGAATCTCCTTCTGTTAATATGAGTGTGCACTCTAGGGAATGTTTTCCACCTTACAAAAAAGGAAAAGAGAACAAGTCAAAGGGAAGATCCACTAAAGAAAAATTAAAAGATCTTGTTGCTTTCAGCATATGAAAACATAGGAGCAACAGGTTATTATTCAGTAATCAAGAGTCTATTAATCAAAAATCATGAGTTATGAATTATAAGCCTATATATACATTTCCTTTATTAAGTTTATTTTTAAAAACCCATTTCTTTCTTAAATCATAACTTTATGGTTCAAGTAGACTTTTAAAAAACTGAACTGATATTCTGGAGATCTGATATAGAAGCAGGAGAATAACAATATTCTTTAATATTCTTTACACATCAGTATTAAGCATATATTCTATAGTTTTAAAGTACATAGAAAATAATGAAAAAATTATCATAATGATCAAATCTGATTAAATTTAAATTGATTCAAAGTACTTAACACTAAAACTATGAAGATAATCATCAAAATCCTAGAATGTTAGCACTGGTAGGGCCCTTAGATACAATCTAGTACAACCTCCTTGTTTAGCTAGATAAATAAAATAAGGTCTAGAATGATCCTATAGCACTCCAAGATTGCTTTCTAAAGTCATAAAAATTATATTACGTTATAAATTTAGTGTACTAATTGAATTTTAGTTCAGTAAAAATTAATAATCTAGGTAGTACTCATTCAAAAAACTGAATAAAATTCAGTTGACTCAAACATGTCATTTCTCAAGAATCTGAATAAATGGGAAACTCTTGAATTTGGATAATTTAAGTGAAAATGTACAAGTAAACACTGGTCTTTCATACCTGCATCATTCGCATCATCCAGTTTGGGAATGCCTTTGATTTTACTGTACTTTACTGATGAACACTTCTTGTTCAGTTGAGTCTGAGCTTTAAATTTGACCCAGTTCAGAATACTTTCTATAATACCACAGTTGGAAGCCTAAAAAGAAAAGGATTTATTTTCCTACTGCATCTCTTAAAAATATGTAGCTACTTTATAAACAAGTTATTTGGAATACTGTGGTGTTCTAAAGCACTCACCTATGACTAACCTCTCTCTGCCCTTGAATTCAACAGACATTTATACTAAATGCCAGTTGATGTGTGCATAACCCATGGGGTTAAGAGATGGAGAGAAAGGACCTGTCAGCGCAGGGATTTCTATGTAGTGCTATACAGTCTGCAGAACATTTTTCACAGGTTCTCATCTTTACCACTCCCACAGGTAGGTACACTATTATTCCCATTTTATAAAAAAAGAAACTGAGGCTAAGACATGAAGTGACCATGCTGGTCAGTGCCTCTAAGTCTTGTGCTAAACTCTGAGGATGAAAGCATGAAGAATGAAATAATTCCTACTTGAAAGGGGCTGACATTATAGAGGGGGGATCAGTAAGACTAGACAAGTTTTCTTATGCTAGAGGTATGGCAGAAAAATGAGTAAGGTCAGGTGGAAATTTAGATCTCCTGACTGCCAAATTCACTGCCAAATGTTTAACATTACAACATGAACTTCCTTGGTGCTAGTGTGAAAAAGATAGAAGAGGAGAGGACAGTCATTGGGAAGTGATGGTGTTGTTACAAAAAAGCATCAATAAAAACATTTTTAAAACATTTTAAAATTTTACAGATTGGAGGAGAGTCAGGATGACTTCAAGGTGATGAGCCTCAGAGTGCCCTCAGCCAAGAGACAGAAGCTGGAGAAAGAGTGAGATCAGAGGGTGTCGACAAGCTCTTCTAAGAAGATGAGATGACAATGAGACAGCAAGGGGAAATGCACACACATACAGGTACAGAGGGAGATTTTGGAGTTATTTGCACAGATGATCATTGAATATGTGGGTGTCAGTAAGGACAGCAAAGGAAGGAGTGCTAGAGAAGGTGGTCCGGGACAAAGCCTTGAGGTGCAGCCCACGCTCAGGGAAGAGGAGAGGGGTGATGGAGCAGTAAATCAGATAATCAATTACCATGCTTCCCTGACCAAGAAAATAAATAAATAAAGCATTTTTTTACTCACTGCTTTGAAAAATTTCTCAGACAGTTGACACTTAGACCCAAAGCTTTTGGGTTGCAGAGTCATGTTTTCCTTTGTCTGGGAATCAAAAGTTGGATTTTCAATAAGACAGTTAACAAAAACCCATATGTGGTTTTTTACCTGGTAGGGGGAAAAAACACTGTGTTAAATTTTTTTCATAACTTTTCAGGGATTTAGGGAATGCATTAGGCACTACTTACTTGAAATGGCTTCACTGATACTCCAGCTTTGTTCTTTTTCTTAACTACTTCAATCAGTTTCCCAACGATTTGATCCACAACATAATCGACGTGCCTTCCACCCTTAAAAAGAAAGAAAGGATCTCAGCCTCTCCAGTATCAAATTTACAGCGTAGCAATTCTCAGAAACGAGGGAAGGCTCCCAGAAGAAATGCAAAGTCAAAACAACCCATTCAGCCACATGCCCTCCTGGTCCAATGACTGCCACTTCCCTTCTTTACTGTACGTGATTCATAGGGTCAAAGCCAACCTTTTTACCCTTCCTTGTCTAGGCTCTTTGGACAAAGCAAGGAAAAGTGAGCCAGAATTGGTCTTGTTCAACAGTATGAAAACCCTTGGGAAATCAAAGTCCAAATGTGATTTAAGTCTGATTTTTCCTAAAGAAAAACTTTATATTAAGTTCATGTTCAGAACTTTAATCAATCAGCATCTACTGACCCCTATTTGTATATTTTTTTAAATTTAGTCCTATGATTTAATTAGGCTAGGGAACCACCCAACTAAAGAAATTCCCAATGTCTAATTCAGTTCTGCAACTTTCCCAGAACTCATTGCTGGAGCCCAGGTCACACACGGTCTTATGTTTCTTAGGCAAGACTTGAATCCAGGTCTTCCTGATTCTGAGGCTGCTGGCTCTCTACCCATTAGATCAAAGTGCATCAGTTTACACATAACAGGGACATAATAACAAAAATATCAACTGACATTTCAATAGCACTCTAAAATGTTCAAACATCTTTACATCTGTGATTGCTCCATTCATCACCAATGTCAATGAACTAGCACAAGCTTCTATGGGTGGGGCAGGCAAGCTGGCCTAGCCTAGCAAGAAAATCACCCTGCTGGAGAGACAGAAGGCAATGTGTCCTGGTCTGTTCAGACCACTGCCTCCAAATTTCCTCACTCCAAGGTCAAGACAGTCTAGGGCCCTGCACCCAAAAACCCTGGGGAAAATAGCATGTGGGACCCCTTCTCCCTCCTTCCCTCACTGGCCTTTTGTCTTGTCTGTACCTGGAGTCACGTTGTAAGGGAAGCAACCCTTTGGATATTTGACTTGAAGTTTTCCCATCTATCAAGCCCAAATTTGCCTCTCTCAAGTCCACATGCTGCTTTTATGCCCTCTGAGCTTTAAAAAAAAAAAGTCAATTCTTCTCTCATGTCCTTCAAATAGGTGAATACCATGATCATGGCACCCCAAACCCTTCTCTTCTACAGAGAAAACATTCTTAGTTCTTTCATGCTGTGTGCACTTGTAGGCCATTCAAGACCCTCAGAACTTATCAATGTGCTTCCTAAATGGTACATGGAACTGAGTACCAGGCTCCAGCTGGGTCTGACCAGTACCAGTCCTTTCCTCTCTTGCCTCCTCAACACTATATGCTTAAGCTAAAGGTAGCCTACAACTGTCCTTATTTTCTCAGCTGTGTTACTACCACACCAATGACTCACATAGAGTTCATAAGCTGTTAAAATCCCCATGCTTTTTTTTTCCAGATGAACTGATGTCTCATGCCTCCCCCAATTCTAGTACATCTCCAGGAGGCCTCCCAGCTGAGGCCACTATGGTCCCTTAGCTCTGTCCCCCATTGATGGGCTGGAGATGAGCAGCTGTCTAATTCACACCTTCTTCTGCCTTTTTGACATGAGAATAAGCTCTTATCTAGTAACGTATTACAGGGAAAAGATAAGTAACATTTTACATAGAACACAAAGTTCCTCAAAAGTGGTACAAAATTATTCAGTGTTTCATTTAAAAAGGCCAACCACTAATATACATAACAAACAAAAATAAGGCAGTAATCCTTAATTTTTCATCTTACTGTTTTCCACCTCACATACTAACAAACCTTTATCAGACACCATATTTAGCAGAAAAACTACAGTTTAGCTTTCAGTGTTTTATTTCCCTTGCTAATCCAATGGCATATTTTCAAATAAACAACAAAACAATCAAATACTAAAAAGCAAAGAGAAAACAGCAAAGGGACTAGGAAATCCACAAAATGGTAATCATTCTTAAATAATCCTTAATAGATTCATTCAAAAAGCAGAGGAAAATTTTTAATTATTCTAAATTTCATAAATGGCACATACTAATTAAAAATGCAACATTTCCAACTATTAAGACCTCAGTCATCTATTCCTAATTTGAAGAATTCACAGAAAATAAGTTTTGATTTTAAAATGCCAATCATTATTTAATCAGAGTTATTTTTACCAGTTTGTTATATGGCAAAATAAGATTTTTTTAAAAAATTTAAATGACAATGATGTTAAGTTTTTTTCCTGTTACATCCAACTCTCTGTGACCCTATTTGTGATTTTCTTGGCAAAGATACTAGAGTGGTTTACCATTTCCTTCTCCAGCTCATTTATAGATGAGGAACTGAGGCAGATGGCAAGTGTCTGAGGCCAGATTTGAACTCATGAAAATGAGTTTTCCTGATTCTCCAGTGCTCTATGCCAGCTGCCCTTAATTCAAGCATTATTCCAATCCTCGATGAGTAGTTCAATATTTGTATATTTACTCACTTTTGTTGTAGCAATACTATTTACAAAGCTGATTTGTTGGAAGCCTTTTTCACTTAATGTGAGACAAACATCCCATCGTTCATTTGCAAGTTCATGTATAACTTTCAGGGCAACCCCAGTTTCGTCCAATTTGTCCTTTACGTAAAGGTCTACGTAACTGCGGAATCCATTTACCTGTAAAGCCCCAAAAAAGTTGTTTAATCCTACACTGTCAGACTAGAGCAGCAGGTACACAAGACAGTAGTTGCCTTATCTTTTCTTTATTTCCATTCTCTTATCAATGAAGCCTCATCCCAAGAGATCCCTACCTCCCTTTTTGGTCATACTTCTAGACTCATGTGAAGCTGTCCTGTTTTATCCACTGCCACTGATTTCCAGCAGCAAGTGAAACAGAAAATCAAATACACCAAAAGTCAGATAAATAAGCTGATAGAAGCATTTACATAATTAAGGCTGATAAGGTGAACAATTAGAAGACTTACAGGCAACTTCTTCCCATTAAACATGACTTTGACCCCTTTGCATGAACCAGCCAAGTCGTAGGCTCTTCTAGTCATGAGGGCCACAATATCCTTGTCAAGCTTTTCCATCTTAAATTTTGACAGATCCGGTTGGAATGTTATACATGTATAGTCATCTCCATCAAAGTATTTAATTTTGGGTTCAGAAGTCTTCATCATATTATTCACCCAGGTCTTTAAAAAATTCAAATATTATTAAAGCTTTTTCTATGTTTTTAAGCACATATAACAAAAATATACCTTGTTAAATTTTATGGAAGAGAAGACATAAGCCTTGAACTTCCACAACTTTATCCATTTTCTCTTTCACATTAAAGCAAATAAATTAATTTCATAATCTCATAATATGCCGATATTTTTAACTTTAAACACTCCTATTTTCACTTGATTATTGAAAAACAGAAGGGAAGCAATTTATATAGTTTAAAAATACAAAATACTAAATTATCACTGAAAGCACAATTAGTATTTCACAATTTTTATAGTGAAAAATTTCAAAATAGACAGTTTTCTGAAAAAAAAAACTATTTTAATTTTTATAGTATGATGTAAAACATTATATTTTAAGGGTCCCACAGAAATAAAATAAAACATTAAATAAGGGTCCCACAGAAACAAAATAAAACATTAAATAAACGAGGTGTGAAGAAGAATCTGGGTGTCATTAGACTTCTTCCAGGTATTTTGAAACTATTTTACCCTGCTAACCATGCTTTAATAGCAAAAGTTACTCAAAATAGTATGTGATTAGAAAGAAGGCTGATAAAGCAGTAATGTCCCTTCAAACTTGCATGTTTATTCTATGTAAATGTAGATGTGACTTAAATCTCTAAAAAAATAAATAAATAAGTGAATCATTTTCTAAGTACACATACCTGTTTAAAACTATGTTTATATTCTTTACTAGCAGTTTCAACTGTAAATTTTGTACTGAAAATATTACAGAGTTTTGCACCATAACCATTACGACCACCTGTAAGAACAATTAAATGAGAAAGTTCTAATCAAACAATTTTAAAGGGAACTTCATCAAACTGGGTATCATAAATTCTAAACAAGTTTATATGCTTTATTTAGCAAATCATGACACGAATATATCAAAGAAAAGTAGTGTGGTGAAGTGTGCAGAGTTGACATTGGAATCAGTAAAACCTGGGTTTACACATTTTCTTGGATAGACACTAGTTCTGTGAATATGAGCAAGTCCCTTACCTTACCTTTCGGTGCCCCCAAGGTGACCCTCTAAACTAAAGTTAAAAAGGAAGGAGTCTTCCTTTGCATCATGGGACCAAAAATCTAGAGCTGGAAGGGCCTTTGATCCTCTAGTCCAGCAGTCCCTTCCCCATTTTGCAAAGGATGAAGTCCATCTCTAAGGTCAAAGAGGCCAAATGACTGGCCCAAACACACGTAGTGAGTTGTAGAACCAAGATGCTCACTCTAGTTCTCTGACTCTAAATTAAGGGCTCTTCCTACTATCTATACTGCCATCATATGTGAGTAAAAGAAACAGAATTTGACAATTGAGAACATGGGAGGATCAGGAAAGATTTTGAGGAGGAAATGCCTGAGGAGGAAATGCCTGAAAGCCAGAGAGGAGGCACATGGGACGCTCATCTATCACATGGAAGCAGGCAATGAAACTGTCCAGTATGGGAACAGCTGGTCCAGTTTGGCTGGTAGACATCATATGTGAATAGGAATAACTGGAAAGAAAGCCGGAAAGTGAGGCTGGAGCCAAGGGGCAGGGGGCCTTCAATGGTAGACAGATAAAACTGTAGCTTATCCTTGGGAAAATAAGGAGTCACTAAAGTTTTTTGAGAGTAGGAACAATATGGTTAAAGTTGTGTCTCAAGAATCAATCAAGTATCTATGTAGTAGGGATCATGCTACTGATAGCTGGGGACACAAGAACAAGTCACTGCCCTGAAGAAGCTTATATTCTATCAAGGGAGACAAACATGAATACACACACACACACACACACACACACACACACACACAAATATATATACATGAATTAGATATATGGTAATGGCGGGGGGGGGGGGGGAGTGTGACTAGCAGAGGTGAAAACATCTCATGCAGGAAGGGTACCTGAGAGGAGCTTGGAAGGAAAACTAGGGATTCTAAGAGGCAGACAGGAGGAAGCAGAGCCTGCTAAGCATAATGTACCAGTGGACACAAAAGATGGCACATCAAGTATTGAGAACAGTAAAAAAAGCCAGTTTGGTTGAACCATATTGTGCCTTAAAGGGAATAAGACTACAGAGATAAATTAGAAACAGGTGGTAAAGAGCCCTGATTGACAAAATTTCCATTTTGTCCCAAGGGAGATGGGGCCACCACAATTTACTGAGTGATGATATCAGACCTGCACTTTAGGAAAAACACTTAGGCAGCTATGTGGAGGGGAAGAACCAATTACAAGGCTACAATAATGCAGGCAAGAAGTGAAGAGGAATCACAAGTTCCTGGAGTATAGAAGTAAAATGAATATATTTTCATCTTTATGACAATTTTTAGCAAATATACTAAATGTTTTAAATGTCACTATATGTAGTGAACATGTGAAATTCATGAAATTTATATTTTCTATCAACATCTATTAGCACTTACATAATTTGCACTACCTCCCCAGTTTATTAATAGTTCACAAGCTACAAAAAAGTGGCAAAATCAACTTTATCAAAGTAAATTAAGAAAATATCAAAAGCATACATATGATCCCCATCAAAGCACATTCAACTTTGCCTGCAATATATTTAGTTTTCTAGTTTCAATTTCTTGAGACAAACATCTTAACTGAAAAGAAAACATTTCAGACTTTAAAACTATATTGTAAAGTAGAAGTCTTCAAAACCATCTGGTACTGGTTTAAGAATAGAGAGAAGCAATCAAATTTTTTTTAAAGAAACATATACAGAATTAAGTAAGCAGAGACAAAAAATATATACACATTAAATTTTAAAATGTATTTTTCCTTTTCTCTCATTTTTTGTCTGAAAAAATTCTACTTGTTATATAGGATGGCTCTCTGGGAGGGGAAGGAAAGAGGATACTGAGGGAAACTATGTTGATTTAAAAAAACAAAAGAAATCGGTTAAAATATTTTTTAAAAAAATATGTGGTTTGCCTCATTAGAATGAACTACTATGAAATGGGATTAAACTAAAAGGTTGGCATTAAAATCATGAAATAAGAATTGCAAAGTTGTTTTTTTTTAAGATTGATAATATCAAACACATAGTGTAATGATACATTTTAAGAATTATGGGTTTTAAGTTATCACTTTTAATTTATTATGGTAACATTCATATAAGATTGTGTTTTATAGGTTACAAAAAACATTTTCCAGATATAAAACTTTGTTTTATGTGAAACTATCTCAACATAACAAAAGTAAATTAGCAACAAACTGTATTAATAGAATGAAACAATTTTAGTCAAAATACTTAGAAATAATTACCTGTAACTTTTTTCTCATCATCATCATAGTTACTAGATGTTAAAAGCTGTCCAAAGATTAAAGCAGGAACATAGACTTTTTCTACTTTGTGTTCCACTACAGGAATGCCTTTTCCATTATTCCAGATGCTGATAATGTTAGATTCACTGTAAATAAGTAAGGAATAACATTAAAAATGCTCTCACATATTCATTTTAAATATCATTTCAGCAAAGATAAAGTAATCAAAATGTGCTGTGATAATATCCCCCAAAAGCTACTTTTCCAACTTTGAAGTTACTGGTCATTTTATAAGAACACGGTATTTAAAAACTGGAAGAGACCTTAGAGAGAACAACTAATTCTAATATCCTCATTTTACAAAATAAGAAAACAGGTCCAGAGAAGCAAAAATAACTTGGCTAGATCAACAGTACAAGAGACAGAACTAAAAAAAACTGTTCTTAAGTATTTAGAGCATTTATTTAGAGCACTGTTTTCCAGCTTGAAGGTCTAAAAGGATTTTCAGGTAGTAGATGTGAAGGGGTAGAGGGATGTCTCCTAGACATATACAAAATCGAACAAGGAACTGGTTTTATTTTGTTTTATGGGCAGGAAAGGAATAGAGGAGACTAGATCTAGAGCTGGGGATTCTTGGAACTCCTGTCATCATATGTTAAAGAAATACATGTTGAGCAAAAGTTCTGCATCAAGAGTGCTAATCCCAACTTCATTTCCTCACTAGATTCTCAGGAAGGAATTTATAAAGGGAAAAAGGGAAGGATGAGGTAGGGCAGAGGGAAAGAAGAGAGAGAATTAAAGGTCTATCTCTCTATTATGTGAATCACAGTTATGGATTAAAGAACTTGGTTAAAAAAACTTCATCAGTTCTTTAAAAGGGGCAATACCTGTTCTAATTTCTTTTTCAGGGTTTAAGTCACAGTCTCACTACTACCCCTCTGAGACTGACCTGAGAAAAGATTGGATGTCATGTTAGCCTCTTTATTACAAAATTACTGCCACTTGAAGATATGTCAAACAGGAAATCACAGAATCCCTATGAGTTAGAAAGAACCCTAGAGGCTTCCATCTAGTCCAAATTAAATCTAAATAATTTGCTTAATACCATCTCCAACAAGTGATGAGCTAGTCTTGACAAGAAGATTTCAAGTGAGAGGAAATCCACTACTTCCTAAGGCAGCCCATCCCATTTCACCTTTGGAGTACTCTAAATGTTGAGAAGATTTCCTAATATTGAATCAAAATCTGATTAGATGCAACTTCTACCCACTGCTTCTAGGCCTGTCCCCTAGGATCAAAAAGAATAAGACTACTCCCTCTTCCATACAGTCCTTCAAATACTTGAAGAAAATGATCACCAAATCTTCTTTTCCAGGAGAAATACCCTCAATTCCTTCAATCAATTCTCATATGTGATGATCTCAAGACCATTCATCATCTAACTCATCCTCCTATGAACACTCTGCATTTTATCAACATCCTTCCTAAAATGTGGCACACAGAACTAAACATAGTATTTCCGATATCATCCGGCCTAGACAGTATTTTTTCATTCAGGTGTAAAACTTTGCATTATCCATTGAATCTTCTCTTATTAGATTTAACCCACCATTCTGGCCTGTGAAAATCTTTTTAAATCTAGACTTTTTAAATCTAGACACTTACTGTGTTACCTATCCCTCTTAGGTTTGTACCTTCAGCAATATCATAAGCATGTTATCTATATATTAAAGATTATTAAGATGTTAATCATCAGAGGACCAAGTACAAATGGACAGAGTATCCACTAGACAACCTCTTCCAACCTAATATTGAAATATTAACAAATATTCTGTGTCTGATGAATATTTTAGTAAAGTAAAATGTTAATCATTACATTAAAAATTTTGTTATACCTGTTTTTTCTTTTTCTTCCAGACTCACATACAAAACACATTTATCTATTGAACTTCCTTTCTTAAATATAACCACATGGAATTAAATATAAGCAATAATCCTAAGGTACCACTGTGTCCAACATCTGTTTTCAACAGTCTTGACACAGAAACTCTTGCCCTTTAGATTAGTTCAACTTACTTCATTTATTGACCTGCACTGATGCTCAGCTTAAAGTTAGATAGCCCTATTTGCATTTCTTTTGTGAGATTAACTATAGGTTCTATGTTACTCATTAGGTGCTTGGTTAGTTTGACCACACCTGTGATTCCACCATTTAGGGAGTGTCCAGTGAGACACTTATGCAGACACTTCAGGCTTATGCAGCCTGAAGAGTTTTTAAACTCTTGGATTTGGAGATGATGTTGAACTTTTTACTTCCTGACAGAAACACCCACTTAAATGTTCATACAATCAGTTTAAAACCAACACATATCCAGGCTGGAAAAGATATAAAGCTCTAGTTATCTTAAAGATGCCTGCTGCCCTAGATAACTAACAACATATTTTAACTTTGATAACTCTTCTAGTAAATTTTCTTTACTTTCTTTCACACAAGGTTTCTCCAAGTTTTACAGTTTTCTATACTAGCAGTAGATATGGTACAAGAACACGGTCATCCCTTGTCTAATCTGTTCTTATTCTTTGATTAACCCTAGCTATTCTAATATTTGTTATCCCCACAGTTCAGGTGACTACGAAGAGAGAGGATAAGATCTGGATTGTGTTCTCTGTACTTTATATGCTCAATCTATGTCCTACTAAAATTAGTTTTAATATCTTCTTTACATAAGTTATATAAAATTTTACTTTGTAAAAATTGTAAGCAAAAAAGTCATTGTAGGGAACTATAATAAAGCAAGATCTAAATAAATGCCCAGTCATTAAAGCAACTGTTTCCCAATGTAATTTGCTATAAAAAAGATTTCAGTAAAAAATCAGGCTTCAGATAAATAACAGAAAGAAACATCAAAGTTACCCTTTGTCTTCATGAAAGAATGCTCAATTCACAAGCCTCTAAAAGGCACAATAACTAAAAAAGATTACTAAGACAATCAATTCAGCAAAATCATACAGATGAACTTTAGCAGTAATCAAGTCCAAAAGTCACCAGCTCCGATACTCAGTCTTCCTACCTTCCTACCTTTAATTCTGAGTGAAATCTCACTGCTGCAAGGGAATCTTTGAACTGTGTTATGAAAGTGATATTTCACAAACAGAATCAGAGAATCTCAAAATTGGAATGAACCTCAGAGGCCACCTAGTCCACCCCATCTCTTCCCCCACAACACACCCAATAAATTATCATTAGGCTTCTGCTTAAAGATCTACTTCTGCAGCCTATTCTACTTTTGAATAACTCTCTTTGTTGGGAAGTTGCTCCTTACATCAAGCTGAAATTGACCTTCTGTAAGCAGAAGTTGTCGACTCCCTTTTCCACATAAGAATTGTTTTAATGGTTATTAGCATGTGCTCCACCCATCTTATCTTCTCTAGGATAACTATCCATCTTTAAATTACTCATGTGTCATGATCTCAAGTCATTTGGTTCTCCTGATCCCTCTTCTATGGATGATCTCAATTTTATCATTTCCCTTACAAAAAGGTAGCATGCAGAATTGAACACAATATTCCAGCAGTCTCCTAAGGTCAAGATTGTGGCTGGGATATCACCCTCTTCATTCTGAATATCATGACTCTCATAGCGTAAAGCATACACTTGACAGAAATCACAGCCCTCAGAGGTCATCTGATCTAATCAATATCTGACCATCTCTTCTTGAATGCTTACTGTCTGCATTACCTAGGACAAGTTACTTAAACCCCCAAGGCCTCTGTGTCCTCTAAAGACCCTTCAAAGCTCTACATCTGTTAACCTGTGAATCTTCAGAATATTCACAAAGAAGAGTCTCACAATTGAGAAAGACCTCAAGAAATATTTAGACTAATCTAGATAGGAACAAGAATTTCTTTTTACAACTTTTTAAGTCAGCTTTGTTCCTGAAGGCCTCTTGAAATGGGTAGACCACTATTTCCCAAAGCAGTTTCAATGCACTTTTGGACAACGCTAATTTTAAGTTCTTCCTCTCATTAAACCTACATCAGTCTTCCTGCAATTTCTACCCAATGTACCTTCTTCTCTCCTGTGGGGCCAAACAGAAGAGGTCTCCAGAAATGGTCCTTCAAATACCTGAAGACAGTTATACCCTGTCCCTACCCCCCCACCACCCATGATCTTTTTCCTAAGCTAAAAGATCCCGTTCCCCCCACCCCCAGTCATTTTAACCGATTGTTATATGGCATTATCTGGAAGTGCTAACCACCCAAGACATACTCTAGCTTACCAACATAGGTGGACCCTCCACTGACATAGATCACAATACTTCCATGACTTGACTGATGTTCTTCAATGGCTGAAATCAGTGTCATCCTTAAACTGGGGTATCCAGAACTGAATACAATACTCCACGTGTGCCCTGATCAAGGAAAAGAACTATCTCTTCCCATGTGCTGGACACTACACTTTCCCAAGCTTCCAAAAATATCATTTTTTTTTATTACTATCACACTACCAACTCCTTGTGCTCTTCTAGATTTTTTTGATGACATGCTCTCTAGTCATACTTCTTATTCTTAAGACAACTTTTAAAACCCAACTATATGACATATCCCTATTAAATTTCATTTGCTCCCAGTTTGCTGGCATCTAATGGGACATTGACTGTCGTTTTAGCTATTCCTCCTAGTCCTGTGTCATCTGTAAATTTGGCCAGTGTGCTATCTATGCTTTTATCCAAGTGACTGAGAAAAATAACAGATAACACAAGACCAAAGGTAGAATCCTAGAAGACTTTACTAGAGACACCCTTGAGGAGCCATTATATTCCCAGTCTACTAGACTTGGAGAAATTTGTCATACAGACACTATTTTATTCCTTTTTTCCTTGTAGCTTCTGGGTTATGTGTTAGTTTTAAACTGGCTGTATGAACATCTGAGTGGGCTTTTCTGGAAGAAAGTGGAGAGCTCAGTATCATCTCCAAATCAAAGTTTCAAAACTAGTCAGGCTGCAAAAGATATCAAGTCCTTATTAACGCATCTTAACTCTCCTAGATAACTACCAGTAAGTAGACTGTTTTAATGTAATGAACTGTGATAACTCATTTAGTGAATTTAATTTTGAAAACAATTTCTTTTGTTATAAAGATTGGTAAACAGGAACTAAAGAAAACACTTGTTACAACAGGATTACTTTTTGCATAGAATTTCTTACATAAAATTAGGAACAAACATAGCAATAAAATATTGTTCCAAGATTCATCCTTATGGACAATAAAACAGTTTTGACATAAATCCATCTTTATAATGTTATTTATAATGTCATTCATGATATGTGTTGGATTAATGGAGCAAATAATGTTATTGCTTAGCAGATATAACTAAGTATGCAGTTATTCAACTACCATATTGAGCACACATTTAAGGAAAGCATCATTTTCTCTTCATTCTCAGTGTTCTTTTCTCTACTATGAATAAGAAAACTAAAGATGGCTGCCTTCACTTACAGACAGTAAGTACTTTCTGATTCTTACTTATACTCCTCAAATATAACAAATGGTTAAATGAATTTTTTGTTTTCAAAAACTTTACCAAAATTGGGAGATAAAGAAGCAAAGGAGGCTAGAAAATGCCTTTATTCCTTCCCTAATTTTGATCTCTTATGAGATTGTTAGTGCCAAGTTTCATTGAGAAGAAAAAGAACTTCAACAACATGATTATGTGGCAGTAATGTCATAAAAGATATGAGAAATGAAAGAAAAAAATCAGTTTTATTATGGTGTTAATAAAAAATTATCCAAAACTAGATTATTAATTACAAATGTTCTTAATCTTCTTAGTTTTAAAAAAAAATTTAATGATAATGTTGAATAACTAAGTATACTATTACGAAAATTAAGTATAATCTAAATTTTCACAAAACAGATGCTTATGAAAACAAAATTATTAAAAGAATAATAAACTTAAATTATTTAGAAAAACCCATTATTCATTTCACTATATGCAGTGAATTTGATTAGGAAAACCTTCTATAAATATTCTACAATGCAAACAACAGGTAGGCAGTCCCCAAATTACAAATAAGTTATATTCCCAAATTTCCTTTGAAAATCAGTTGCTTATGACTCAGAATGCAATTTCTCATAACTAGTCATTTGGGTACTAAATCAGCCCTAAATCAACCTTGGGCAAGTCACTTAACCCCAATTGCCCTCCAAAAAGCCAAAAAAAAAAAAAAAAAAGAAAAGAAAAGGTGGATAAAAATTCAGACTAGTACAAAGTACTAGTACTAGTACAAAGCCTATTGATTTTATCCTTCAATCCCAAATTCCCTGGAAGCTTCTCAAGTCTGAGTTACAAGGAGTCCTATATAGGTGAAAGTGGCAAGGAATGTGACAGGAAAATAGGCAGCTTCCATTGTGACATGGCCAAGAGAAAGTCTGGCAAGAAATAAATGGAATAGAAGTTTCTAAGAACAAAGGGTAAATACTAAGGGGTAGGGCTCTAGAAGCACATGGCTTTGTTGTAGGGAATGACTCAAGTAGCACAGGGCTCCACAAGAATGTGGGATGAGTTTCAGGAGATGTGCAGCCAAAGGCTCTACTCCTGAGGTCATGGGGAAAAAACTCAAGCAACAGCAGACTTTGGCAAAAGGAGGAATTAATAATAGAAAAGAAATCATTCAGTGTATTGAAGTAGCAATCACCATTCATACATACAGGTGATTCATAAGCTGCATGTTCATAAGTCAGGAACCACCTGTATGAAATAACTTACTTAGCTAAGAAAGCTCACTAAAGTAGCCTAAGTATGTACTTACGGATCAATGGAAATTTTGATACAGGTCATGTTCTTATCCCTTTGTTTATTGTCAGCTGCGTTAACTACAAAATTAAACACTTTTGTGAGAATAGCCAACTATTTAAGTAAATGTGTAAAGCTCTATTAAAAACAAATACATATCAACAGTGAAATATTGCAAAAGAAATTTTTTTAAAGTTACTATTAGCATTCATTACAAAATTAAAGCAACATGACATTCTAACATTTTGAGAACTACTTTGAAATCAAAATAAAGCATTTCAACTGAACTAAAATGGGGGAAAGTTAGTTACAAATAAATATAAGAAAAGGTAAAATTGAAATTAAGTCACTTCGAACAGCATATGTTACCATACAAAATGTATTTAAGGCATTTATACAATAAGATCACAGCTTGTAGTTTTTAAAAAATGGCAAGTTCAATCTTTTCATCATGAGGTTAAAAAAAAACACCTAGTTTAGCTGATTTCAATTCAATCACTCTGTCAAATCAGTCTAGAGGAAAATAGAGATTAATCCCATACATATGTTGTCATGAGTATTCTAAGAACAATTAAAAAATGACTAAGGCTAAGAATATTCCAGCATTCATTACTACTGCATTAATTTGAATATAAGTTCACTGGAACCCTAAATTACATAAACAACCTGTCTCTGAAAATAACAGACTAGAAACTGGAGACATTAAGCCTATAGATTTAATTGGTCACTCTAACCTACAAGCATATAACTTGAAAGGAATAATACCGGGTACTTGGGGGACAAGGTTTAGGAAATGGAAAGGAAATGGGAAAAAATAGTTAGGGTTAGCCCTGAAATCATCCCCTCAACACATGGAGCTGAAAAGTGAGGAAGAAGGAATGAATAGGGGCCCAAAGCCCTTCCCACCTAATTATTCCAGTCTGTGTAGCCTATGCAAAGAGCAATGAAAAGGCTCCATTGCTCAAAAACATCTCCCCCTTCTACCATACACATTGATTTTAGTTAACAATCTCTCCTTTTAAAACACAAACATCCCCTGAGAGGGCTGACACACCTTACTGTGATTTATAATAGAATCCTGAAGATGAAGAAAGCAGGGTCAAGGGAGATTAAATGCCTGGTTCAAGGTCACATATGGAATAAAGCACTGGGACCAAGAAACAAGATCTCCTATATCCCAAGATCATCATTCTTTTTATATGATTCTCTCCCAGAACCTGAACTTGAGAACTGGTAATTAGAATTAAATTAGAATTTTAATATAAGGGATATAAGCCAGGAAAAATAATTACACAAAATAGGGAAGATTAAGCTAGACACACCAGAGTGCTTTGGAAAGGAAAGAACACATATCAGGGAGATAAAAAATTTAGATAAAATAAGTATCTGCCCTCCTGGAGCTTACAGTCTAGTGGCAGAATAAAACACAAAAATAATTAATTAAATAATTTTTAGAAATAATTAAATCAACAATATTGCATAAGTGCATTACAGAGTTTCAAACAAAATGTTATGTGAGGTCTGAAAAGATGAGTCATGACAGGGAGAGAAATCGGTGAAGGTTTTATATTAGGAGATAGTATTTGATTTGAGTTTTAAAAGATGGATGTTAATTCATCAGGTTAATGGTAAGAGATAAACTGGTCTATGTACCTGGGACAGCATGACAAAATGCACAGAAATGGGAAAGCACAATAGCATTTTGAGAGTACAGAGAGTGGTTCAATTTGGTTGGAGTGTAGAGTAAATGGCATAAAATAATACAAAATCAGTCTACAAAAATAGAACATACCAAATTATGAAAAACCTTAAAAAATAAGCAAAGGAGTCTGAACTTTACTTGACAATAAGGAGACTGAAATTTTGAGCAGAGGAGGTAATGTCACTTTCATGAAGAATTAAGATTGGGCTATCAGCTATGTTAAAAAAGTTATTGGGAGAAAAGGCTGTGATGATGGAAGTAGCTAACCTTCAAATCACAAAAAACAAAAAGCCCCCTAAAGGCCATTTTTAGCACACATCCCTACAAAATGAAAACACCTACATTATTTTTAGGTAAACATGATAATGATTAAAATGGGAAAGGTAGGAGCAACTAGGTGGTGCAGTAAATAGAGCACTGGCCCTGGAGTCAGGAGGACCTGAATTCAAATCCGGCCTCAGACACTTAACACAAAAACTAGCCGTGTGACCTTGGGCAAGTCACTTAACCCCAATTGCCCTCCAAAAAAACAAAACAAAACAAAAAGTTGGATAAAAATTCAGACTAGTGGAAAATGTTTATAACTCTTCAAAGTTGAATATGAATATAGCATATTAACATAGTATAACATTTCAGCTACCCTGTAAGCATTCTAAAGTAGCATGAATATTCAGTGTGATATCCTTAGGAACCCTCTTTAAATCAACACTGCAGAGTCTTGACCTTAAGACTACAATTGCTTAACAAAAGAGAGAATTTGTCTTAATTCTTAAAAAGGTACTCACCAAGAATTTCATCAAAGATTTTGTATAAGCCTGGTACAAAAGTAACTTCTCTGCAATTCATTCCTACATCTTCATCATAAACCCACATTGACTGCACAGACAAAATTCAAAGAGATTCTTTTACTGTAAGCATCAGTAATATAAATTTTACACAGTCCAAAACCACATTCTGCACTAAAGATTTTGCTTAAGTTCACATTCCACAAACCTAATCCTTTAGTTCGAAAAGGGTAAATTGCTTTCGTGAACTAAATGGTGTTTTTCTCTTCTTTTCTAACTTAAACATCCATAAAACTGAGAAACTGCTCATCCTGTATGACCTATTCTTATATACATTTCTTATATAAAATAGTTCAGTTTTTAATATAAGGCAGCAAGATGACTGGAAATTCAAATATTCTCTACCTCAATATAATACTTCAAAAGATTCATAATTTCATTGGTGTTTACACTTATTCCACAAATGTAAATCACAACCTCTCCACACTTTAATAGATAAGTCTTCTCATGAGTTTTTATGGTCAAGAAATTTCATCACCTGATGATCAACTTTCTGGTGATCAGTCTCTCTTCACTTCACTACACTGTTCTTCTAATAATAGTCAGTTCAATGCTTGGGCTATGTGCTCACTTTGGTAAGGTCAACGAGAACGAAGTATATAAAAATTAGGCTGTCCTCAGCTGACTTACCCTTGGAGTGCTGAGGATTACCCACCACTGCACTGGGGCAACTTGCAGGTGTGGGAATGTTAACAGAAGTAGCTCAATATAGTAAAATCAAATACTAATGGGACAAGCAACCACCTATATTTTACCCTTTTAGTCAATTTGGAGCATTTTTCTACTCATTAGCTTAATTCTATATATAATCTAATTTTTTTTGAAATATGGGCAATAACCATAGATGTACAGAAGAATCATCAAGAGGCCAACAAATCATCAAAAGGCCTTCCAGCCAACAAACTACTATCCACATGGATAAAGGTCTGGACAAGCAAGAGACTACTCACAATTAAACAAGCAGATAGTTTACTTCAAAGCTCTAACTTCTGGGGTAAGACCTACAATTGAAAGTTATCTTCACACCCATTGAGTGAAGTTTGCTACTCTAGCAAGATCCCTTTTAAAGCCACAATTAAACAATCCACAGGAAGGATGCATAATTTTCATTCTCTTAGAATCCTACTATCACACAGTATGAATTTTGGAAAAAAGAATTTTATACCCATTAACATACTATGCACTGAAATAATATGAGACCTTAAAATGGCCTCAAATGAAATTGATATTCCTTTCAGTAGTCTAATGAACTGAACTATAATAAACCCCCAAATCATATTCTATTTAATTTCTACAATATTAAGACATCTGCACACAAAATAAAGGTAAGTTTCTGATTTAGAATTCTTTCAATGCTTGTCTTGAAGGATTATTAGATTTTTTCTTTTATTATTTTAAAACAAATTTTCCCTAACATATACAATGAGCAAATGGAAAATAAAGACTTTTAATTTTTATATACCTATTCAGTCGTCAAAGAATTTCAAAGAAATAAAATTCCTGAACCATATGTATCTTTCATCCCCATCTCTGAAATTATAGCCACAATAGTCAATGATAAATGATAAATATACATACATGCATAAAGAATGTCACTGACCTGAGTTAATGGTTCCACAGATCCAATGTATGTATCAGGCCGGAGGAGAATGTGTTCAAGTTGTGTTTTCTTCTGATAAACTCTCTCAACAGACAACTTCTTGGAAGAATCGTTTTTATTACTGCTTTCTGACTCTTCTTTTTTTGCAGCATTGTTCTGATCAAAAAGAGTCTAAAATTAACCAAAAAAATAAATAACTGAAAAAGTATTACTAAAATCTTTACTGATCACTAAATGTTTGCTTCCTAAATTTAAAATCTTCTCTCAGCCTCTTTCAATTTTAAGTCCTATAAAGTTGATTGTCACTTCCAAAATCAGAGTATCACCTGTAGAATGTATATTTATGTTATTTATAAGTAACCTAGATTTAAAACAATCTTACACAGTTCAAAGTTGTTTTTTTTAATAGGTCCCCCAATTTACATACATGATCACAAGAAATTCTGAGAAGAGATAAATAAAATAGGAAAATTTAACTTAGACTTTTTTTTATTTTCTATAGAGTAATAGTATTTTAGAACTGTATGGAACCTTGGAGTTCATCTCTCATTTTATGGCTGAGGAAAGTGAAATTCAGAGATTTTAAGAAATTTGCACGTGGTCAAATTAGTTTTTACCAAAACAAAAACCAATCATATACCATTGTGTCCCAAATCCAGTCAAGCAGACTTTTTTCCAAATCAGTCCTATTGTAGGAATGTCAGGCCTTACCCCTTATCCCGTCATCAAAATTTACAGTGGAATATGAGTTCCAAATAGAATGCAACCCGCTCAAGTCTGGAAGCCCATTGAAAGCTTGCTCTGGATGGCCCACCCTGTGCCCTACTGGTTACCTAACGATCCAGAAGGATACCTGATAAGGCAGAATACATCTATGCCACACTCCCTACAGTAGGAATTCTGAGATTTTGAAGAGAAACATGGAAGAAACAAGACATGGGCTATAGAGACCATACAACTTCCATATTCATAAAAAACAAAAGTGCAGTTTAAAATAAAAAAGGCTTATTTATTAGATATATCCCAATCTTGAATATGGAAATAAAGTCACTGTAATTATGACAATCATTTGCCAACTGATTGACAGAGATTAAGGATACTAAGCAGGATTATCAATAACCTAGATTTAAAACAATCTTACACAGTTCAAAGGTATTGCCATGGTTATGTCCCCACGCTGAAAATGAGACTGTAACCATTCATAGTATATTCACCAGCCTTTAGATCAGGGGTTCTTAACCTTTTATGGATTGTGGATCTCTGTCACTATGGTGAAACCTGTGGACCCCTTCTCAAAATAATATTTTTAAATGCACAAAATAGCATACATAGGAAATCAATTACGTTGAAATAGTTATCAAAATGTTGTGGGGTGTTATTTTTTTTTTTAAAGTTCACAGATTCCTGGTTAACAACCTCTCCTTTGGAAGAGAAATGGAATTACTTGCAAACACTTGCTACAAGTTTGCTTTTCTTTTTTCTCCAATCAATAAGCATTTAATAAGTACCTACTATGTACTAAGCACAAACATACAAAAGTGAGAGCTTCTCTTCCAGTCCCCCACCCATCTAAGGAGCTTACATTCTACCAAGGAGGATACAACATACTCACAAATAAAAGAAATATATATACAAAACAGATGAGAGGAAGGGGTGAGGAGAGCTTTCAATTAGGGGAATTAGGAAAGATATTGAAGGTGATAGAAGTTAGGTTGAGCATTGAAGGGTGCAAAGGCTTCCAAGAGGCAAAAATGAGGAGAGCATTCCAGATACAGAGGGACCACCGATGCAAAGGCATGGAGAGAGGTAGATTATAAGGAATGGAGGAACAAGTAGGGCAGTTTGCTTAGAGCAAAAAGAACATAAGGCTAATGTGTAACCAACCTGGAAACAAGTGATGGATCCAGACTATAAAGGGTTTTAAATGCCAAATAGAGAGGCAAAGGGGAGCACTGAAGCCCCCTTAAGCATGACTGTAACAGTTATAATTGCACTTTAAGACTATCAATGTGGCAGGTGTGGAGGATGAATTTGAGTGGACTCCTATTTGTATTTGTGTGTGTGTGTGTGTGTGTGTGTGTTTATATTAAAATGAGATAAGCAGAGTTTTGTATGAGAAACACCAGACTGGCAGACATAGTCAAGGATAGCAGGTCTAGTGTTAGTTTATCCAACTGCCAGCTTTGTGACAAAAACAAAAGCAAGTTATTCATTTTTTTGCAGTTTCAATTGTGTACTTAGGTACCTCTGAAAGACTAACACATAGTAGGCACTTGAAAAATAAGTGATGACTGATTTACAAGAGGAAACTAGAAAGGAATAAGTGACCAATATCAACTAAGGGCTATATCAAAAAGTGTCCCCGAAACTTGAGTCCTCAAATGGGTCACAAAGAGCTAATCCCTTAAGAGTTGATAATTCTTTGGATGACAGCTCTGATTATATTGCCACTCTTGGACAAAGGCCTCACTCTAATTTCCCTGCCAATTAAATTGAAGAGGATGCACAAATACCAATCTTCTGGCAGCCACAGAAGCTGTAGTCAGCTCCATAAGATTTGGATATTTTTTTTTGTGTGATTTGTGTAGCAGTAAAACACTGTTATGTTTCTATATGGGATTCCTTAATGCCAAGAAGTGTTATTAGCAGGGTCAGTTATCCATTGTGGCTAAACGTCCCCAACCCTAATGAAAGGGGAAGCCTGTTTCCAGAGTTAAGAGGTAACTTAAACAAAGCCTACTGTAAGAAATGAGACGGTATCTATTAATTATCTTTAGTTTGGGATAAAAAATTAGGGGAAATGGAATTGGGAAATTTAAAAAGAAAAAATAGAGCTGGAGAGAAGTTTGTGCATTTAAATAAGGTGACTATGCAAGTTCAATCATAATGTTTGTTCAGTTGTAGAACTACACTGAGTCTAGTTCAGAGGTTTTTGTAACTGGTGGGTTTTGTTTGTTTTTTGTCATGGACCTCTGGAAGACTAGTAAAGCCTATGTATCTGTCCTCTGCGAAAGGCAGAAATGAAATAAAACAGTCAGGTTTACTAAGTAAACCAATTAGACTGAAATACACTTATCCATATTTTTCTTTTAAGTTAATGGACTTCAAGTTGAAAGCCTCTAGCCTAGATAACATAATTAGAAATTATTACTATTTTCCTTAAGGAATGGCACTAGGAAAAAATTTTCCTTTAAATGTAGAGAACAGGATTCATTGTCCTCTACATATTCAGAACTATACCAAGAATTATACCAGAAACTATGGGAATTCAAACATTAAATGATAAAAATGCCAATAATAATTCATAATAATTTCCTATTACCATGTATTTTATATAATGGTAAAGGGCTTAGCAATATATTAAAGTAAAACAGTATACTGTGTAGCTTATTTTTACTAAACATCTTGAACTCAAACATAAAATCAGTGAACCATAAATCATAAAATCAGGAGAAAAATCAGTTTACACCTAACTATCAAGTTGCCCAATAATACTGTTCAAAGCCAATAAATATAGTTTTGACATAATGAAAAAATAATTTAAACTTCCAAACAAAACACAATTCTATTAGCAAAAGATAATTCACAAATTCTTCATAAACCTCTTTAGTAAGTAAACAATGAAATTATAGATTAACAAGTGAGTTGATGAAAATTTTGACATTCAACACATTTTCTAATTTAGTCTGCTTCTTTCACAAGATACTGTATAAAAATAAAAATCCGAATTTAATAATGAACAAATTATTGCTAAATAAAAACACCCCAAAGGTTCTCATAACAGTTATTCCTAAGATATAGTGACTTGTAAGAATTTGATTCCCAGAAGAATAAAAGGAACCTATGCAACAGTTTGTCCAAGAAGTCATTCAGCCCTAGGTTGCTTAGCACAACCCCAGAAGAAACTAAGCAAAAAGCACTTTCACTAGGCACAAGACAAACACTAGACATCCCAAACAAGTTATATTTGGCGCTGCCCAAATCACAGGGATCATACCAAACCTGTCTAAAATTCTGGCCTCCCAGTTGTTAATAATGATGATGATGATGATGATGATGGTGATGATGATGATGATGATAGCAACAACTAGCATTTGTATAGAGCTTTAAGGTCTGCCAAGTGCTTTATAAATATAATCTCATTTGATCTTCACAACCCTGGGGTCTAGGTGCTGAGGAAACTGAGACAGAAATGTTAAGTGATTTGCCCAGGGTTACTAAATAAATGAGACAGATGCTATATCTGGAAAGCTTTCCTTGTTCTCTCTTAAAGCAACTCTAGCATCTACTGTTTTCCCCATGCCTCTTACCATCACCATTAAACAACCTCTTAGGCCATATAAAGGTTCTGCTGGGTCTAGTAAGATCTCTTCTGGAGAGGCAGTAAAGGCTCAAAACTTAGTGTTCTAGGCTGGTGAATCTCACTTATCCTCACTAATTTTTAAATGTTTGCTCTTCCTAATTATTTTCCTCTATGAAGACCACTTAATATAATACAAAAGGGCTATTACAATATACTTCGAAAAAAATTTAATTGACATCTCCGTACTAAATAATATTTTACAGATGTTTGAACAAAGAAAGAGGCATTCAATTTTCACATTTTGAACTCTTGTGTAAAATAAATACATGTGGCTAATGCTTCGTTTACAGAATGTCATAATGAATCAGACATTTCGAGGTCATCTCTAGATTTCCATGCTTATATAAATCTATTCTCAAATGTAAAATTTAGACAGTATTACTAAAATATACGTGTGTGCACATATATAAAAATTTAATGAAGTTCTGAAATACTGGATGCATGTCTCTGTAGATTAACACATACTGCTTTGTAAAGGCTGTTTTTGTTTATAGTAATGGACATACATGGACACACACACACACACACACACACCCCTTTGGAAAAAATACATTTTACCAATTACTATACACTCAGTAACTCAGCCTGGAAAATAATCAAACAGCCATGTTAAAAAAGGTAACAGAACCAATATTAAAAGACTTTAATTAATTAGTTTTATTGACTATTTAGCCTTATTAGCCTGGAAGAAATGCTTATTAGAACAGCAATATTGTATAATGATCAACTATGAATAACTTAGCTATTCCCAGTAATATGAAGATCTGAGACAATTCTGAAGGACCTATGGACTAAAAATGTTATCTACCTCCAGAGAAAGGACTGATGGAATCTGAATGCAGATTGAAGCATACTGTGTTTTTACTATCTCTATTTTTCTTGGGGTTTGTCTGTTTTCTTTCACAACATGACTAATATAGAAATATGTTTTGCATGAATGCACATGTATAACCTTTGTCAAACTGCTTGCCTTCTCAATGATGGGTAAAGGGAAGGGAGGGAGAGAATATAGAACTAAAAATGATTTTTTTTTAAATGAAGGTTTAAGATTGCTTTTACATGTAATTGGGGGAAAACAAAATATTAAAATTAAAAAAAAAACTAATGCTTACTAGATAATCTGTTATTAAATTTTTCCTCACATACTATTTCCCATTATATCAAGCCCA
The DNA here is from genome assembly GCA_011680675.1 of Gymnobelideus leadbeateri. Lineage (NCBI taxonomy): Eukaryota > Metazoa > Chordata > Mammalia > Diprotodontia > Petauridae > Gymnobelideus > Gymnobelideus leadbeateri. The sequence continues at coordinate 591,187 of WOXC01010304.1, forward strand.
AATTCGAAGACCTGATATACAAAGTCCTTGATAATGCAGCCTGGTTTTGCCTATATAATTGTAGTTCCTCCTTTCGCCCTAGGATAAGAATCCAGTCTACTTACTCTTCCCTTTTACATATGAACTCCACAAGTTCTACTATCTTTGTCTTTGTGCATGCTGTTCCCCCAACCTAAAATGTCTCTCCCTCTTCATATATCAAAATCCTGCCCAGTCTTCAAGGCATAGTTCTCTCTTCTGAACAGTCAATGTAGCTCAGTCTCAGGTCAGACATTCCCTCATCCTGGAGATTTGTTGTCCGGCAATTTCATCCAGGACGCTGAGCCCCAATAGTCTCTCTTTGGGGCCATCCCCTTTCCTGGTTGGACTTTGTAGGGAATAGTCCCCACTTGCCCAGAACCTTTCCTTGAGTGTCCCCTTCCTCTCAACAGAACATTCATTCAATATGAGAGGTCCCAATAAGTGGTCTTCTCTGAGTTCAAAGAAGGGAGAGATCAGGTCAGTTCAGGTCGAAAGAGAATGAGTGTCTCTTTGAAATGAGATACAATCTGGTTGTACTAGAATGGGTAGGATTTAATTTGGATCATTTAAGAGAAGCAACCCTGGAAGGTATCCAAGCAAGGTGAGAAGTATAAGCAAAAATTCAGAAGTGGGAATAATCAGGCTGTATTCATGAGAAGCAGTGAAGAACCCTAGTTTGGCAAGGCTTACAGTGGGAAATAAGGTCACATGCTCAATCATCAATCAACAAGTATTTATTAGGTGCTTACTATGTGCCAAGCACTTTTAGTGACTGGGAATAAAAATTCAACAAAATACTCCCTGCCCTTAAGGTGTTCACATTCTATCAAGTACATATATTTGATTCAGTTCTATAGTTAACTGGAAGGAGCCCTGGACTTTGAGTTTGAAGGCCTGGGGTTGAATCCTGGTTCAACTGCTTGCCACCTGCTGTGAGCCCAGTCACAGTAACTTCTACAGGCTTTAGTTTCAACTTCTTCTATAAAAAGAGATTGGCCTAGATGATTTCTAAGATACCTTCTAGTTCTCATTACTACCAAGTAGTCCCTCCTTATTTTAAACAAAGTTTTTCGGTGCTAATTCAACCCACAGAAACGTCTCCCTTCACTGAACTAAAACAGGATTTATCATCTCATAGCAATTTACTATGAACTATCTTAATCCACTCTCTCCAAGTGACAATGTACTATGGTGGAAAGACCAATAGAGTCAGGAAAGACTGGTTACCTTTAGCATTTACTAACTATATAACCACAAGAAAATTATTTAACCTTTGTACTTCATCCCCATTTGTAAAACTGGGATAATATCATTGTAACTATCTCACAAGGCTGTTGGTCAGGTTTTAAGTGAGATAAAATTTTTTATAAAATATTTTCCATTAGTCGTCTTCTTTAATTTTTCATCTATGGAAAAGTCTTCTTTTCCTCTAGAGATCCAGGGGCCTTTTTTGTGAACATTCAAGTACCTGTTAACTTGGCTTGAAGGACAGCTGATTTCTAGACCAGTGCAGGGTACACAATCATACCAAAGCTAGAAAGCAGTCATGGATTGGGTACCTGCACTATAAAAACAAGAAGTAGCAGGTAAAATCCTCCTTTAACCTTCTGGCTTCTCAGTAGACTAGAGTTTATCTTGTTACTTGGTTTGCTGGCAGCAGAAAAATTTCTCTTTATTGATTCATGCTAGTACCTACTGGCCCCATTCTTAATGAATTATGGATTCCAGGTTCATAGGATATTTTGAGGAAGAAGTCAAAGCTATAAAGCTACCTTGATTCATCTATATAGAAAGTACAGACAAAGTAGAGGGAAGCTTTATTATTCAGTGAGAATATAAGCTTCCACTAGTTGAAAAAAAGTTTAAAAAGCAATTTATTTACTACCTACCTCTCCTTGGCTGTCACAGGTCATGACAGCTCTGAAGAGTAAGATATTTCTAGTGCTAACCAACCAGCATCTTCAGGATGAAGATAAAGAAAACTTCCACAAAACACTAACATACTCAAATTTTCATATTTTTTTCCAATTCAATAAACATTTACTAAGTGCCTAGTATCCAGGCTCAAATGTATATAAGAACATAGAAATGAAAGAAAACAGTATAGTATACTGTTATAGTATACATAGGAGTATAGTATACATAGGACCATAAGTCTAATAATTTTAGGTATGGGTAATAAGGAATGCTCTGATTCAAAAAAAAAATTTATTTTTTATTTCTTATTATTTTAAAGTTCATTTCTAAAGCAACATTGATTTTAATTATATCCTAGTCATTCTGCCACAGTCGAGAAATTAACCTAGCAAAAGAATGATAATTAGTGACTTCAAAAAATCTTTTAAGTCCTGAACAAGTTTCATAATGAAAAATCATGAAGACATTATAATTTTAGTTTATTTTGGGAATGAGTATCTGATTTAAATTGGCTTCTGTTAACAAAGTACGAGACTATGACACAAAAGGTAACTTTGAAAAGTAGTCAATATGCTTAACTTCAAAATTTGGAATTTTTTTTCAAGATTTTTTAAAATAAAAAAAGGCAAACATCAAGATAAATGTGTAAAAAATAAATTTAAAGAAAGCCCTATTTTTAAAAAAAATCATTAAATCCACCCCATAAAAACCTTTTCTATACTGTCAATTCCTAATGATTCTCTTTAATTGTTAATTCTGATTATGTTTCTTGGGCCTATTTTACTGCACTTTTTACTCATTTCCCCACACATGAGTGTTAGTCAAAACTCATCCTGGGGTCTTCTTCTCTTCTGTCCCTACAGTCTCTCCCCTGATCCATTACCAAATCTATATAGATGGTAAATCACTTTCTTGAACTCCAGTTTTTAAATATCAACTGCCCACTGGACTTCTATAACTAAATGATCTGTTAGCATCTCTAATTCAACTTGTCCGGAACTTAACAGCTTAGTGTGTTAAAACTTCCTGATAACTCCCTTAATTTTGCTGAGGACTCCACCCCTTCCCCAGTCTGTGGTTTGTAAATGCAGTGATCTAGAGCTCTTCCTTCTCCAGGCTTTCAAACCAGAAAGCCAATCAGCATCCATAGTCCCACCTATTCTACCTCAATATCATCTGTCATATTTATTCCCTTCATTTCACTCACACTGCCAAGACCTTCATTTTTTTATTTTTGCTTGAACTCTTATCTTAACCTCCTAACTGAACTTCCAACCTGTTTAGACTTTTCCCTCTCTAGTCTATCCTTCCACACAGCTGCCAAAATCATCTTCCTATGGCACGGGTTTAACCATGCCACTCCTCTGCTTGATAATCTTCAGAGGCTCCCTTCAGACTCTTAGAATAACTTTTAAAGACCCTTCTCAATCAGGCTCCAAGCTACCCTTCTATATTCACATGTGCTACCTCAGAGTCAATTGCCCTGGCTCTTCCCTCATGCATCTGCACAAGCTGGCCCCCAATCCTAGAATGCACTTCCTTTTCATCTTGGCTTTTCATAATTCTTATCTTCCTCCAAAGTTCAATGCAAGGGCCATATCCTCCATGAAGTCTCCCTGATTCCTACAGATGTTAGTCCTCTCCCCCTCTTCAAATTGTTCCTGTTATGTTGATCACTGCAAGGATAATGTAAGCCTCCTTTACCGTTAGGAACATTTAACTTTTATCTTCTTGACCCCAGTAACTAGTAGACTGTCTTGAATAATTTTAATCCTGACTGATAAAAGAAAAATAGCCAAATGCTTAAACAAGACTTAAAATCTCCAGAAAAATATTTATTATCACTTTTCAACCACTACTACTTCCCAAATTAAAATCATCAAGAATTCCAATTTTATAGTAGTAGTAGGTACCAATGTTCTTGTTTTTAAGGTGTTCCATAAATGAACTATCCCTAAGGGATAGCAAATTAAGGTAGAAAAGATATTTTTAAAGATGAAGGTTGTCCCAGCAGGGCATAAGGAAAATCATAAAGTAGGAGATCTGTGGAGATATGGTTTAAAAAAACAAACAAACAATACTGAGTAGGAATCAAAGCACTTGGATGCCCTTTGGCAGGTGCTAGACTTTGTGAACTTTAGTATTAGTACCTATAAAATGGGCATGGTTCTTTGAGCCTTGCCCACCTCATCAGGCTATTGTGGGAATGAAAGAAGAATGTTGTAAACGCATTGCAAGCACTATGTAAATATAAGGTATTGCTAGTTATAGACAAACTAGAACTCATACAAACTGATTTGTGACATGCCTACACTAAGCAGGTGATAGGAAAGCTCACCGTCATGCATTTAGTTACAATTTTATCTAAAGCTTACAGCTTGAGAATCCGCTCTGGGAACACAGAACTCTTCAGGAACAAGCACACTCCAGTCTCTTGGGTTATACACATCAAGAAATGAAAAAGATGTTATTAAACAAGATCATCACTGTACTCAATTAGAAAGATTGTAAATGACAGGACTGTACAACAGGTGCTAATGCCTAAAGCATATTTTAACAGTCAAAAAGTGACTGAGAGCTAGAGTTGTGGCCACCATCTTAGCATCTGGCAGATGTGAAATCATGGGCTATGGTGGTTACTTTTTCTCAGGAAAATCAGCATTTCTGAATACAAAACATCATAATGTTTTTTAGGTAATGAGAACAGCATCTACTCATGTATCATAAAAGGTGGTAGGAAGGAGGATTCTGAGAAGCATGGCATCACCACCTTACAAGCATTTATCATACTCTGTAGTCAGAAGCAGCTAGGTGACCCCTAGTGGTCTGGAGTCAGGAAAACCTGAGTTTAAATCAGCCCTCAGACACTAACTGTAGGACCTTGGGCAAGTCATTTATCCTATTTGCCTCTGTTTCCTCAAATGTAAAATGGGGGAGATAACAGCACCTACCTCCCAGGTTGTTGTGAGAATCAAATAAGCTAATAACTGTTAAAGGCTTAGCACAGGCCTGCCACACGGTGAGCTCTATACAAATGTATGTATCATCTTATCCATCTGCCGGGCTATTATGAGAACAAAACAAGAGTATGTTTGTAGAGCACTTAGTACAGTGGCTGCCACGTGGTAGATGCTTAACAAATGCTTGCTTCCCTCCCTCCCCTCCCCCTTAGTTAGTAAACTACAGTTTATAATATGCCACAGCTCATGAGATGCAATGGTAGAGAGCATCCTCAAAGCCAGTAAGGCCTGGTAAAGTCCTGCTTCTGACACACTGACAAATGACTCAGTTTCTCTCTGCTCTCAATAACTTGCTAAAACATCCCATGTGTGGAGGAAGTCCCTCGCTATACCTTTCCCCCACCTCGGAAAATGCCACAGAGATTTGGCACCTCATTACATCCCTAATTTGTAAAGCCCTTTACATAAATTCATTTGATCCCAGAAGGAAAGAATAGAAAGCTAGAAGACCCATAAATAATCAGCACAGACTAACTTAATCAGTTTACAGATAAGGAAATTGAGGCTAAGCAGCATGCCCAAGATCACAAGTGCCAAGAAGCAGAGTCAGTCAGGACCTGAACACACTATTTTTCTCCTACTGCTTCACAAATGGCAGGGGTGGGGTGGGGGGTAGGAGTGGGTCATGTGCTCCAGGAAGGTGAGAAACAAACACACTACCCTGGGCTCTCGTAACTATCCAACAATTCTTTTATTCATCTCCTTGATTTTTCAACAAACTCTCCACAGAAGCTGTTCCAAACATCCTCTCAGTCCCATCTCCCCCTCACCCAACCAGTGAGCCAATGACCTCCCTTCTTTTCCAGAGGAGACTGAGGCCATCTTTGCACACTCACTCATCTTTCCTCCATATGTCAGAACTTCTAAGATGTGAATATCAAATGAAATAACATAGGCAAAGCATGCTATACTTCCTTAAAAAACTTTACAAGTAGCTATTCTTAACATCAATCTCTTCTATTGCTCCCTCTTCTCAACCTATATAAACATGCTCAGGTTCGCCCTCTTTCCATAAAGTGTGTGTATTGGGGGGGGGGGCTTCCCCTTGATTCTGCAATCCCCTTAGGCTTCTTCTCTCCTCCTCCTCTTTCCTTTTGTCAATGATAAACCTCTAAAGAGGAATCTTCACTTACTGCCTTCTCATTTCTTCAACCCCAACTCAATCCTCAATCCCCTGAAATATGTTTTTTGTACTTACCATTCCACTAAAAGGACTCTCTCCAAGGTCACCAATGACCTAATTGATAAATTAAAGTCTTTTCTCATTTTTTATCCTGCTTAATTTTCAAACAAACAAATATTTGTTAAGTATCTACTATGTGCCAGGCACTGTGTTAGCCCCTACAGATACAAACACAAACAATTAAATAATCTCTACTCACAAAGAGCTTACATTCTAAGGGGAGAACCAGAAAGGACAAGCATAAGTATATCCATGATAAATAAAAAGAGAAAAATATAAATCGATAGAAAGAGATAAAATACAAGGTGACAGTACAGCTATCAGCTGAAGTAAAAAGGAAAGACTTCCTCTAAAAGGCGGCACTCCCATTGACTCTATGAAGTGGAGATGAGGAAGGAAAGGGACAGCTGGCACAAAGGCACAGAGAGGGAAGATAGGATGTCATACAGGAGGACCAGAGAGACCAGTTTGGTCAGAGAGAAAAATGGGGACCAATAGTCACTGAGACTGGAAAAGAGTCTGGAGCAAGACTACTTTAAAAGCTAGAGAGGCATTCTATTTGATTCTAGATGTAACAGGAAGCCACAGGAGGTTAATGATTGGAGAAGCAACCTGGAACATAATAGCCTCCACTTTCTCCTCCCCCATCCAGCCCACACATTAATGCCAAACTAATCTTCCCAACATACCAAGTAGGATCAGGTCAGTTCCTGCTCAAAAAGCTTCAATGGCTCCCCAGTACCCACAGTATAAATCTGTTTCCAGGCACCCAAGCCCCTCCATGGTATAGCTCCAATCTACCTTTTCAGCCTTATTTCATTCTGATCCCCTTCATGCACTTTATATGCCAGTCAACCTGGACCATGATCCTATTTTCCAACTTTGTACATTACCTGTCAAGCCCTTGTACATAACATCTCTCAAGACTGAAAATGGTTCCTTCTATATTTTCACCTGCTGAAATGCACACCATCCTTCAAAGCCCAGCTCAGCTGTTACCAACTCTTCCATAAAATCTTCTCTGACTTCCTTTCTTCTCCTGGCTCCCCAATAGAGGTGATTCTTCCTTCCCCAAATTTCTCATGCCATTATGACCTCTCTTAAGTACTGATTTCCTTCCAACTTGCATGTTAATAGTTGTTGCTGTTCAGCTGCGTCCAACTCTTTGTAATCCCATTTGGAATTCTCTTGGCAAGGATACCGATATGGCTTGCCATTTCCTTCTCCCAATCACTAAGGCAAAAAGGGTCAAGTGACTTGCCCAGGGTCACACAATTAATACATGTTTGAGGCCAAATATGAACTCAGGTCTTCCTAACTCCAGGCTCCTTGCTCCATCCACAGAGACACCTAGGTGCCCACAGATGATAATTACTCGTGCATGCATTCTGTCCTCAGATTGGATTTTAAGCTTCTTGAGGATAAAATTAAGGAAAACAGAAACATCTGTGGTAATTCATGTTTTTATTCCTAGAGGCTAACACAGTGCCTTATACAAAAGAGATATAAATGCTTGTGAATTAAACTGAATAAAATAGTTGTAGCTATTCTCTAGAAAATTATAGAGATACTTCAATATCCACAACATAAAATACCTTTGAAAGAGTAAGGTAGCCTATTAAGCTTCAATACAAACCATTTTGAGGTAGTAAATTCAAAGTTTTAAAACTACAATAAGATAGGTGGGGGGAAGAAATGGAGAGGACTTAAGGACTTATCCTTGACAGTGGTCATTATTTCATTCTGTATATTGGTATCCCTAGCTCTTTAGCACTGTGCCTGGTACACACAAACGCTTAATAAATTCCTGTTGACTGAAAGACTGACATCATGAAGAAGGCAACACTGGCCTGGGAGTCAGGAAGATGTGGATTCAAATAACTCCCACCCTTACTATGAGACCATAAGTCACAGCTTCTCTGAGGTCCAGTGTCATCACTATAAAATGGAGCACTGGTGGTTAGCTCACAAGGTGGTGTACAGCTCTAATGAGATGATACAAAGATATATCTTTGCTAATGTTAAATGGATACGTAAATGATAAATGCTAGTATTAACTAACTTTCATTCTACATTAGAACAAAATTACATTTTATTTTCTTTCTTTTTTTTTTTTGCTTTTTGGAGGGCAATTGGGGTTAAGTGATTTGCCCAAGGATACATGGCTTTTTTTTTTTTTTTTGGTTAAATGTCTGAGGCCAGATTTGAACTCAGGTCCTCCTGACTCCAGGGCCGGTGCTCTATTCACTGTGCCATCTAGCCACCCCCTTCATTTTCTAATAACAATAACAATATAATATATTAAAGTCTGCAAAGCACTTTACCAATATTATCACATTTGATCCTCATCCCTGGAATGTAGGAGTCTCTCCACTGTACATTAGATGAGGAAATGGAGGCACACAAAGGTTAAGTGGTTTTCCCAGGGTCACACAGTTGGTAAGTGTCTGGAGGTCAAATTTAAACTCAGGTGTTCCTGACTCAAGGTCACTCTGACACTCTATCCATCTGTTTCTATATTCATGAGGTCAAATCCTTACACTGCTAAATCAGAACTTTAAATAATTTTTCCTGAAAATTTGTTCTATTTTTTTGTCTTTCATCTGAGGTATGATTACCAATTTTCAATTGCTGACAAAAATGCTCCTTCATTCTAATACTAGCAATCAAAAATTTTGTCATTTGTTATAGGAAAACATGTCACCTGGTGTCAAAGGAAAAGCACTAGATATTCAACTGCAGTCAAATAATCCCTTTGGTCTATCCCATCATTTTTATTACCTACTATTCTTGTGACCTTGGGCAAAACCTTATCAGAGGATCACAGACTTAGACCTGTCAGAGACCTTGGCAGTCATCAATTTCCACTCTCTAATTTATTTGACTATAAGGAAAGTGAGGCCCAAAGAGGTTAAGCGGCTTGTCTGAGGTAACACAGGGATGTATGTGGCAGAGTCAAGATTTAAAATCAAGTTCTCCGGACTCTAAATCCAGAACTCTTTCAATTCTGCCACTTACTGAGTCTGTTTCTTCATCCTTAAAAGAGGAAAAGGTGGGGAGACAGGGCTGCAGTTACCTATACAACCTACTTCACTTGAGTGTTGTACAAAAATGCTTAGCACTATATGAATGTGGACTATTATTATTATGAATATAGTTCAAAGTAGAAATTAGAAAACGTGAGTTGGAAAATTATTTTGCAAAGTGACAATTTTAAACACTGATTCAAGATGTGGTCTCATTCACACAAAAGAAAAATGTATTTCAAGTTCTATTCTTAATACATAAAATTGTAGTAGCTAAATTATTAACTTAATAAATTTCTGAAGGTTCTCTTTAGCATAATCATACAACTGAACTTAAAACAAGTTACTGACTTGTCTATATCTCTTATCAATAAATTTCTCCAGCTCCTTAGTCAAGAACTTACAAACTTTTAGTAGTTAAAACAACTGAAATTTGGTAAATAAAGTTAATATGTATCAATGTACCAAAAGAAAACATTATGGCAGAAGACTTGTCATGTTTCAACACAAGTTCTGAAATTCTGTTAACTTAAAGATAACTTGATAGAACAATACACTTGGAAATCATTAACACCAAAAATCTTTTCTTAAAAGAGATTTGCCCTCTATAAAAACTAGTTTGAATCATAACTTTATATCATAGCCACATCCCAGAAAAAGCATAAAAATCAAATGTCTAAACACATATCAATGAATAATTTAATTTCAAAAATGCAAAATGAATCTAATTCTTTAAATGGATAATAATATCACACTGAGAAGTCAACATCAACTGCTGTGAGAATTTCACAAGTTAAGCTAAGGAAATGAAAATTTCACAACTTGAAAATAGATAATTTTATTCTCTACAATGTTCACTAACAGTAAACTATGCCTTTTCCAGCAAAGGATCCAAACCAGTCAGCTTGTGATTTTTGGAGTAAAATGATTATCACAATAGAATGAGCTTGACTTGAATATCTAATGTAATCTTTATATGCTGACAGAATTAATAACAAAGAAAGAATGAACCTAACTGTAAAAGAAAAAAAAATATTTCTTTGTGATCCTTTCCCATGGCCCCAGAGTCCATCCGGAGTTTATCATCTCCTGTCTTTAATTTAGTCACACTATCTTCTTCCAGTCAAATTACTAAGATACTAAAAATGCTGACACTGATATTTTAGATAGTATTTTTCTAAAATATTTTGGGGAGTAATTTTAAAGCATCTGATTAAAACTATAAAATATAGTTAAAATATTTCTCTACACTCCTTATAGGTTTTGCAAAAGACATACATAACATACATAAATATATAACATACATAACATAAAGACAACTGATTCATAAATGTTTGATAAATAAATCGGACATAATTCACAAAACAGCAGTTCTAGATTGCAACAAACCTGACTTAAAGAAGAGGAAGTTATAGTAGAATAAATTAACTAACAAAAGGCCAGTTCAGAGGGGTAGGAGAGAAGAAGAGGGAAAAGAAATATTCTAAGACGATTAACAGGAGTCAAAAACCCTTGGAAAAGCAACACTAGTGAAGATAGTATACTGTTTCCCTAGTCAGTGTACTTCTTTCCTCTTAGCTCATGAAGGAAATGACCCCAGTCTGAACTCAAAGCTGAGCAAGTGAAATGCCTTTGAATTATTGATCTGGCGTGGGAACCAGGTCCTTTCAGGTCCTCGCTCTTCCACAGACTTGGCGGTCAAAGCTCCACACCAAATCCTTCAAATGGAGATGGAGTTTGAGCCCTTTCAGAACTAGGGCAACACGTTAGACTGCTTTCCAGTACACCCCACTCAGCCCCTCTGCCCATTTCACCTAAGCTGTTGACATCTCTAAGAGCTGCTTTTAATCATCTTACCCTGATGGATGAAGGAGGAACCACAGTGGATTAATTTCTGTAAAAATAGCTATCCCCTGTGAGCTGCAAGATGTACGCAAGACTCAGACCTCTCTTCAGGTCTTTTAAGTGTTGGTTTGAGGGGAAGTCGTCTTCCCACATCCCCTTTTTCAAGGGTAAAGGCACCAAGTAATAGGTGGTATTTAAGATTCAAAACAGCTCCCTGGTGTTCCCCTCCCCTTACTCCAAGAAGAGTTTACAGAAACAGGCAAGTCCTAAAGGAGAAAGGGGGTGTGTGTGCCTAACTACAGCGCCCCCAGCACACAAGAAGTCGCCTTCCCACTTCCCCTGTTTCGAAAGGGCACACAAAGATTTGGCATTCAAGATAAACAAACAACCCGCAGGGTTCTCCCCCCGCCCCCATCCCCGGCAGAATTGAGGCGATCCCAAGCACCAGGTCTTTAAGTTTTAGGGGAAAGGCGTCGCCTCTCTCCGGGATAAGGACCCCACACAAGATCTGGCATTCAAGAAACACAGCCCTCGGGGGCTCCGTTTGTTTTTGTTTCCTTATTTCCAGTCTCCGGAAACAGATCCCTTCCGCGGGGTAGCATCCCCAGGGGAAGGCAGAGTTGGCACAAACACCGCAGCACCCAGCACACAGTCAGCCAGCACCCACTCTGAGCGGGGCTCTGGAGACAGAAAGGCGAAAACAAAACCCCAGTCCTGCTCTCAATATAATGGCGGGAGCTGAGGGTACAAACGACACTGACGGGAGAAAGGGGAGGGCGTCGGGGGAGAGGGAAGATGTTAGTGGGGACCAGACGCCAGCCAGGAGTGCTTAATACAGTCTCCCCAGATCCTTTAAGCTGTGGCAGCCTGGCGAGCCTTAGACTGCCCTGGGACTTGGGGTACAGACACCGTGTGCTAGTCAAACCAGAAATTAAAGGCCGACGGCTGCACGAAAACTTTTGGGACACCCTGTATCGATCTTGAGACCGCACTAAGACTTTGGGGAGCGCACTGTATTTCTCAGTACACGCCAGTAAGGCTTCCCGACCGCACAAAGACTTCTGCCACAGCACACAGTGATCAGTCCCCGAAAGGAAGGGCTCACAACTGCACTGAGACTTCTGGGGCGCCCCGTATTGCTCAATACAAGAAGTTAAGATTGCACTGAGACTTTGGGGACACCATGTATTGATCCATAGCCGAAGTTAGGACTGCACTGAGATTTAGGTAACCGCCTGCATTGATCCAATACTCGAAATTCGGGGCTTAAGACTGCACTGGGACCTTGGGGACGCGGATCGTAGCCGCTGCCTCGGGCTGGGGGAGCCGCTGCGTGGATGCACGCACAGACCCCCGCACCAAGCCCTCGCCCCGGCCCAGCATCTTCACCTCCACCGCAAGCTCAGAGAGAAAGTTTCCAAGTCCTTCCCCCCCCTCCCCCTCCCCCACCTTCAGCGGGGGGGAAAGCGGGGAGGGGGCGGGGTGAAGAGGGGGCTCCCTCCTCCCCTCCCCCGCTCTCCCCTCCCCCTCCGCCCAGGCTGAGAACAATGCGGAGGCCCGGCCCGGCCCCCCACAAAGGCGCCCGCCCGCCCGCCCGCCGAGCCGCCACTCACCACCCAGGTCAGGCCGCCGCCGGCTCCTCCCCCGCCGCCGCCGGCTCCCCCGGCTCCCCCGGCCGCCGCCGCAGCCGCGCCGCCGCCGCCGGACTTGGCCATGGTGGGCGCCGCTCGCAGGCCCGGCCCCGCCGCCGCCGCCGCTGCTGCTGCTGCTGCTGCTGCTCCTGGTCCGCGCGAGGCCCGAGCCCGGGCACGGGCTGCTGAGGCTGGAGCCGCCGCTGCTTGCCCGCCGCCCGCCGCCTACCCTCGCCGCTGCCCGGGCCCCATGGCACACCCGCGCACACCCGCCTCCCCTCCCCCTTCCGCACGCGCGCGCTCGCGGACGCGCGCCGAGCCTCCCTCCGGCTCGCGCGGCCCGGGAGGCCGAGGAGGCCGCGGCTGAGGAGGCGACTCGGGCCGGGCCTAGCGCGGCTTCGCTGGTCGAGGAGGCCGCGGCTGCGGAGCTGGGGACCAGAGGAGAAAGCCGGCGACGAGCGCAAGCGCCCGCGGGGACGACCCCCTCAGTGCCCCTCGCCCACACAGACAATGAGCAGAGCCGCCGCCGCCGCGTCCGGCATTCCACGGCGCTGCCACGCTCGCGTTCACTCACACTCTCTCACACACTCACCCACACTCACTCACACACTCCCACAGCGAGAGGGCGGACAGCTCGCGCAGCCAGCACCGCCCTCCTGCCCATCAGCGCCCCGCCACCCAATCGCGGGCGCGCCGCCGCGGCCCCGCGGCCAATCGGAAAGCTCGAACCTCCCCCGGAGGCGGTACCCCAGCTGGCCGACGTCATTGCGGCTAGCAATACGTAACTGAACGAAGTACACGATGCGTTGTTAGTTACGGCTGTTAAAATACTCGGCTAGCAACCGAGGGGCAGGGTTGGGGAGGGAGGCTTTTTTTTGTTTTTGAGTTGGAAGGAAGGAGAGAAGGACTGTCACAGGTCGTGGGAGGGCAGGGGACCCTGGGGGCGCTGAGCGGGGTGGCGGTGGGCGCAGGGGTCTCGCCCTTCCTCAGCTCAGCGGGGTGGCGATTTCCAGAAACCACCCGTGCAGCCGAACATAGAGCGTGTGTGTGTGTGTGTGTGTGTGTGTGTGTGTGTGTGTGTGTGTGTGTGTGTGTGTGTGTGTGTGTGTGTGTGTGTGTGTAAACCGGAGTGAGCCAGAGGGCCTGCGTGTCCCAGAGGAAAACTGTTTTTAAAAGGCCGCTGGTAGCCTGGGGATGGGTGGATGACAGTGCCCCCCCTCTCCTAGCATCCTAGGAGGAAAGGAAGCATTAATTATGCGCCTGCTGTGTACCAGGCACTGTGGAAATGGGGGGATGAAAAGCAAAAGCAGCCTAGTCACCTGGATAAACATCAGGGGCTCCGGCCACTCGGATGGACAGTGTCCAAAGGGAGAAGGCGCTAACCCAGATCCCAGCGCAGCTTCCCGCCCCCTCCCCTCAATCCCCTTGCCCTCGGTTTACCCCCCTCGAATCGCTGACCAGAGAAAAAAGTCACTTTCCCTTCTCCTGACCCAGCTGTGGAACGTTCGGAGAAAGACGCTTCCAGTGGAACTTTAAAAATACACCCGAAAGTAGGAGTCCATTCCCAGTAGAGCTTTCTAAGAAATGGGAATCACCCACGCGGAACCGCAACATTCCATGCCTGGGAGAAGGCAGAGAACGTTGGCCCCACGATGCTTTTTCTGATTGAGCTCTAGGAAGGGATGAGGGGGTGGCAGGGGGAGGGGGGCAGTGGTACAGACCGATAAAGACCGGCCCCCTCCATTCCCATCCCCCCTTCATGCTCATCCCCACTTCATCTTCATCCTCCCTTCATTCCCAATCCCCCTCCATCCCCATTCTCTCCTCTATCCCCATCCCTCTCCTCCATCCCCATCCCCCATTCCCATCCCCCCTCCATGCCCATCCCCCATCCTTCCCTCCATCTCTATCCCTGATTCCACCACTTCCCTTACAGCCTAGTTGGAAGGGCTGGGCAGGACCGACTGGAAGGATGGGCAGTGGAGACCTAAGTCCCAGGAGACCTGAGCAAAAGAAGCAGATGGAAAAGGTATGAAAATTGGCCTTGATTATATCATTATATCATCAGTAAGATGCTCTTCTGAACTCGGGTCTCATCTAGGCATTCTCTGACCATTTTTAAAACACTGTTTTTCTTGATTTCTGAGCCCCAAGATGGGGAAGGGAAAGGGATGATTTTTCTTCTCCCTTTAAAGGTGACTTTAATCAGTTCTACAGAGGTTAGAAGTCATTAGGTCATGGGGGTGGTGGTAGTACTAACTCAAAAGTCATTTTTTGTTGTGTTTAATCTTATCATTGAGAATTTAGTTCCCAAAACATACAAATTTGTTTGTACTTTAAGTAGATGAAGTAGTCTCACCAAGAGTGGGTTGTTTTTTTTTTTTTTTTAAGTACTGGAAGCAGAAATCAAGAGAGAAACTAAGTATTGCTTTTCTCTCAGACTCTCTTCCCTGCCCTCTTTTAGCTTTACACTTTGTATTCTTAGAGAAAACAGTATTTTTCAAATGGCAAGTAGAATTAACAAAGTTCACCTTTTCATTTGTTTTACAGAATGTTTTTCATTACCCTAAAATGATACTCTATAGCACACTCCTTTAGGCCTCTAAGGATGAAGAAAGTGAATCTGGTGAATTTTAGTCGTTTCTTTCTTACAACAGTAATTCCTAACTGCTACACAAAGCACTTTACCCTATACTATCTCCTTTGGGCTTTACAACCCATTGAGAAAGGTAGGAGCCCAGCACAGAGCACAGGACCTGGAGTCAGGAAGCCCTGAATTCAAATTGAGCCTCAGAACCTTGACCCTAGACAAGTCACTAAACAGTTGTTTACCTTTGTTTCCTCAACTGTAAAAAATGGGGATGTAATAGTACCTACCTCCCAGGGTTGTGATGAGGATCAAATGAGACAATGTTTGTACAGTATTTTGCAAACCTTAAAGCACTACATGTGTGTTAGCTCTTTTTAGGATGGGAATTATAGACCCAATTTTACTAGTGGAGAGAATGAACCACAGAGAGATCAAGAAATGTAGCTGTATCACAGAAAGAATGAGAGATGTGTGATTTGAATTCAGGTTCTTCCTGATTTCATGTCCAACACTGTGTACATCGCCTCATAAAACATGGCTAACAATCAGCTAATTGCCTAATGAATTCACCCATTAAAAATAAAGTACGTATGCTATACAATGATGAATTCATGGCCTTGTATATGAGTACTCACTGCACCAAGGAAATGTCTACTCGACCATGCCTTCTCAGCCTGTACATCTTCTGTTCTTTCCATCCATGTCTATAACCTCCCATAAATTAGGCACAGAGAATATATTCATATACACATACTATGAAATATAGTCTAAAACAGGAGAACCTTGTATTAGAAAGCTCTTTTCTCCTGTAAATTCCTGTACTGGGAAACACTGACTTGTCTTGTAGCAAATTCAGTTGGACTCCCAAAGCATTTGTACCCTCTGAGATCTTAATGCATAATCTTCATTTACAAGGTAACTTCTTTAATGTAATGTTTGGTTTATTTTTTGTTATAGCTTCATAATATTTTAATGAATTTTAAGGTTTTATTCTCAAACTAAAAATAGCAAGCTAATTCTACAAGCCTATAAAAGAATTACCTTTATGCTACATTCCCCACCCTACCCCCACCCTCCATTTTTATTTACATTACAAAATTTCCTGGGTGACTTATGTCAATTCTGGAAAATGCCACATTATCAGCCAAAATTTGAGATGTAACTTAAGAAAATTTTAAAAACAACTTTTTGATATGTTTAATATGATTGTACATGTATAGTCTGTTTCAGATTGCATGCCATCTTGGGCAGGGAAAGGGGAAGGAGGGGGAGAAAATTTAAAACACAAAATCTTATAAAAGTGAATGTTGAAAACTAAAACTAAATAAATAAATATTTTGAAAAGTCCTTCCTAAATTATAAAGTGCCCCAGAGTCATTTAGTATGTAAATCTGTGAAAATGAACCCCATGAATCCTGTATACAAACTACTCAACAAATGGGCCTCTAGCCTTTGCTTGAAGACCTCAGGGAAAAGAAAATTCACTAGTCTGCCACCTCTTTTCCTGATTCCCTAGATTGTTCTTCCATTTTAATTTAGGGATGGTTCTCAGTAATATAATGATTTTAATTATATTTAGATAAAATCTACCACTAATGGGGTCCTTTCCTTTGAGGAAAAGTAGAACAAGTATAATCCTGCTTCCACTAGGCAATCCTTCAAATATTTGGATACTATGTCTTCCTTAAATTGACTTTCCTGTAAGCTAAATATCCCCAGGTCCTTCACTGAAGTTGCCGTACATCATGCCTTTGAATGTTCTCCCCATCCTGGTCACCCTGCTTTGGATTCCCTCCAACCTGTCAATGTCTCTTTGAAAATGTGCCCCAGGGGCAGCTAGGTGGTGCAGTGCCCTGGAGTCAGAAGGACCGGAGTTCAAATCCTGGCCTCAGACACTTAACACTTACTAGCCATGTGACCTTGGGCAAGTCACTTAACCCCAGTTGCCCTGCCTTCCCCCCTCCAAAAAGCAAAGGGAGAGAGAGGAAGGGAGGGAGGGAGAGAAGAAGAAGAAGAAAGAAGAAGAAAGAAGAAGAAAGAAGAAGAAGAAGAAGAAGAAGAAGAAGAAGAAGAAGAAGAAGAAGAAGAAGAAGAAGAAGAAGAAGAAGAAGAAGAAGAGAGAATGTGCCCTGAATGGCCCACTGCAGTCCAGATACAGAACTGTACCCTCTTTGGCTCTGCCCACCCTAACATATGCACTGTGATCTCTTAGAACAAAAAGACAACTCTGAATGGGGGGAGGGGCACAGAGGGAGCCAATAGGGGAGTCATCTTAATGCACTGTACTAGCTTTTTTATTCTTTGGCTTTACTTTAAAAAAAAAAAACTTTTGTAATAACATTATGTTACAATGATTCCTTTTCCAAAGTATTTCACTACACCAAGTATTTCATAGCTAAGTTATCCCTTCATAAATCCTTGAAAGTCAAAGAAAATCAGGAAATCTAGATGGGTTATTGGAAATTACACTTTCTTCATCGAAGAACCACTATTCCCACTATTAAAGTTTTAATGTCAGCCAGGTGAACAGTGTTGGGCTTGAAGCCAGAAAGACCCAAGTTCAAATCCTGGCTTATTTGCCGGGTGTGCAAGTCACTTAACCCCTGCCTGCCTCAGTTACCTCATCTGTAAAGTAGAGATAATAGCACTTCCTTCATAGGGCTATTGTGAGAGCAAATGAGATAATGTAAGTAAACTACTTTACAAATCTTAAAGTACTATATAAGTGCTAACTAATATTGTAATTATCCTGAGACCTAGCACAGAACAGCGGCTTCTACACCAATGTCTCAAGAATGTGGGCTGTTTGTTTTATAAAGCCAGAAGCACAGGCCCAATACTGTTTACTGTTACAGACAGACCAATACGATTAGCTCAGTTATTAGTGTATGGAATGGATTTTTAAAAGTTTTAATTTATTAATTTTCATTTTTAATATTCATTTCCACAAGATTTTGAGTTACAATTTTTCTCTTCTCATCTTTTCCCTACCCCCACCCCAAAAGAGCAAGCCTACTGAATACCCCTTCCCCCAATCTGTTCTCTCTTATATCCTCCCTCATCACCCCCCTAACTTTCTAGTAGGGCAAGATAGGTTTCTATAATATGTATGGATTTTGACATAGTAGAATGATAGGAATTTAATTGCTGCTGTACAAACCTATTGAACAGGAATGCGCTCCTGCTCACAGGACTCAACAGACATTTATTAAGTGCCTTCTGTCTGTATGGCATGGTGCTGAAGATAACACCAAGCTTGAATAAGGCAGGTCTTTGTGCTCTAGGGAGGAGACTGAAATCTACCGGTATGATGTGACCAATGTCCAAGTGAAGAGCATTGGATAGGCACGTGTGGGGTGCACAGGCACTATTCCCACCAGGCGGGGAGAGGGTAGTATAAACTGGGAGGCTCCAGGTGACACTTCAGGGGAGAATTTGAAGTGAACTTTGAAGAATAAATAGGAATTCAGCAGGGGAGAAGGAAGGGAGGGTATTCCAAACACAGATGGGCTTCTTTTTGTTGTTCAGCCATTTCAGGTGTACCTGACTCTTCCTGACCCCATCTGAGGTCTGTGTTTTGCCATTTTCTTCTCTAGCTTATTTTACAGATGAGGAAACTGAAGCCAATGGGGTTAAATGACTTGTGATCACACAGCTATTAAGTGATGAGACCAGATTTGAACCCAGGAGGACTAATCTTCCTGACTCCGGGACCACTGCTCTATCCACCGTACTAGCCAGCTTGAAATTAACTTGAGCAGAGGGATGAGTGGAAAACTAAGTCATGTGAGAGCTGGAGGAAGGCACAGGCATTTATCACCTTCTTAGTCCCCAAGGTGTAGAAAAAACAAACCAACCCAAAAAGCAGACCCTGTGCCAGGACACTAGAAAGGGAATGATGGTGGTGGATGTAGGGGACAGGCATGGAGGGCAGTGAGACACAGGCATGGCAGGCCAAAGGAAGCAAAGATGAGTCACCCGACTCTCAGACTCTCGTTGTGGTGGAAGGTTCATGATGTCCTACTGAGAGTTGTAGACGTATTCTAGAATTCTGGAAAGAAGTCAAGGCTAAAAGTCATGGGCTTGGATATGACCATTAAAGCCATGGGAATGAATGAGATTTCTTTTAAGGGAAAGAGTGTGGAAAAAGAAACAAAGGCCAAGAATAGAGCTCTGAATGTGTACCAAGGGATCTAGAGGAAGTCCACTGGGTATGAGTTCAAATCCTGCCAGACAACCCTGGGGAAATCACTTAGCTGAGGGGTGGGGAACCTGGAGCCTGGAGGCCACATGTGGTCCTCTAGGTCGTCAAGTGCAGGCCTTTGACTGAATCCAAACTTCATAGAACAAATTCTGTGGACTTGAGGATGCAGGTTCCCCACCCCTGAGAGCCCCATCAGTGTTTCAGGCAGTTCTGTTAGACAGTACAAAGAAGGTGCCAGCCTGCATTGGTAGGGCTTCCTCACCTGGGTGTTGCCTATATCAGTGAAATCTCAGGCCCAGTTGCTCTCCCTAACATTTATATAATGTTTTCTTACCATTTCTAGCATTTAGGACAGTGCCTGACATATAGTAAGGACTTAATAAATGCTTGCTGACTTGCCTTGCCACATAAGGGTAGAGGTCTACTGAGTAAATCAAGCAAATGAGCCCTCCCATATAAATAAGTATTAAAGTATTGAGTCTTGACCTATTATCAAGTGAAAACCACTTAACCCTGATACATTTATCAGATGAGAACACATCTCGATTGTTCACTGGCTGTGAACAGGCCTAGATGTTTCCATGAATCAAAGACATTTAAATCAGGTGCAACAGCAAACCTGCACCAATTGGGTGAAGGATGTGGTTCCATCAAGCTTATGTACAAGAATCTAGCTTGGGAGCAAGGAGAGATTCCAAGGGTCTGGTAGAAGAGAGTAAGTGAGCCCATCGATAGCCAACCTGGAAAGAAGAAGACAGTGAAAGGAGAAAGAGAAGGTAGAAATCACAAGGGCCATGAGCTTTTCAAGCATCTCAGAAGAGGGACAGCTGATGCCACCTCCCCAGAGACCAAGGTCTCTCCTTCACTTCCCTTCTCCATGCCTATCCACAGCTACTATAATAAACCTGAATTTCTTACCCAAACGTTTCCAGTAACTTGAATTTTGCCACACAAAGAAGGCAGAGGTTAGCAAGAGGTAAATGTAAATGCGAATGAAGGCAGTGGGTCAAACTTCTGCTGAAATGTTAAGATTTTACTAAATGGGGGGTTGAAATGATTCTGATCATATTCCTAACCTTTCTCTTCACATTAGCTCCCTAAAGTAACTGAAGGGAATTACATGGATCCTAAAAGACCATCATTTGACTGCTAGGTTTAAAATGAGGTGTTTATTGCATTGATGTCTTGTAGTTATTATGAACATTAGCTCGTGATCCTTAAAACAACCTTGTATGTATTGTGTATACTAATAAAGCACACAAACTGATTGTCAGTTTTATATATATAAGACCAGTCTAGTCATGTATGTGACAATATATTTTTACCATTTATTGGGCTCAATTCTTCTTTGGTAAGCTTATATAGGCTACTTACAACTGCAATTTTGATTGTTCAGAGGCTGTGCTGTTCCATAAGAAAAAAAAATGGTATTAAAGAAGGGGGCCCCTTTCAGGAAGAATGAGATCTTACAAAGCACTTTGTGATCTTCTAAATATAACACAATCCAATCTCCTCCTATTGATGGACTTAGTTCAACAGTCAGACTGGATTGTCTATCTAAGAGCACATTATAATCCAGATAATTATTATTCTTCATTTGATTTTCCCAAATAGATAGTTGGTTAAACTCTTTTGGAGGACCTCATGGTTCATAGGGATCCCCTTTTCCATTGGGACTGTGTTCTGGACATCCTCTACACTGATAAATACCTTTGGCAAGCATTCATTTGTTTTATGCCTCACAATAATCAGAGAGTTAAGTGAAGTTTTCCATTATTGTGTCCTCAGGGAATCTCATGTGATTTTATCATACGCATAAGAGATACTTTGTTGGAGTAAAATGTAATAACATTAAATTTGAGTAAATGTAAATTCTTAACACTTGGGCATAAAAAATCAACTTCATGAGTATAAGATGGGGAAGCATGGTTATGGTGGTAGTTGGGAGGCTGTTAAACTGAAGAGGAGTCAGCAGTGTGATGTAACAGTTATAAAAGCTAATGTGATCACGTGTATTAAGACGGGAAGGCTTCCAGAATTAGGGAACTGAGCATTTCACTGTTCTCTGACCTCATCAGATTCCAACTAGAGTACTGTTCAGTGCTGGGCACCATAGTTTAAGAAGGACATTAATAAGTTAGAGAGTGTCCAGAGAAGAGCAACCCAGGTGAAGGACCTTGAGAATCAGTGGAAAGAAATGGGCATGTTTAGCATAAAGACGAGAAGACTCAGAGGGAAGAATATGGCTATGAAAAGGAGGACTTATGTTTGCCCTATTTAGCCCTAGAGGGCCAAACCAGGGGAATTGGGTAGAAGTTATAAAAAAATCAATTCAGGCTTCTAGGTGGTACAGTGGATAGAATGGAGTCAAGAGGACCTGAGTTCAAATCTAGCTTAAGTCACTTGACACTTACTATCTGTGTGACCCTGAGCAAGTCACTTAACCCTGACTGCCTCAAAAAAATAATTAATTCAAGTTTTATGTGAGGAAAAACTTCCTTACAATTGGTTGTTGTCCTTCCTTCTCAAAGAGGACAAAAAGACATCACTATGTTAGAGTCAAGTCACAGTGTATCTGTGACTGATGAGACCAATACGAGCTCAGTTCAGAATGTTCTACCACAGATTGGGCACAAATAGTCCATGTGAACATTTGGAGTAGATTCTCCAAATTTGTGCATCTTGTGTTTCTTTTGAGCTACTGCAATTCTGCTTTGCTCACAGAGCACAGCACCATCTCTGATGTGAGCATATCATGCTAAGCAGTCCTGTGTCAGTGTTTCCCATGTCACACAATTAACCCCAAAGTTCTTGAAAGAGACCTTGAGCGTGTCCTTGTATGGCTTCTTCTGACCACCATGTGAACGCTTGCCCTGTGTGAGTTCTCCATAAAATAGTCTTTTTGGCAAGCTTACATTTGGCACTTGAACAACACGGCCAACCTCTTGGAGTTGTGCTCTCTGCAGTCCAGGCTTCACAATTAGAACTTCCCCAAAGTAGAGTGGTTAGTTCTCCTTTGTTGGAAGGCAGTTGAGCTAGATGCTCACTGAGATGCTTTCCAACTCTGAAAATTCTGATTCTAGTGGTCTTTAAGACACCAATTTTGCTCTACCAAGTAAAATGATTTTTATAGTTTAATAAAAAAAATGTTATTTTTATACAAACAACAAACACAGTGGAACATTATAGTCTCTGCCTTTATGGATATATCAATTATGTCTCCATAAATATGTAGTCTAGTACAGAATATTTTGATATGCTAATGGACTATCTCTTCATATATATATATATATATACATATATATATTTGTTTTTTATGTATTTATCTTTTTATTATCTCTCCCACTAGAATGTGAGCTCCTTGAGGGCAAGAATTGTCTCTCCTTTTTCTATTTGAATGATTTGAATTCCCATTGCATAGAGTAAGTGCTTAATAAATTTAATTTATTCATTGATTCATGTGTAGAAGCTATCAATGAGGAAAGTTTAAGAAGGAAAGAAATTAGTTTTTGCAAAAAAAATATTCTATAATAGATCACATATTTACAAATACACAATTGGTGGAAAGGCAGAAACTATATATATATATATAGTGTGTGTGTGTGTGTGTGTGTGTGTGTGTGTGTGTGTGTGTATGTATAAAAGGCTTCAGTTCCAAGTCAGATGGAAAAGCCCCCATGGTCCTTGGGGTGTAGGAGCAAAGCAAATAGCAAGGTACTTCCTTTAATGTTATTTCCACTGATCAATCATATCCATTTCTGATGTTGAACTATTTGACAGTGCCAAGGACTTTGGTACTGAAAACCTGATTTTCCAGGTCTTCATTAGCTATTGTTGCTGAGTTTGGGGCATCAGTACCCACAAAGGCTGCTGTCAGGTCACATCTCCACTGAGCTTGCTTCTCAGGATAATGGCTTTGGGTGCTGTACATGTGGCCTGGGAGCAACTGTCCTTCCTGGTGTTCTTGGTCTCATTTTCTCATTATGGGCAATTGGTCCTAGGTTCACAGTGGTGGTGTCAGTTTTGTCATGGAGACTTTATAGAGATAGAAAAGCAGATGTTTGGGCATGTGGGCATTTCCTATGCTCTTGATCATATACATGCATATATATTATATATATATATACATATACACACTTATATATCTATGTATATCTACACACAAAGGCATCTCTACATCACAATGAAACATCACAACAGAGCTTTTGTGGAAGGTTATTTGACATGAACCAATAAATATATTATCATAGAATGAAACAACCCATTGTAGTAGAGAATGTTGGAGTAATACAAATTGGCAGTGTGATCACAGACACTTAGTCTCTCAGCATCCCCTAGGAAGTTCTCAAAGAATGCAAGTAGACAGATGATGAGAGAGAGAGAGAGAGAGAGAGAGAGAGAGAGAGAGAGAGAGAGAGAGAGAGAGAGAGAGAAAAGAAATTTTTAAAAATTCTTTAATATCATCCCTTATCTCAGATATCTTAAAAGTCAGCCACTCAACACCCTTAACACAATATTCCCTCCAAAAGAGTTCTACCTGAGTGCAGGAAGCTATGGCATTATTGATAGAGAATTGTTATTGATTTGATTTGGTTCCTCCAGAAGTAAGTTGATTCATGGGTTTTTGGACAAAGATCTTATGACACACCAATATTTAAATTCAAGGTTATAGACTGTCTAAAGCTGTGGTCATTAGTACCTTTTGCCACCATTACTACAGAAGTGAATGGGACTGGGAGCTATTTTGTGCCTTTCTTTGTCTCATGGATTGCTATGGCCAAAGACTTCATTATATAATAGGCCTAGCTGTTCTCATCTTGGCTAGTCCTTAGAAAGTGGATACACTGCCCATTCCTGGGAACATATCTGGAGCCCTTAAAGCATGGTAGAGACTGCTGAAGTTTGTGCTTTGCTGGTAAGAACCTCAAGAACTCAGAGTCATCTCTACACCCCAATGAAATGTCACAATGGAACTTTTGTGGAAGGTTATTTGACATGAAGCAATAAATATATGACCAAAGAGAGAAGCAGTCTGGCGTTGGGGAGAATGCTGGGGTAACACAAATTGGCTGTATGATCACAGACGCTCCCTCTCTCAGCACCCCCCAGGAAGCTCTCAGAGATTGCAAGTTACTGGCTGATCTGAACTGATGGAGGAAGTTGCAGATTTGGACCCTTCTCCCTCACCTAAAAATAATAATTATATACCATAGGGTAGTCCTTTCAGTAACCATTGATAAAATGGCTAATGTTCTTTTTGACTACAGGATTACAGATTCAAATCTCAAAGGGACCAGAGAGATGATTTAGTCTAATCTCCTTATTTTGCAATTAAGGAAAGTGAGGCCCAGAGGTTAAATGACTTGGCCAGTGTCACACTGGTAGTAAGTGGTAGAACTGAAAGTCACAGGGGCAGAGAGAGAATTTGGAATAGAATGCTTTTTAATTGAATAAAACAAACAAAAAAAAAGAACAAGTGTTGTTGTCATAGGCTGCATCACAGTGATCCTGCAATCGATGCTATTCCTTTTTATATCTATTGCTAAAACATCTCTTATACAACTGGTAGCATGGATTATATGATCCAGACTTCCAATGAGTTAGAAAGGAAATAGAGAAGTTTAGTCTGCTGTTTCTATGTAAAAGCATCTGTTAGCTTACCTAAATTTTTACCTAGGGCAAAAATATTGGCAGAAGAAGCTACATTAAAAAGGACTCAGGTTTAATTATTTTAAAAGAATAGATCAAAAGGTTGAATACATTTAATGTTGAAATGCCAGTGCTTTAAAAAAAAGTTTTAATTAAAAAATTAAAAAAATTTTAATTACCTTCTAATGTGTGCAAATCATTCAACAAGATGAACAAGCTCTCCAGATTTTTTGGATATTCTTAATGGGCTCTGCAAAAATACCCTAGGTGAAACCATGTTACAAGAGACATTTCATTCCAGATTTAGAGCATTCGTTATGCATCTTGGGTGATTGGCTAAGTGACAGTGCAGTGTGGTTTCATGATGCTACTTTGGGATTTGGCTATTATGTATTATACAGAGGTTATTTCAAAATTATATTGGTCAGGCAATATTATGCATAGCATGCCTGGATGGAAGCTCTATTCTTGTCAAAGCAGTTAGGAGCCGACTAATATCTTGGTTTATCAGAAATTATTTAAGTACGTTGAAAGTTGCAGAAGAATTCTGAAGAGATGAACTTTTACAAGAATGTAATCTTGTGGTTTGAGTGCTGTGACCAGAAACTTAAAGGAACAAGACTGGTCTTATGAGTTGGCCGAGTAAGGAGCTGCCCATGTGCTAAAATTAGAGGTCCTGAGACAGGGCTCTCCTGCTCAGTACATTTCCCTTACCACCTGTTATGTGGCTGAATTTCCACCATTAGAGAGAAAGAGAGAGAGAGAGAGATCTCTTCCTTGGGACCTTGCAGGCTTTTTGGTCTTTAAATTCCTTGATAAAATAGTTCTCCCTAGGAAGAATAATAATTTGATCCATTATCAGGTAACCCCTTAGCCAGATCCTGAGAAAAGTCCTTGGGAATGAGAATAAGGATAGATATAGTTGGAAGAGAGGATGGAGAAGATGGAAGATCACTGAGGAGAGTGGTTAGGGGGTCTTAAAAAGTAAAATAAAAAGGTAAATCCCAAATCAATAACTTTTACTTTCAGAATTTTGCCGAATCTTAGTAAGGAAAACAGAAATAAAGAATTCACTCTGGATATTACTGAAATGTAGACATCAGTGGAAATAATAAAAGTTAGCATGTGTGGAGCACTTTCAGGTTGGTGAAGTGCTTTACAGATATTTTATTTTATTCTCACAAGAATCCTGGGAGGTTGTAATGGTAATGGGAATTTGAAGATCTTCCCTGCCCCTTAATAAGTCTAAGGGAATTTGAAGACCTTCCCTGCTTTGAAAATAAACTCTGCCCCCTAATAGTCTGAATGTAATCACATGGATCCTGTGATGGGAGGAGTTTGCTGACGGGTGGAGCAGAGCCCACAGGAAGCTGGGAGTCAGAGCCAGATAGATAGTGGGAGAGAGAGGACACTCAGGCAAGGAGACAAATAGGCTTGTAAGTGAAAGTTGGTGTTTGCCAGCTAGTCTTGTATTGGTTTGTGGGAAGGCTAAGGGATGGTGTAGCTCTCTGCTATGTTGTTGTGCATTAACTTCTATTGCTATAATGGATTCAGTTTCCTGGTGTTGGGATTTGGTTTTCTGGTGTCAGAATAAATGTTTTGCTTCTGTCTTCTATATGGAAAGTCTGTTATATTTTGTGATTGAGCACCATGCAGGTATATTTATAGTGACCATGGGCACTGTCAATATTGCATTGGTGCTACAGAGGTAGGTATTATTTTATCCATTTTACAGATGAGGAAAGAGGTAGACAGAGGTAGAGCAATTTGTCCAGAGTCACACTGATAATTCATGTCTAAGACTGAAGACTACTACTATTCACAGCACTCTTGTATGGAAAATGAAACTCAGGAAGGTAAGGGACTTGCCCAAAGTCACACAGATGGAATGTAATAGAACTTAAATGGTTAAAGGATGTGGGAACCAACACGGAAGCTGTAGTCAGTAATTTCGAGGAATGCATCAGCCTCTTTCTCATGTCAAGACTGACTGAGCCAACACAACCAATCAGCTGATTAACAAGCATTTATTAAACACCTACTAGGTACCAATTACTGTGCTACATGCTCGGCATATAAAGGCAAAAATAGTTCCTGTTGTCATGGAGATTACATTCTAGAGGGGGGAAAGCAAGAAGGAGGTGGGACTTTCAGCTTGTCAGCCAATAAGCATTTATTAATGTTTACTATGTGCCAGGCATTGTGCTAAATGCTGAGGATACCAAAAAAATGTTAAAAAACATGGTCTCTGCTTTTAAGAAGCTCACATTAAGCTGCAGGAGATGGTGTATAAATAACTACGTACACAAAAGAGACATGTAGATAGAGAATGGATGTGTGTGTAGAGATATGTGTATATATACCTACATACATATGTGTGTATACGTGTGTATGTGTGTGTGTGTGTGTGTGTGTGTGTGTGTATAATAGGTATCTCTCAGAGAGAAGACATTAGCAGTGAAGGCATGGAGGAAAGAAGAAATGAGGGCCTGGGGAAGCCTCCTAGAGAAGGAGCTGAGTCTTAGAGGAAGGAAGCCAGTCTTTCATGGCTCATGTCTGAGATGACAGCTTTATGCTATTCCTAAAACAGAACTTTACAGTTATTAGAGAAGGCTTTTTTTCCAGTGTTATTCACTCTGACCCATGGGTGTATGGACAGGACCAAGGCTGGCCCATATACCTCCACTCTGCTAGGTGAGATCACACAGGGCTGGAGCCAGAAGAACCAGCCCAGCTTGAAAGGAAGATCCACGAAGGTAACAGTCTCTGTTTGGGAGTAGCCAGAAGCAAGACACAGATTCTAAGTAGTAGAAAGAGCAGTTATTGGAGTAATGATCCAGAAACACAATGCAAATGGGCCCCAAGACAGGAGGGTGTTTTCTGAGTTAAAGGGAGTCCTTTGGTAGCACAGTGCCTACAAGATTCAAGGAGCAGGGCAAGGGCTGAGCCTGGACAAAATGTTCACACACAATTTGTTTCACTTAATAGAGGGAGCTGAGCCCAGGTATGTGATGCTGACCTTGACCTCTTGGTTTCCCTGAACTTCCTTAGCTGAGGACAGTTCCCAGTTACTACCAGTGTTTCTGACCAACCAAGGACAGGGGAGGGGTTGCTGGTAGAACTCGGTTGTAATAGAGCAGGGAAAGGTATCTTGCCCCTTATGTGGTGTAGGTATTCTCTGGATAAGTAGGATGCCAGAGTGTGCTGCTGAACACTGTAGGTCTGGAGCACAGAGAGCCCCAAAGAGATTTGCCAGGGATTACAGCATCACCCAATCCCCTGCAGCTTGTATCCTCAGTGTTTAGCTCAGTACCTGGCACACAGTGGGTGCTTAACAAATGTTGACTGTTGATTCTATGATTAAAGAATTAGACATTTCAAAATAACTGCCAATACCTTAGAGAATGATCAAGTCACTCAATAGTCAGAAATTCCCTAAGTATAAACAGCTGACACCTGATATGAAGGGATGGTGGGGGTGGGGAGGGAGAGGGGAGGGAAGAAGTGCCAAAAGATTGTGGCAGGCAAAAGGATGCAGAAAGGGAAGGTGTGAAACACAGAAGATGAAAGCATCTGATTGCATAACTTTGTCTAGAGCATGTTGGTCCAGATGATCACCCACTCCGGTCCAGAGTGGCTCACAGGTGATTTTAGAGGAGGTGACCTGTCTTGGACATTGGCCACATCCCTAGGCTGTTCCAAGTCAATCCAGGTCTCCCAGAGCAGCCCTTGGTGACCCAGACATAGTCATGCCTCTTCGTGTCCTCCCCAAACTCTAAATCTGTGTATTTATACATCAAGGGAGTGGAAGCTATCCCCCAAGGCCTCATTTCCCCAGCCTTAGATATTTTACCCAACTATTGCTTATAGTTTATTTCACATGAATTTAGGAAACCTGGAATTTAAAGGAAAAAGATATTAGATTGGAGTCCTACTATTTAATGCTTTGTAATAAATCAGACATTTCTGACCAAACTCTACTTATTGCTGCATAATTTGAATTTCACTCTGGAATTCATACCCAAAAACCCTCCTCTCACAAATATCAAGTCAGAATCAGGACAAATATGGTGCACTTGTCTTCGAGCTTCCAGCTTTCTACTGGCACCCCTGTCCTATTGATCTCTCCTTATCAAAAAACCTCACTTCTCAAAAAAAAAAAAAAAGGATCTGGAACACTTTCATGGAATGGTAAAAAAAACAAAAAAAACCCCACAAAAACCAGCCTAAAGTCTATTGGGAAAAATAGAACTACTGGATCATTCTCTACTGCCTACAAACAGGCCCATGCCCATATCTCAAATCTCTTGGGAGAGTATTACTTTTATGGGGATTAAAGCCTGTAGGTAAAGAATTGAAGTTCCAGAATCTCTGAGCAGAGGAGGGATTTTAGCATGATAAAATCATAGCACATAGCATGGGAGACAACATGACAGTGGATAGAGAGGTGGCCCCCAAACCAGATGGTGATGACCCCCTCCCCCAGAGGGCTGCAACCCCAGGACCTCATCCACGAGGAGACTCACATCTCCATGCTCTGGGTAACTGCAGGAGCAAAAGCTGGAAAGTGATATTGGCAGAGGTAGAGGAGGAGCCTAGAAGCAGAGAAAGAATCTGTTGTTGGAGGGAGCTGGGTGGGCTAGAGCTCGAATGAAAAGATAATACATTGTGATGGCTGGGAAATGAGCCAGAGCGGAGGCATCCACAGAAAACTCTGCAGTCACTTGGGATGTGAACAAAGGGTGACATCACTGGGCCATGCCAACATACCCATGGTCTTGGATAGGACCGAGTCATAGAGAATTGAAACATACCCCAGTGTAGTGGACAGAGCCCAATATTTGAAGTCCAAGAGGCTGGGTTCAGATCCTACATCAATTATTTGTTACCTGCATCACTGCTCAGAGCCTTCCTTTGTGAAATGATGAGGTTAGACTGGAGCTGGAGGCCACTCCTTTCTCCTTCTAGTTCTAAAATCCTGTGATCCTGCAAAGCATGACAAAAAGAGTCTAAACACTCCGGTTAAAAGGTAGGCAGAACAAAATCAAGTGCAAGTATTTATTAAGGAGCTACTTACTCTGTGCCCATCAAAATCCTGGACACTGATAGTTGAGGAGACAAGATATAAAAGTATACAGTCTAGTTAGGAAAATAATAATAATAAAAAAATAACAGACACACATAGGCTTTTCAGAATCCCAAAGCACTTGTTACAAACATCTCATTTGATGCTCAAGGCAACGCTAAGGCAGCTACTGTTTCTTTCTCCATTACATAGGTGAGGAAACTGAGGCAGACCAAGGCTGATTTCTCTAGGCACACAGCTAGTCAGTGTCTGAGGCAGGATTTGAACGCAGGTCTTGTTGACTCTAAATACAGCATTATATCTGTTATTATGTCTTACTGCCTGAAATAAGCAATGAATAAAGGTAAAGAATAAACATGAATTTGGAAACTCAAAAGTTTCCAAAAGTTATTGGTAAAGGTTAGTAAATAAGCCTTCAAATGACTTAAAGGAAAGGACACTCACACCTGTTTTGCTGTTAAACTCCTGGAATTACTCAACTGAACTTTTTTTTTCCAGAGACGCAGTTAGGGTTTGGGCTTTCTGACATATATAGTATAAGAGTACTAGACAAGTTGGAGGAGATTTCATTTCCTAACGTATTTCTTCTCCCCAGTTCACCTAAGAAGTCAGTTATGTTTTACTTTAAAAAAAAAAAAAAACCTCTAGTCTTTTTAAAGTTTGTTTTTGTTTGTTTGTTTGTCTTTTTAAATCCAGTTGCTTAGGCCAGTTCCAAAAGGCATCACAGACCTTCACCTGTTACAGGAAGAGGAAATAGGAGACTGGCCTTGGAGAGTTCACTTTCTTTCGTGGAAAGTAAGTGATTCTCTGGTTACCTCTACAGGGCTCTCCTCTGAGAAAGGGATATCAAAGCAGTCTGGCTCTCTCTCCCTAAACTTTCCAATTTCTAGAAATTATACGCAGTTACTTTAGAAAATGGCAACAAACTGTTTAAAACCTGGCATTTTGGAGTTAAGCAAGATAATAAGCACCAGACAGGATTGTACACTTTAACAGCCTGGTTCCCACACCAATCCATGTGTAGTCAGTTGTTTCAGTCATGTCCAACCCTTCATGGCCCCATTCAGAATTTCCTTTTACTGGAGTTGTTTGCCGTTTCTTTCTTCAGCTCATTTACAGCTGAGAAAACTAAGGCCAAGAGGGTTAAGTGACTTACCCAGGGTCACATAGCTAGTAACTATCTGAGGCCATATTTGAACTCACAAAGATGAGTCTTCCTGACTCCAGACAAGGTACACTATCCTACCTTCCTTTTCTTTCCTTCAGTACATACCAAAAAAAAGTAGTTCATCTTGCTTGCAATTAAAAGTTGACTTTTAATAGACTGGCTCCCTTCTGAACCTCTAAGAAAACATGCATCAAATCACCATGAATTTGTGGGTGTGCATTTGTGGGAAGGAACGCATCAATGAGGAAAATATGTATATCTTCTGAGCTAACAGAAGACTGGGTAGACAATAAAAGAACATAAAGAAGGACTAAGCATGCCTAGAAAAATGGATGGGGACCTCAAGAACTGGGAGAATGAACATCTATATTACTAGAGGAAATCCAGCAACACAGAAACAACTATGAACATACATGCATATTCATTGTCTCCCCCATCTCTGAATGTGAATTCTCTATAGATGAGAATTCCATAGATATTTATAGTTCTATGTAGAGTTGGAAACTCACTTTGGCAACTAAGCAGAGCACAGATTGGAAAGGCCAGAGGAAGGGAGACCATTTAGCAGGCGATGAAGGCCTGCACTATGGTGGTGGCTGCCCATCTCTATGTCTTAATCAATACAGATATGTGCCTTGAAGGCTGAAATAAGATTTGACAACAGACTTGGTATATGGGATGAGTGTGAAGTCCCAGATGACACTGAGGTTACAAGTCTGAGTCACCTGAAGGATGGGGTGCCCTCAACAAGGATAGGGAATGTTGGATGGTTTAGGTGAAAAGAGCATGAGTTCTCATTTAGACAGGTTGAGTTAGAGATGGATCTCACTGTCCTGAACTATAAAATGAGTTGGACCAGATGATTCCCAAGGTTCTTAAATCTATGGTCCATTTTCTCATATAGCAAATTGACTGTAAGAGGTCAAATATGGCATTGGTACTGTCATGAAAGATAAAAATAAATCACTATGAAAATGTTGGAAAATCTATTCCATTTCATATGTGTTTGTTATCTTCCTTTTAGGTTTATCTATAAATTCTCTTGGAATGACCTGCCTTTATACATGGGTCTCACACCAAGCTTTTCTGTAGGTTCACTGTCCCCTCCACTGCTTTTCTCTGTTTTGTGAGGCAATGTTGCTCCTAATCTTCAGCCATCTTCCTGTTATAATTTTTTGGAAATGGGCTTGTACTCTAAGCCTGTGCTACCTTTAATTGCTAGGCATCCCCTCTGGGCAAGATCAGGGGTTTGATAGCAGAGATGGTTTCTGGGATCTTCTGGCCTACTCAGTATGGTGACTGCTTCACACTAGCTACATTTGTCTAAGACGTGGTGATCATCATTTCACTACCATTTCCAACTTCAGTTGGTTTACCTCCTCTCCTCCCCAATGCCCTGTTACTGTTCCAGCTCATGTGGTTCTCTTTCCCTTCTCCAAACCCCTAGAACACTGACTGATGATGATAATTTCAAATATGGCAGAATCTCTCTAATAAGCTGCTGTTGGGAGACAGGTCTAACAACTATATTATAGGTTAATCATGTTATTTCAGGCTTTTATTCTATGTAGTTCTATTATAAAGAACATGACTTAACTTGTGTTCCAGCTGAGTCAGCCTAATAAAAGGCCCATTAAAATGGAACTCTATTGTAGGCAACTAGAAGAAAGAAACTAATATACATTCTTGGTGGGAATTTTTAGATTTGTGGATCACTGAATAAAAGTTCTTTTATCTTGGCTAATTCTTAATTGCTGCTATATAAAATCACACAACACTTTACCCAAAGTGACCTAAAATCCTTGACTTCTGAAGAGTTACAACTTGAGGAAGATAATGTTGAAGCAAACATGAAAAAAAGGCCAATGAAGGATGTTTTAAAGTCAAGTTTTGCTTGTTTTACTTTTTGTAATACTGTTTAGAAAGCATAAGCAGCCTCTTTTCTCTCCAACTCCTGTCACTACTTTCTAATACCAGAAGCTTAGCTGATTTTTAAATTTCACTGTTCAAAATTTGCCTTATTTGTATTTGGACTGGCTTAAAAATCCTTCCAGTTCCTGGTAGAAACTGCTTATACTTGCAGAACCATGACTTATGAATCATATCAGAAGAGTGAAGAGTCAGTGGGATAGAATACACACATACACACACACACACACACACACACACACACGTATATATACATATGTGAAATGGCATAGTAGGTCTGACCTGCTATGACCATCTGGCTCAGGATTCTACTTTTGACTGAGATTCCAAAGAAGATATACAATACACCCCCACCCCAAGTAATTAGGGGACCTATTTTCATAAGGATCACAGAATTTACAATTGTAAAAAAAAATTGAATGATCACGAAACCCGTTTCTTAACCTGCAGTCTTAAAACTTCTTTTAAAAAATTTCCCTATCTCAATAGAATTGGTTTCTTTTGCAATCCTGTGCATTTTCATGTGCAATTCATTTTAAAACATGATTCTGAAATGGGGTCCATAGACTTCACCAGACTGCCAGAGGAGGTTCATGGTACATAAAAAAAAAAGGTTAAGAACCTTTTTCTGGTGAAAACCCCTGGTTTTATAAATGAAGAACCTGAGGACTTGGGGAGAAGGTATAATTTGTCCAAGATCACACAAACAACGAGATGGTTGTGGTAGATCAAATATTGGACCTAAACTCAGGAAGCCACAAATTCAAATCTAGCCTCAAACGCTTACTGTGTGACCCTGGGCAAGTAATTTAACTGCCACCTGCCTCAGTTTCCCTATATGTAAAATTAGGTTAATAATGGTGCCTACCACCAGAGTTGATATGAAGATAAAATGAGATAATATTTGTAAAGTGCTTGAGAACCTTGTTTTTATTCAGTCATGTCCATCTCTCTGCGACCCCATTTGGGGTTTTCTTGGAAAAGATACTGAAGTGATTTGCCATTTTCTTCTCCAGCTTATTTTACAGATAAGGAAACTGAGGCAAACAGGGTTAAGTGACTTGCTCAGAGTCACACAGCTAGTAAGAGTATCTGAGGTGGGATTTGAATGAAGGTCTTCGCAACTCCAGATCTGGAGTTCTAGCCATTACAAACCTTTGAGTGCAATATATAAATGACAGCTATTATTATTATTACAATTAGCAATGCTTATTATTGCTATGTAGCACAGCCAAGCCCTCCGACTCCACATTTGTTGCTCTTTCCACTGTACCATCTTTCTTCTTTACATTAATTTATATTTTATTTTATTAATTTATATTAATTTACAAACTTAAAGCAGCACCCAAAACCAGCTAAATCTAGCAAGCACACCTTTTTCTGACAGCCTTTGTTTAAAAGTCAAAACATGCTTATAAGTCCTTCAGAAGTAAGCCCACAGAGAGCTGACATTATTCCAAGAAATCCACGTAGTCAAAGCCAAGTGAGTTCATCCAACTTGTAATACAACTTTCAGCCATCTCTGACAAAGCGCTCCATCTTTTTTTTTTCTCTCAGGGTGTTGCAACTCTGACAGTTTTCTCTCAAGCAAGAGCTCTGCATTGACTTTCTAAAATCTCTTGTACTTCCCCAACCAATTAAACATTCCTTTGGATGACTGAAACCCTATGGGATCAACTGAAGTATCACTAAAGTTGCCCCTTCTTTCAACAGTAATATACCCAGGATCATGCTTTAATGTGAATGTTACGCACATGGCCAGAGTGTGTTGGAAGAAGAAGAGGGTTGGATTTCCTGTAGGGATAGGGCCTATTCATGACAAAGGAATGGCTCAACAACTGATTCTTAAAAAAAAAAATTCCAAAGTAGACAAGAGAGTTGCAAAATGATGCACTATTTGACTAAATAATTCTCCTTATTTTAGGTCTTTATCTGGTATTATTAGTGATACCAATTAGGTGGATGGACTGGCAGCTTGGAATTTGTATTTTAGAGAGACAAGCATTCCTCCCTCAGTTTTGAGAGCATTTTGGAACTATAGTGATCTTTCGAGCCAGAAAGTGAAATTGAGTCATGCTCTAGAGTTCTTAAAGAAATACCTATAGTCTTTGAGAGACAGACTTAGAAAAAGGGGGACCTCAAGAAATGATCCAGAAAGAATGTAAAGCATGGAGCAAGAAAGGAGAGGAGAGAGTAGTCTGATTGATGGTAAAGACAGGAGAGATCAAGGGAGATCATTGGTTCCTACATGCATCTCAGAGCAGAAGCCTTAGGCTGAAGCTCCTGGTTCTACCTACTTCTTCAAGGAATGAGGGAGATTTCAAGAAAAGAAATGCTTTCACTCAATTTTCCTTCCCATTTCCCCTCCACTAACACACAGTGGAACATAGTCTTCTCTTTTTGTGCCCCAATGTCTCAGGTAATTCAATTTTTTTCCTCAATCAGAAAAAGGCCAGGGGTTGGCGACACATAAACATAAAATTAAATTAGGTCAGAGGGCCAAATTTCTGCTTAAATGTTAGGAATTTTTCTAACGGAGGCCTCTGGACTATTTTGACTGTATCCTTAACTTTTTGTTTACTATAAATCCTGTAAAGGGGCTTCATGGAGCTGAGAAATCATTATATGCTACTGGGTTTAAAAATGAGCCAACTATTGTAACGGAGTTTAAATTCTCAGAGCAAGGTTAGGGAGGAGAGGGCGGTGGCAAGTATCAGTTGGCCAACTGCACCCTACGTAGTAATATCCATAACCCCTGGTGTCATACTTAGAAAACCCTTACTAGACCCTGCCATCCCCTCCAGCTGCCATCTTACATCTCCCTTCCCTTTCTCAGTTAAACTCCTTGAAAAGTTGTTTACGTTCACCACCTCTCTTTCTTTTTTCTTACTCACTCCTCAGTTCTGCAGTTGGGTTTCTGCCCTCATTATTCTACTGAAACTCCTCTCCCTAAAGTTACCAGTGATCTCTTAATTGTTACACGTGAGGGTGTCCTCTCATTCTTAATCCATTGCCTTTGACACTATTGACCACCCTCTCCTGGATATTCTGACCTCCCTGGTTTTCTGTGACATTATTCTCTCCTGATTTTTCTTCTACCTGTTTGCTGTCCCTTCTCATTCTCATTTGCTGGCTTATAATCCATATCTCACCCCCTAACAGTAGGTATTCCCCAAGGTTCCATTCTAAGCATCTCTTCCTCCTTCTTTGAATGACATATTCTATATAAAGCCCTTCCCGATTGCCTCCCCACCTGTTAAGTACTCTTCCTCCTTCACAATCATGTATTTAACTACTACGAATGGTCTCTTTCTAGTTTCTGTGTGTACTTATATATGTACTTTTCTATATATTATATATTTTCTCCCTCACTAGACTATATATAACCATATGACAGAGATATGATTGATTAATACACAGAATAAACACACGTTTCTGGATGTGAACAACATAGGACTTTGTTAGCTTTATTATGTTTATATGATAAAGGGGTACTTTCCTCCCTTCTTTCCCCCTTTCTTTATCTTTCCTTCCTTCCTTCTCTTTCTTCCTTCTTCCATCTTTCCTTCCTTCCTTCCTTCCTCCTCCCTTCTCCATCTTTTCCTTCCATACTTCCCCCTCTCTCCCTCCTCCCTTCCTTTTCCCCTTCTGCTATCCCTCCCTTTCTTTTTCCTTCCTTTTTTCCTTTGCAATATGTGGGGGGAGATTAAAGGGAGCAAAAAAGCTTCGGTTGAAAAAAATTATCTAAGAAAATTCAATAGCAGTCTCTATTGTCCCCCAAATGACTAGTCCTTTCCTGTGGAGCTTCATGAGACTCACACAGCAAATTTAGGAAATCTTTAGGTGTATATCACGGGAGCAAGGTTTCTGGGAATCAGTGACAATTAACCTCACTAGAGCATAGGTAAGAAGGGGCTAAAGGTGGAGCTAAGCTTACTTCATCATATGCTGGGAAAATGGGAAAAGAGGCAGGTTACAGCAGAGACTATTAAGAAACTTCTCAAATGCCCTCCAGGTACCTGGAACCCTGCCATATATATGGCTTTACTCAAACCTTATCTCTCAGTGGTGAAAATTTGTCATGCCAATGTAAGCAAAAAGTCTAAAGTGCTACAAGGGAAACACTTGCTACCAAGTCAATATAACCAATTCATAGGCTGATATTCAGAGGTTTTAAGTTCCACAAATAAGTAATAACTGGTCTCACTGACTATTAAACTCATTCTTTACACCAATGACAAAATCACCTTCCTAATTCACCAATGTGGGAATGTCACTCCCCTGACATTGAGGGTTCTCCATTACCTTTTTTTTTTAAAAAAAGCAACCCCCCCCCCCCCCCCGCCTTTGGGTTTCAATGTCCCCTCTCCTCCCAACTTCCTACTACTTCCCTTCAAGGACACCAAGTTCCAGACACATTGAACCACTTCCTGCTTTTATCTTGCCCCTTATGCTTGGTTGGTCACAATGCCTTGATTCCTCCATGGTCCATTTATAACTCCACTCCTTCCTCCAAGTGTCCTCAGGCATCCTCCTTCTCCATGGAACCTTGAGCCCTCTCTGATCCTTTCCTAGCTTCCCTATGCTCCTACATACTTAGTCTAATTCTAATCTGGATTCTCGTTACTGATGTGCACACTTATCTTCCCTTCCTGTCCCTTCTCCTTCCAATTCCAATTGATGGTGAACTCCTTGAGTTCAGAAGCTTTGGTAGTTTTCATATCTGTTTTGCAGTAATGATACTCGTTAAATGTGCATTGAAGGTCCCTAAGCATAACTATGAAGTTCATCACCAGCCCCTTGCCCGTGCAGAATTGGAAAGGGCTCTGTTTACCAAATAAATGTTTGTAAATCAGTTGAACATGCTAAGTTTTATTCATTGTTTTCAGATGAGGAAGTTCAGGCTGTGAGGTTCACTATGAGACCCTCTCCCACTGCCTTACTCGCTTCTTGCCTCTCGATCCTTGTGGGTGCTTACAGGGGTATCATGATTTGAACTTGTTTTCTACAATCTCCCAAGGCAGCCCCCTATCCACGTCTGACCTCCTTCCCACCCAAGGCTGCACTTGATGCCATAGACCTATCTTTTTCATCCTGATGGAAAAAAAAATCCATACTTGATGAATTTAAAAATATTGTCTACATTCCTTTAGAGCCTTGGCTCTCTGCTCTCCTAGATGACAGTTATAATTCAGATTCCTTCTAAGGTGTTTGTCTCAGTTACTCATTTGCAAAATGAACTGGAGAAGAAAATGGCAAACCGTTCCAGTATCTTTGCAAAGAAAACCCCAAATAGGATCATGAAAAGTTGCATGGGACTGAAATGATTAAACAACAAAACTTGTGTCACACTAGTAAAGGACTAAAGGAAGAGATATTCTGGGGCAATATGTACCTTTTCAGCTCCATCTCTAGTGAGACTTCCTAAAGTAATGCCACAGGCTACCCTTTGAGACAATTTTTTAGATGTCGAGTTCCTTCCATGCCAAATTTAATGCAATATCTAGGAAATGTGAGGTATGTAGATCTTCCAGCAAGTTCCAAGAAAATACATACCCATCTTTATTCCCTTAGTCATAGGCCAGACTGTCAATAATCAAACTACACCAATCCCTCAAGACATACACGATCAGGAACTGAAAACTTCTACCATTCAATCCCTGGGAGTTTTTATGAGGCCAACAAAAGACTTTTAGAAAATTAAGACCAAATGCAGGACAACCCCATAGCCTTAAAAATTATCTTAGCTTGAAATATAGGACTTTTATGCATCAGAATCTCATTTTGTCAGGGAAGAAGAGGTGGTTCAAGAAAACTGTTTGGTATCAGAAACCATTCTCAGTCATGAGAACACCAATTAAAAAAAATAACCATAGGCTTTGCTCTTTAGAATGCAATCTAGAAAAAGAATGCTCACAGGATCTACATAGAACTCTAAGGCATGGAACTGAACTAGAAATAAGCTTGTTGCTATTTTGGGGGGCTGTGGGTGGGATGAGTGAGGAATTCAGAGTCATTATTTAATTGGTATTGGGAACTCCAGGTGCAGAAACTCTCTCCACTGATGCATCTTGAAACCTCTTTGATAGTCTCAGAGCTACCTGGGGCGCTGACAAAAACACTAGCAGTGTGACAATGGGAAGGTCTTGAACCCAGGTCTCCCAGACTCCAAGATCTGCTTACATGCTGCCTCTCAAGTTTTTTCCTTAATTTGCTTAAAAGAAAAAAATATGTAGGTGTTGTTAGTTGAAGTATATTTCATTTTAGGAGGTGTAAGTCCTGGTGGTTCTTTATGGGAAGTTCTGGGAATACTGCACACTTGCTGCTGAGGAATCTACCTTTCAAGTGATGTAGCTTTCTGGGAAAATCCCTGAACCACCTTGTGTTCCATAGATCAGAAGACAGCTAACCTTGAAAAAGAACCCAATGAGGCTTGAGAATTTCTGGAGATCTTGAAAGCTGGTCTATTCTGGCTTTGTATACCATGCAATACATTAAGCTGTTAGCAGTGTGTATCTGTGATCCAACAAGGGACTGCCACCCTTTGAGGCCAAGTTTGCTCAGTATTCCCATCCACTTTCAGGATGTCAGACACCTGGGGGACCAAGCCCATGAGTGTGGGCAGAGAGAAAGGGGGTCTGTGAGCACTGAGCATTTGTAAGACATCAAACACCGAGATGAGAAATTCTGTATAAAAAACTCATAGGACTAAAGAACTAGAAAAGACCCCTGGTGTCATCTAGGCCAGCCCCCTCATTTTAGAGAGCAAGAAAGGCAGGGAGGGTAGAGCAGTTAAGTGGCTAGCCTAAAGTACCCTATTTGATCACTTAAAGCACAAGCACAGGATTAGAAAGGGCCTGGTCCTATTCCTCCAGAGGAGAGCTACATCTTAAGTAATTCTGGACAGATGAGAGGTTTTTTGTATCTATCTGCAAAGATCTATTAGTAAGGAGACATCAAAAAGTTTAGCACCTTGAACACGGTAGATTCTTAATAGTATGACAGATAGTGCTAGGAGGAACTGAAAATTATTTCTATACCATCCCCTTCGTTTTTATAGGGGGTTCTGAAAGATTAAATGACCTGTTCCAAGGTAACCAGCAGCAGGCCCGGAGTCAGGAATATTCATCTTCCTGAGTTCAGATCTGACCTCAGACATTTACTAGCTGTGTGACCCTGGGCAAGTCACTTCACCCTGTTTGCCTCAGTTTCCTCATCTGTAAAATGACCTGGAGAAGGGAATGGCAAACCACTCCAGTATCTTTGCCAAAAACAAAACAAAACAAAAACAAAGACAGTGACACAAAGAGTTGGACATGAACAAAACGACAATGATAAACCCCAAGGCAGTCAGAAACAGGGTCAGGATTTGACCTTGGAATCTTCTGACTCCAAATGTAATTCCTTTTTCATCATATCGTAGGATAGGCACACTCCATGAAATCAGCAGCAAACAACTTTATCAAACACAGACACTCTTTGGCTTATGAAGAGCCTGTTTACTAATGTCCTAGGCAGATGACTAGGAGCTTCACCACATGTGCATCCCTGAGAGAAAGAACCAAATCACAAACCATCACTTTCATCTCTCACTAATAGCTGACAACCAGTGACCATTGACAGAGCAGTAGGGGCAAGGGAGGGAGGAGGGAAAGGGCTCCCTTCTCTATGTGCTCAAGGGAATTCATTTTTCCTCCATAAAAAAAGTGTTATTAAACTCATAGTGAAGTTGTTAGGCCAGTTCACAATTCAGGCCATAATTGGAGGTGATCTATTAATATCAAACTCCAAATTGCAAATAGCTAATGTGGCTTATAGAATAAAAATAAACAATTCACCAAATATTATTAAATGTCTTCTATGCACAAGGCACATCAAGTTGTAAACTGCATTCATAATAACAATAAGATCAGATTTCCTTTTTTTTTTTGTAACCTATGGGAGAGTAAAGGAACCAGAGGACACGCCCTGTGCAGCACTGATATCCACAGAATGTCAGAACATCCAAACAAGACACAGCATGTAGGAGGGATTCTGGGGAGACCTTGGACAAGAGTTAACATAGGATGAGAGGGTACAGTTGGGCTGTGATCAGCTTCTCTGGAGGGAGTACATGCACCAGTTAGATTACATAGCCTTACTTAACTCCTAATTAATGGTCATCTTTTATTTGAGCCAAAACAAATCAACCCATAGAAACTTTCTAACACATGCAAAATTTTCTAACAACTACCTTGGTGTTGATTAAATGTCTTAGAAAGCACTTTGTGAACCTTAAAGAGTGATGAATGTGTTACTATTATTTATTGATAATCACCCAGGTGCTTGAGGGAAGTGAGAAGTCTCTGTCCTCATAAGCAAGACCAACAAACGTACAAACAAAAGCACCAGAGTTCCCGACTAGCTAGTGGTGATTTCTACTCAGCACAATCGGAACACGAGTTTGCTGAGACTGCTTCCAGACCTTTACACCTGCTGTAATGAGTGTTGCCTTTTCCTTGAGAATAATTCACTTCCTCTTATGCTAGCATGAGAACTGGAAGCAAAGCTAGCAAATATAGTATGGAAGCACTCCTTGGGAAGTCTTCTTTATACATAATCCTTCCCAGGTTTTAAACTCTACAAGCTATTTTCAAGATAACCTGGTTTAGAGAAGGTAAAGAAAAAGCTGAGCTCCATCTGGCTGATCAGTAAAAAAAAAAAAAAATCTACTAGTGTACACTAGCTATGTGTGTTTTAAATCACTCTGAATCACTTTAAACCACTCTGGCAACTCCAAACATTTCTCCCCAAAGCTCTTGTAATGCAGCCAACTTGACATTCAGTGTGCAATTAGCAGATACAGAGTATTGCAATCATAAGGCTAAAATGGATTTTGTCATTGTATCAACAAATGTGCACAATTACTTTAGAAAGAATTATCCAATTTTATTCAAAATTGTCCAGGATTATTCAAGGCTCACTTGGTCTCCCTTGCTCATCTCAGTTTTTATTACTCCAGAGCTTTTCTTCAGTGGAGGCAAACAGGCAAAAACAACAAAGGGATGTTTTGGGTCATTTCTCAGTCTGGAGAAATGTACTTAGTAGTTCCAGTTAACATTTAAAGCAAAGGTTAAAATGATTGGTTATCAAAATTAAGGAAAAAATCTGTAGATTTCAATTTTATTCAATGTTCCTAACACACCTTCAATGAAGTTCTCATGTTGGCATGCATGGTGGTGATCCTAGTTTCTCAAAGGCTACTTAAGCCTATTACAAGCTCTGGTAGACCCTACCCAGCTAGAAGAGTTTCAGTACAGGCTTGTGCTGAGCAGAATGCCTGTTGTCTAAGCTTAATTCAAAGAAGCTAATCACTGGGCTGGTCACAGCAACTCCAGAAAACAGTCTGAGTCATAGAAGGGTTGTAATTGGCCCTGCTGAAAGGAGTAGCTGCAAAGATGAAGTCATGGTGCATTTAAGCATTGATGGGTTCCTATCCCACATCCCTAGTGATCATTCAGAGTTTAGCTGTGTCTATAAATTCTAAAGGTTTTATCATCAGAGTATTTTTTATAAATTAATTTTGTTCTTATTCTGAACACAATGAACGTTAACGTTCTCCCAATTCCTGATCATTTCCAGATAGAAAACAGAACAAAAATGTATAGCTAGCATTTATATAAGGCTTTAAGACTTGCAAACACTTTACTATGTTTTCTCAATTGTGCTATTATTATCCCCACTTTACAGATGAGATTACCTTTATGGACCTTGGTTTCTGCATTTGTAAAAAGGCACTGAATCAGATCTTCTAATTTTAAGATTCAATAATATGTTATGAAGTTTTATCATGACATGAAAGGCATAAATAGAAAATGCAAGATTTATTAGACAAATGGCCTTTTGGCATTTTTTCTCTTGAAGTTCTATTAAAATGATACTGATTATATATACATTTTCCCTTTTATTGGCTTCACTGAGATACTTCATTGGTATGTAATTTCGTCATTGTGGGTATTCCCTGCACTGATACAGATTATCATTCCCCTGTGACTTTATAGAAGGTCTTCTAGAGCTGCTATGAATGAAAAAACCATCATCCTGAAGCCAAAGAATAAACATCCCTGAACTTAGCTAGATTGGTCCTTGAATAACAAACATCAATTAACATCACCAAGCCAATACTTGAAAGCATTCTAGTTTGCTGGACCTGCCAGAGCTTATCCTTTCCTAGGACAGTCCTCCAGAACCTTGGGCCACACTTCTGTGCCATAATGAGTCATCAGAGAACTTTGTTGAGAGTTTAACTGCAAATTTTTTCCAAATTTTTTGATAGGATTCATTGAATAAATGATAGTATAATTTATTCTACATGTCCTCTTCTATAATAAATAAATTAAAAATAAAATAAGTAAAAGTATGGAATAATCCAAAAACTCATTCTAAGAAAATGAGGCTCATGCATCACCATTACACTTAAACCAGGCAACATTACTAGCCTCAAGATAAAAAACTTTTCAGAAAAATACCACTTACCTGTGAATGTGTAATGTAGGCAGCACATTCTCAGAATGCAGATATAGAATACTTCAATTCTCTGGAGCGTCTAGGTGGCACAGTGAGTAGAGCGTTGGCCCTGGAGTCAGAAGGACCTAAGTCCAGATCCGGCCTCAGACACTTAACACACACACAAACAAAAACCTAGCTGTGTGACCTTGGGCAAGTTACTTAACCCCAATTGTCCTCCAAAAAAAAAAAAAAAGAATATTTCAGTTCTCCCACCTCTACAAAATTTAGAGTTTGTACATTTAATATTTCAGAGTGATTCAGTGACTGGGCCAACTGTGTTCTGTTGAATCTTTGGGACTGGCATGCTGCTATTTATGAGTGAAGGTCCAGATAGGTAGAACTCCTAGAATGATCAGAACTCATCCAGTTCTGCTGGAAGGCCAGGAAATCTCTTATCACCTTGGGCAGCTTTCAATCACTACTCTGGGCCCAGATACATGCCATTTGGATGATGCACCAACCCAAGCTTCTATGTCATGTCTGGGTTCTCTCCTGACTCCTCTTCACCTGTTATAGGCCTTCATCTCCTCATTGGTGATTCCTTCATCGGGACCACCATTTTGGGTAGGGCCCTGGCTATGCTTCACCTTA
Organism: Gymnobelideus leadbeateri; assembly: GCA_011680675.1. Taxonomy (NCBI): domain Eukaryota; kingdom Metazoa; phylum Chordata; class Mammalia; order Diprotodontia; family Petauridae; genus Gymnobelideus; species Gymnobelideus leadbeateri. The sequence continues at coordinate 635,595 of WOXC01010304.1, forward strand.
CCCATGCCTGGACTATCTACAGGCTCCTCTTTTCTTCTCATGCCCTTTCTCCCTCACACCCGACTTCCTCTTTACCTTCTGCCATTACCCCTTGAGGGTAGGGACCATCTTATTTTAATGTATTTGTAACCTCCCAGTACCTGGTACACAGTAAGCCCTTAATAAATGAGCTCTCTTGTTTTCATCTATCTATCCATCCATCTATTTAATTACCTACCTAAGACCTGCTCTATACTTTTTGTTCCTTACCCACAAACGCAATGATTTATGTAAAGCATTTAGCAAAATACCATAGATATGCAAAATATTATTACTGGCTGTACAAAAATACCTTAAAACCATCAGAATATTATGCCTCTTTCCTTAGTAGTAAAGATGGTTTCCCCATTTCAAGATTATCATGTGCCAACATCCCTTTACCCAGCAATGTGCATTGAATCCAGTTAGAATTATGTCCCTCCTTTTCAAGGTGAATTCACTAGTTTCATGATCCATTTCCCATAGCATGCTTTCTCCTTCCTTTGCCCCTGCCATTGCTCCATGCACTTAAGTCTGTTTCAGATTAAGTTTACAAGAAGTGGAAGAACGCCGATGGCTCACTATTTATTAAAAGAAAACCAAAGGCCCCAAGTTCTCTTAAGTCTCCTAAATTTGAGGTGATTGTCCAACATTCCAGAAGGTGTTCTTGCTTTCCAGGCAAGGCTCTAAGAATCCTTTAGCTTCTGATCATTTCTCTCTTTCCCCCTCACTTCTTCCTGGAGAATATTTATAAAAAAGATCTGAAAACGTATAAGGGATCTGCAATTTCTTTAGGATGACAGGGGAGGGCACATCACATTCTCTAGATCACAGTTTGTTCAATCACTTCATCAAGGTCTAGACAGCCACCTATCCACAAAAGATAATCAATCTGACTGATTAATCAATAACCTGATTGATCGATACTCATTATTTAGTTTTGGCCTCTTATAAGTTCTTTTACACCATTATCCCAGTTACTGTCTGGTCCCTTTTCTCCCTAGATAACCCTTTCTTGGGAAAACTAGCAGTACTGACTTTAGTAGGGATACAAGTCAACACTTCTGAGTTTAAAAAAAAAAATCTACCTTGATAGTTCTTGAAAGAGAAAGAGATGAAACAGAGATAATTGGCTTGAGAGATAGGAAGGGATCACCACAACCTTGTTGTCTTGAAACTCCCCGTTTGTGGCAGAAATTAGTGCAATGAGAAACCAGGCCTCCAACGGTCTCTTCAAGTGTGCTGATGCCAACACCTTGATATTCAATGCTTGTTTTTCCTCCCACACAAGAAGACTGAATCTAGTTCATTTCTAGGACCAAAAGCATGAAAATGTTCCCAAATCTTATGTTCAAATGAATTTCCTACAAGAGAACAAAAATACTCGAGATCTTTTTCAAAATTTTCATGAGGGCAAAGTGCCACTTGTGGTTTTTTGGTTTCTGAAAAGAGTGTGTCTGGAGGGTAGGTAGGGGGAGGGGATTGTTACATTTTATATAAAGTCCTTTAAAAGGATTTAGAGATGAATTTCATCTTCCCAAGACACGGAAATCATAATTCAGCAGCATCCACTGAAACACAGATAATGAAATCATGAGAGTAATTATTTCGGGAGAAGCAACAGGATTCATAGAAGGCTTGGCATTTACAGGAGCATACATACACAATCCTTTCAAGGTTGGGAAGGAAAACACTTTTAGATTTGTTTCTTGTGATTGAAACTGTCCTACTTCTGATAATAAATACACTGGGTTTCAGACTGAACACAGAACAGAAGCCTTCCTTACTTCTATGAAAACAGATCTCAAAGGAATAACATTGCTTTTGTTATACCGGACTGTACTTTAAGAAGGTATGGGGCAAATGCTAATGGTGGCAAAGCACATATGGGGGGAAACTGATAAATTAACATAGTGATGAGGGCGAACCTGTGATTTCATTGTAGAGGACATCCCCAGGTGAGGAAACTCCCTCTACCAATGCAGATAGCACCTTTTCTTCAATTTGCAGTCTGAGAGCTTCCCAGAGCCCATGCAAACTTAAGTGACTTGCCCAGGGCCAGGATGTATCAGAGGCAGATCTGGAGCCCAAGTATCCTTGATTCTAAGACTACTTTTTATCCAGTATGCCATGAATATTATACTATATACTTAACTCTCACTATTAATAAATGAAACTGCAAGTCCTGTAGAGTAGCCACTCCAGGCTTTCCTCATCCCAGGTACCACCCAATCTGTTAAAGGGTGCGATTTTTATTTATCTCTAGGAGTGACTTGGGAATCAGCCCAGGCAGGAGCCATCACTGACGATACTCAGTTATTCTCCGGGAGGAGGCTGAAGGGTGCTTTTTGGTTCTACAGAAGGTGTTAAGCACTAATTAGTAAACGCTACCTGTCCTCCTGGGCCATATTCACAGCAAGCAACGGTGATATTTTCAGAGCATTGTGAGAAATGCTAATTCCCAGGAAATTCTGAGAAAATTACAGCAGCTCAGTACATTAGTGACAGAGGAAATTTAGTGCATCTGGGGGAAAAATACAAATTTAATAAAATAAATCGTGATCACATTGATAAGGGTGTTAACTAAAATGAAGCCTGAACCACAACCTCGATGAGAGATTTTAACTTCATGAAACAGCGGTAGCAATCTTATTACAAAACTATTGAACATTAACTTTAGGATGTTAAAACTGGAAAAAATTTAGAGACCATTCAGTTCAATTCTCAAATGACAGATGAGAAGCCTGAGGACCAGAGGTTAAATGACCTACTTAAGAGTCATACATCTAATACTAAGCAAAGTCAGGATCTAGTCCCCCTCTATCAGACTAAAGGCATTCCTTCAGATTTAAGCAATGAGAAGGGTAAAAGGCTGAACTTACTTCATTAGAATGTAAACTCCTTTAGGGAAAAATTATTTTCCCTTTCCTGTAAATTCTCTATAATTTAGTATACAGTAAGTGCTCACGTATTAAACACTGACTAATCTAGTTGGCCCTATAGTCAATATATATTTAAAATATATATATATATATATATATATATATTTAAAATATATATATAGGCCTTACAGTTCTTCCCAATTTGGATTGTGTGAAACTCAAGAGGCCTAAAATTTTGTAATTTTTCAATGTATAAATATATACATATATTTTGTCAACATTAAAAAAAAATTTGTTAGTATGGTGTTTTTAAAAGTCCTGTCTTTCTGCATCAGAATATAGTCATCTCATTTATCTGGCATCAGCAGGGAGGGAATTGTTATAGTCATCAATTTTTGGACAGGTGACATTCCTTTCACAAGCAAAACCAATGAATTCCTCTATTTTGATAAAACTCTAAAATGCACTGCACATTGCCCCTGCTTTATAAGTTAATCTGTTTTTGATTCACACAGAGCTTCAGAGTCGAAAGGGTACTTTGAAGACCCTCTAAGACAGCTCCTTCATGATACAGGAGACAAGAGTTAAGTCCCTAGTCTGACCTTTCTGGGCTCCAGTTTCTATGGCTCATCATCCCCATTACAAAATCAGCAATTGCCTTCTGCAGTAATGCCCTCAAAAGCTGAGGCACCCGAATGGTCCCAGATTACCTTGTTTCCTTTAAGGCGTGTCCGCTTTTCCTTAATTTCTCTCCTCTTGCCCAACTGAGTAGTTGTGAGCTATCATATCTTAACTGCATCCTATAATTTGTTAGAGCTTGGGAAACCAAACATGTTAGATTCACGAGGAACAAGAGAGTAAACAGGTTCTGAGTGAGAATTTCCAAGAGTTTTAATAATCGCTTGCATTTAAACAGCGTTTTACATGCACGATTTCATTCGTATGACCACCCTGTGAAGTCAATAATGTAAGTATTATTACCTTGACTTGACAGAAGAAAAAGGTTCAGAAAGGCTGTTATTTTCCTGAGGTCACTCAGTAGTAAGTGGTATCGCCATGGCTTGAACTCAGACCTTTGGGCTCCAAGTTCAGCACTTTTTCAAAACGTCCAAGTTCCTGCACTGTGCTGCAGAGTTGCAGTTGTTAGGTAAATTTCATATTACTACACCTAGGTCTCTTTGTATAAAACAGCCACTTTGAAAACCAAGAAAATGGGGATTAGAGGGCCAGCATTTGAGTTGTGAAAACTGGGCACAAAACTGTCTTCGACCACTCTCAGTGCCCACTGTTAACTCTCTAAGTTACAGATGATTCAGCTCAGGTTCCAAAGTCATGGGATTTAAATAAAGCACTATGATGGGATTTTGTCCCCTGGAAGGAACTTTAATGATCGTTTTGTCCAGTGATTCTTAACCTAGGGCCAATGGGCCCTTACTAAGATGTCTCTGGATTTCAGACTGGCCATGAACTTGAGGAGTAAAAACAAAACAAAAACAAAATACTTTCACATTTATTTTCACTAATCTCTAACTGAAATTTAGTATTTCCTTCAATTATTTAAAAATGTGCTTCTGAGGAAAGGTCACTAGGCTTCAGCAGGCAGCCTAAGGGGGCCAGGACCCAAGGAAGGGAGAAGATCCCCTGATTTAGGTAACAGTAAATAACAGCAGGGATTTGACCCACATGCTCAAACCTAAATTTAGGGTTCTTTGCACCACAGCATGTAGCACTGGGTCAGTGCGCATGTTGGCACTAAAGATGGTGATGACCGAAGGAAGTCTAATCAGCAAATTCATGCACCATGATTTTGTTAAATCATCTATGCCTCTGGCTGCCTTGATTATTAGACTGTGAAAGCACCTTCACTGACCTTGGCTTCTCGGAGATAAACAAATACTTGTAAAACCCAAGCAACTCCACATATAAAGGGCTGCCCAGGTGAAAAATCTTTACCGCCAGTGCCAGTCCACAAAAGGGTGAGCACAGGCAAAGTGACTGCCAAGGCAAAGGGGAAGGCAACGTCTTTAAAATCGTCACAGCAACACAATCCCTAGCCAAGAGAACTAATCGGCAGATGACAAGGTTCTTTGTTCTCCCTCCAAGGAGTAAATGCCCCTGCCACTCCCCATGGCAAACATACCAACAAGACAAAGGAAATGCCCGAATCACACATGACAAGAAAATGCCCTTACACACCTGACGAAAGGATCTTGGGGCAGCCTCAAGATTGATGCTTAAAACCTCCCTTTTTTGCTACTGGATTTAGATTTCTTTCTGTGCCTCCTTCAGGAAAGGGATGCAATTTATAGCCACATACTTACTGCAACAAATCCACACACACACACACACACACACACACACACACACACACACCCCAAACAGAACCTAGCAACTGAATGTCCTATGGTGCATTTATTAATGATATATGACTTGTAGTAAGGGCATAAATCCTTAATAAGGAATGAATAGGTAAATAACCCAAATCACGGATTTGTTAACTACCCAAATAATACACATATGCTAAGCCTTAGCAGGGATCCTGGATCTGTAGCCATAAAACACGTGGTTCTAAATAATGTGTCCATAAATAAACAATCTTGTGCCCCTCATCAGCCATGCAAGAGACCAGTGCTTTTAGACAGGCAGTCTATCGGCTTGGTGCTGCTTTACCTAAGCCTGCATTGATTAGAGAGCATTGTTCTTTCTGCCTCACCTGTTGGCCTACAATCTATCCCTATCGCTTTCAATTCTTATTTGATAAAAAAAAAAAAAAGTTGGCAATTTATTCTGTCCAGAGTTCCCTGCAAACAATCTCTGTATATCAGTATCTCATCATTTGTCATTCATGAGGCTCCTTTTGCTGGCAACTGACCAGAATACCAAGTGTGTGCCCAGAGAATTTCCCCTCTCTGCTAGCTTGACCACACAGTTTTAACACAAAATATTCCTCTTCTCTCACTCCCATTATTTTTCTCCTTCAAGTCAGGCAATAAAACCATACTTTTCATGTGTGTATATGCACACAGCATATACACTTTTCTTATGTATATCAATGTGGGTATACTTTTCCTATATATATGCATATGAAGGACACTGTGGATGTCAAGGCCACCTTGGTTCAAGTCCCACCCCTGCAGTGGCCCAAGTGACCTGGGTAAGCCACTTAACATCTCAACGTCCTAGGGTGAAAAGCACAGTAGTAGGAACTTCATCCTGACCAGCTCCTTATATGAATGAAATCAGAGCCTCTGATCCAAAATAAAGAGCAACAACAAGGCTGGGGGGAAGGGAAATGCTTTATGCTAAAACACGGCTGAAGTGGCCTGAAGAGGTAATTCTGTGTGTGTGTGTGTGAGTGTGTGAGTGTGTGTGTACGCACAGGAAAACACCCCACTAGCATTTTCATTTTCGATATCCTCTCTTGTGAAGCTGTTTTCAGCTGCTATGTGGTTTTCTTGAACAGTTCAAGGGACTCCTCTTCCTGCCAATAAAAACTCTCCCTGTGCAGCTGCAGATCAGCTGCTTAAAAGGTGGGTGATGGTTCTAATTCTCTAGCCGGCCCTCATACTTTGCCACCCTGCTCATTCCCCTGGCCTCTGTGCACAGTTCAGGGTCTAAATGTCCAAGAAGCATCGGATCCATAACAGACCCTGGCTGCTTACAGAGACAGTAAGGCCCTCTTTGGGAACTCCTGACCTCTTGTGAAGGTCAGTCTTCCTCAGGGGCCTTGCTGTGGCCACTCTAGGTTCACAAAAGCAATGCCAGGGGAGGCAGAACAGCTTTTGACAATAGGTTCGGTAACAGATGTATATCTGTCACTGTCAAAATACAGATGTGTCTGCAGAGGCTCGTCACCACAAGGTTGGTCACTGATTTGGTTGATAAAATGCCAGGGCAACTGCTGAAAAAAGACTGTAGTCTACATCAATAGAGGGAAAACCCACACCAATAAAAATCACAGATCCTCAAGTGTTGAAATAAGTAACACCTATTAATTTTGTTAATTTTCCATTGCTATGGATAAGAAGAGAAACAGGATCTTTAGAAAATCTAGTTTTCTTGATATCAAATATGCTCTTAAGAGATGAAATCATTTTTGGTTCGAAAAGGATACATAATAATTCTCATGCACATTTACATAACACTTTAAGGTTTATAAAATGTTTTCTTCACAACAACCTTTCAAGGCAATCTAAATATTATCCGCATTTTATAGACAAGGAAACCGAAGCTCTGAAAAGTGACTAACTGGTCAGGTCTGGACGCCTTCTCCAGCTTTCTTTTCAGCATTCTCTGTTGTCTCAAAAGACAATATGGAATAAACTGTGTTAGAGCATTTTAAAATGCATTATACGTGACATATAATAAATAAGTCACTATGGAAAACATGAAAATGCTTTATATACAACATGAAATAGATAGAGAAAATGCCAATATTAAGGCATTTTTATCTAGAGATAGGGATTAAAGTTTAGGTCAAAAGTGATTTTTTTCCTTAGGTGAGTTTGTTAAAGAGGAACAAAAAAACAGTTGTTACATTTCTTTTCAAGCATAATGCCTTATGAAATTTTGTCTTAAAACAATCACTAAAAGGCATAATGCAAAATAGCTCATTTTATTTTAAAATGCCTACATATTTACAATAAAAATTTTATCATGCATCATAACTTCTCAATTGTTATTTTTAAAGATAAAAAAAAGTTTAAAAATCATAAAGAATTTCAATTCCACTGTCTATCTACCAAGAAATCAACAAGTTAACCAAGGTTAACCAATTCAAGAAACATAAAGCACCAGCAATATGCAAGGCAGTGTTAGAGGCTGGAAAACACCAAAATACCAAGGAAAACAATTTCGTGTTTTGCCATAACTATGAACGGGGGCATTAAGAGGGCATCATATTTGGCTTGATACTATATATATGCAATTTTAATGTAAAATATGATTCCCATGTAGTAAGGTCTCATTCTGACCATTAACACACATTAGTTAGCATATTAAAGAGAGGTAGCTTTAAATATTCTAGGATTTCACTATGGTCCATGGTTTAAAGGTTTATTATTTTGACAAGAGTGATATGATTGATGGCCAGCAAAACAAGAATGCTGTCAGCAGGCAGAACAGTGGTGAATTGCTAACATTCACTGAATCAACAGAAGACTTTAGCCCATGATAAGTCCTTGATGATTGCCAGCATTTCTGTAATGTTCAAGTTCTTAAAGGTCACTGAATTTTATAATTATCTCCAAACAATTTTCTCCACGGTCATTTAAGCTTTGTCTAAACAGCTGGGTATGTTGCCAGGCAATATCACCCTTCCCTCCACTTAGTTCTGCTTCCAAAATAACTTCTGTGGCATCAGAAAAATCACGATAGGAATGAAGGCTTTTATCTGTTGAGTGGAAAGAAATAAAAAATAATTAAAGCTCTGTCCTAAGTAATTTAAATTTAAGTCCACAGCTTGAAGAGACAGTTTTGGAGTGTATATTTTAGTAACCATGACCTTCCACCCCCACCCCAAAATAAAACCTACCCAAACAAATATGAATTATTTTAAGATGGCCAAAAAAGTCAACTCCGTATGATGCCACAGTTACCTTAAAGGCCTTTTCTATTCATACTTGAATTTGGAAACAACAAAATATTATCCTTTTTGGTGTGAATACTATAGAATTTTTAAAAAATTACACAAGGCTTGATAATGTTTAGCATCTAGTTAAATATGATTCCACTGTCATTAAAATGGTAAACACATTCCATGATTAAGCCTCGAAGGACAATTCTTACCCCCTGGCAGTTCTACTTGTGCGGAATCAGAACGGAGCTTCCATTTTATCTTTCCATTTGCAAATGTTTGACTGCTTGTTCTAACGGAAATGGTATCGACCTTAAGACCAACTGAGCCACACTCCAACTTCCAAGAAATGTAGGCAGAAGACGATCCTTCTTTTCGAGCTAAGTAAACCTAGAAGGTAGGAACACAGAATGAAGGAAGATGAGGAATCAGAGAAAAAAGTGAACAAAGTAATGTGATCATCAGACAGCTAAAAGGCTTGGAGAAACCTTGTTTTTGCACACTTAAAAGTTTATTAATCTAATCATTCAGCATGCATTTATTAGGTGCCTACTATTTTCCAGACACTGGAGTTACAAAATAAAAACAATCCTGATTCTCAAGGAAATTTACATTCTGTGGTAATTTCTCTTATTTTTCCTTATTAAGAGAAACAGAAACACAGATAGAAACTGATCTGAATTCCTCTGGTCTGAACTCAGGTCCTGTTGGACTTTTAATCACTGAACAAATACATATGTTCATATGTATTTATGTATCTGTATTTATTCATAAATAGAGTAAATAAATACAGAATAAATACAAGGTGGTTAAGAAGGGCACAGGAAAGGATTCACATAGAAGGGAGTGTCTGAGATATTTCAAGAGGGTGAGGAGAGACTGCATTCCAGGTAGAGGCAGCATCCAATGAAATAAAGAACGGAAAAGGAAGAAGTATTTTGTGAATAGCAAGAAGGGTATTTGTATAGATTGTAGCATGTGGGAGGCCCCCCTCCCTGGTGATGTTTAACGAGCCCAGAAAAAGCCAAACAATTTATATTTCCTAGAAGAGGGATGGTCTTGAAGCAACAAGACCAGGTGAGACATCAATGAGGGCCTGAACTAAGGCCAGCAGAAAGGAAGGGTTTGGAGGAGAGGAATATAAACAAGGAAGAAATAACAAGATCTGGCAACTGATTGGATATGGGAGAAGTGAAAATGAGAAGCTGAGGATGATGGTGAAAACCGTGGACCCAGGAGACTAGAAGAATGATGGTGCCCTTGTCAGAAATCAAGAAGCTTGGTCAGAGGGAGGGGCTTCAGGAAAAAAGGATGAATTCCGTTTTTGATGGTTTTAGAGCTTGAGGTACGTTCTGGGCGTCCAATTTGAAATGTCCACCAGGCAGCTGTTGGACAATAGGCACACTGCAGAAGTGAAGGCTCGGTCTTGGTTTGGATACAGAGATCTCTGAGTTATTTACACAGAGATGATAATTAACCCATGGGAGCAGATAAAATCAGGGAAAAGAGCAGCTAGAGAAAAGAAACTCAGGGCAAAGCCTAAGTTAAATAAAAGTTTTCTATGTCACCATACCTTTAACACTCTGGAAGAAATCTTAATGTTGACTGAAATTAAAGTATATCAATAAAGGTATTCTGAAAAGTTGTGGGTTAACTGAGTTTTTAGATTCTATTAGCCAACTATACATATTGAGCCACGACCATATTCTTTCAATATTGAGTATTTCAATTCACTTAATTTCTACATTTTTTAATATTAATTTCGATTTTGTGTAACTATGGTAAATATGTTCCTCAGAGAATGGAGCTGAGGGCATCAAAGCACGTATTTAGGGTATAACTGCTGCTGATTCTCCAACCATTTTTTCAGCCACACTGAAGATTGTGTAGCTGACGAAAAGGTGCTCTGCTCACATTTAAGGCAAAAGCAACCTTGGCTATTCCCTATTTCACTGGATATTTCCTCAAACAAACCGCTGAGAAGCTCTGAGGGCTCAGGGTTCAAACCTGTGAGACAAGCCAACAATGGGTCTTGCTCCTTTGCTTAGCAGGTAAATCATTAAAGAAAAGCAAAATGAGAGAACGGTAGAACTTCAATCCAACAGCCCATCCTGAAGAACTGAGAAGCAAACCTAATTCCTTAAGCTGTGTGAAGCTTGTCTAATCATATCCTCTGCCTTTTGGCAGTCCATCAGCGTATATGCAGGAACTGCTGAGGAGAGGGCTAGGGTAGTGTCTGAATTATCTGGGACTGGTAACAATTCTGATATGATTCCATTTTCTGGCAGCAATAGTCACGTGTGTGTGTTCCTACCAATACCAGGCTGACTCAGAATATTATACCTTAGCTATCAGATTGAACAGGTTAAGTTAGTTTGTAATCAATAAACATTTAGCAAGCCCCGCCTATGTGCTAGGCACTATATCAGGGTTCTATTAGCTGACTGCTGGATTTCCTGGCATGCACACACTTTATGGCTGTTTTGTTGCGTTTTAAACTCTGTGGTTTTGGGGTGGCTAAGTGGTGCAGTGAATAGGCCCTGGAGTCAGGAGGACCTGAGTTCAAATCTGGCCTCAGACACTTAACACACTAGCTGTGTGACCTTGGGCAAGTCACTTAACCCCAATTGACCTGCCCTCCCCACTCCAAAATGCAAAAAAAATTAAACTGGGGTTTTTAAGACTGGTTATTAATCAAGGAAATATGCAAATGTATAGCTCTTCAAGTGAATACATCAATGACTATTAAAAATATTGCAGGAATTATTTGTTTAGAGAAGTCATGCAATTTTTTTTTTTTAAAGCAATTGGGGTTAAGTAACTTGCTCAAGGTTACACGGCCAGTCATTATTTGTGCGTGGGTGCTCATTTTCTGAGGCTGGATTCAATCTCGGGTCATCCCAACTCCGAGGCCGGCGCTCTTACTCACTGCGCCACCTAGCCACCCCAAAAAGTCAAGCAATTTAAGATATTTAAAACACAACAAAAACATGATCAGTCACATCAAAGCACCAAGGAAAACACAGTCAAAACCAAAAACACACCAAGGACTGACAAACTGAAAAAAACAGTCTAATTAATCTTCAAAGACCTTCAGTGGCACCTGACAACTGGAGGGATTATTACCGAACAAGGGACTGTTGCTTCTTCTTGAAGTCAGAAGAATAGAGAGAACAATAATTGAAAATAAAAATACAGCTGATAACCATTGCTTTAAAGAAAAACTATTTTTCATATGCAAGACAATATGAAGACTGGAGTATGAAAGATTGAAAAAAAGTTTTTACTGATGCAACTCACTTTTTCCTGTAAGGCTCTACCCAAACATGGTCAGAAATATAAGTGAGCCTGTGAGACCATCACTTTTCCGAGGATTTATTGTACTTCCAGTCAGCTTGGAAGACGTCCCCATTGGAGGAATGATGAACTGTGATAAATATACTGATATAATTTAGAACTAAAATTCTAGAGTTATAGAAATTCACATATGGAAATGTAATACTGCAACATGGCCCTGTACCATGTCAGATCATGAAAGGTTAGTTAAGAACTATATCCAAGAGACGGAGATCAACATGTGTCAATGGTGTGAGCACTCACCTGGTTTAAATCTAATTTTTACTCATAAAAGGTACGCTGACTATTGAATGTGCCAAGTGTGGTTTCATGATGACTAATTAAAGAATGTGTCCAAATCTCGTGAACAATGCAAAATCGAGTGAAATAAGTGCTCGCAGTAAAAGGAAGAAGGACTACATACTAAGTGGTCAGCCTAATGGTTTGAATCAATTAAATTAATTATTTTACTTGGTGCACGTTAATTTGCATACAGTCTGAGACATTTTTCAGATTGCATTCACATAGCGAACTGCTCCTTGGTTTATCATTAAGCACTTCTTGCCGAGCAAGGCCCTACTCTGCCTCTTCACACACCTGCGGTTGGGTGGGGGGCACCAAGCAGGGAGGATGGCATACTTTTCTGACTGTCACAGGCTAGATGGGTCCATTAACGCTAAATTATGCTTTGAAATTGTTATTGTTGCAGGAAGTTCTTAGAGGAAGTTTTCAACCTCGCCTGTCAGTATTCACTCCATTTAAATGTACTACATAGAGTACTCTACCCCACAGCCGATCAATCAGCGAGCATTTATTAAGCATCACGCACTGTATTAGAAGCTCGGGGAAATAAAAACAGAAATGAATGTCCCTCTTCCCAAGGACCTTAACTTCCACTGGTGTGGAAACAAAATGTCCATCCATAAATACAATAAGAATAAAGTAAGTATAAGATAACGGTGCTAATGGGAGGAGAAGACAGGAAAGGTCTGCTTGGCAGGGCTAACACTGCAATGCCCAGGTGAGGAAGGAGCGCATTCTCTATGGATACCTAGGACAGAGAAATTGCACTTCAAGGCAGATTGCTGGTAGAAGAGCATCTTTCTGCACCAAGTCTGGGGGACACCATCTGGACACTTAACATCTCATGTGGGTCGATGGTGAGCTCCTACAGAACCCCAGCGTAAGGGCTTAATGAACGGGGCTTTTTTCAAACGTTCATCTGGGCTGGTAAAGTGCTGGGGGAGAAGAGCCATGGTACTCTTTCCAGCTGATGAATTCTGCTTAAGAGAAAACCAAGATGCTTAAATTTTCACCAGCTTCACCACATATGAAGTCAGTGACACGGAAGGAGGCCAGTGAGCCCTGCCAAGACAGTTTCCTGTGTGAGAAGCTCCTCCAGCACAGGACAATGTTTACTGTTCTCTGTACCTCCCAGAGCACCTCGTGATATCCTGCCCAGGAAGAACTCGGTTGGATGGAACGTCTTCTGATGTGTTTCTACATCTAGAAGCACAAAAATCACATGTACTGACATCACTTAGTCAGTCAGGTCAACAAGCAATTATTAAGTACTTGCTGTATGCCAGAGGTTGTGTTAAGTGTTGAGAACATAAAGAAAGCAAAAATAGGATCCTTTGGCCTTGAATGCTAATGAGGGAGACCACATGAAAAAAAAACAGTTTGTAGAAGACACATTCAATGTAGATGGTGAGTAATCACAGAAGCACGTAATCAGTGCTGACCAACTAATTAGGAAAGGCCTCCTATCACAGTGGGGATGAGGCCAGGGCTGAAGGGATCCAAGGAAATCCAGGCACCAGAGATGAGGAGGAAGAGCATTGCAGCTAAGGGGGCAGCCACTGAAGAAGCAGCCTTGAGGGATGGAGCACCGTGTAGACGTCCAGGGGAGTCAAGCAGGGGACTTACAGGTCAAAAGGGGCCTGGCTATAAAGGGCATACTTGATCCCGGGGGCAGGGGATGCTGGAATCGTCCCTGAAATGATTATAAGCAGTTAGAAGTATATCTGGTTACAGAGAGATTTCTACCCTATTGGAAAAGTACCTTTAAAATATCATTGGTGGGAAATATATCTATGTCTATAGATATGTATGTATGTATGTATGTATGTATGTATGTATGTATGTATGTATGTGTGTGTGTGTGTGTGTAGATACACACACACACAGAGAAAGAGAGTTTTTCTTCCATTTTACATAGAGGAAGCTAATAAAACATAAAGGCCAACTATGAGGCCAAAATGTCTTATTGTATTTAAAGAGTTAATACAGAATAAAAAGAACCAAAACTGGGGGGGGGGGGGTAAACCCAAAGACAACAGAGAGATGCAGGGCAGGCATAAGCAGAGACCAATGATAGCAGACACCTGACGAGGGTTAGGGAGATCACTTGGGAAAGGTGAGACTGGAAGGGGGGTTGGCCAGTCATGTAGCAAAGGAAGGGTATGTGCTGCTCACCCTGGGGCCCAGGAAATGGGAAAAGACCTAAGCTTCCATTCTGGGGAGGTAATCTCTGAAGTATCTACAGGGGATGGGGGCATTGCAACCATGGAAAGAATTCCTTCATCGATGCATTCACAGATTCACTAAAATACCGACACAAGCAACCAGGTAACAGAGAACACCAACCAGAGTCCTCAGAACAGGTCATGTATACAATTACCATTTTCCAGTCTGTCTCAACTTTTCTGAATATGGATTCTGTTTTCCAAACACCATTTTCCCATCCAGAAATTTTTTCATTACTCCTTGAAACTCGGACATAACAATCATCCACTGGATTATAAGTGAGGTGGAAAAGTTTAGCCATTTTCTCATCTTCAGATGGTATGAACACAGTTTCTTTTCTCTTAACAAAAGAAAGCAGAATTATTTTCCCCAAATAGATTAGAAGTGGATAGAGAGGTCTGGGCATGCACATAGTAAGGCCTTGAAATGACAGACCTCTTAAAAATACTGTCTTATCAATAGAGCAATACAGGGTGTCCCAAAAGTCTTAGTGTAGTTTGAAGTTATTAAAGCTTAAATAGCTTTATTGAAGTTCACATTAAGTATCCATTTATTAAGAGGGAGTTTCTTCACCCAGGAGTTCCCTGGACTAATGAAATCACAAGTCCCATCCCAATGAACAGAGCAATTTGGAATGACAACTATGTTTTTATTCTAGTCATTAAAGCAATTAAAATACTGACTTTCTAGAAGTTTTATTAGATCCTGTTATATATGACCAGGGCTTTCTCCTTCCTCATGTTGATCACAAGGCTTCCTTTCTTCTGTTGACTTCAATGAAAATAAAGACTAATAATGGGAGATACTTTAACCTACTTTAATCAACTACCATATCTTGATTAGAAGAATAAGGACTTTAGAAGAAAAACATATGGTGAACTAAATAATTTCCATACTTTTAACAGAACATAAGGCACACATTAGATTAAGTCTATTCAGATTATAACTTGTAGAGAAATTAATGATTTGAGTTACTGGCTGAATTTTGGCCTATAATTCTAAGACTGAATTGAAAATGGGAGTCATCTCTATTATAGCAAAAACTACAAAATGTAATTAAAATGACCCACCCCCTTTAGTCATGTTGTAGAGAATCAGTAATGACAAATTTAGAAAACTTAGGAGAACAGATTGACATCGATGGGGAAAATAACATTGCAGTTTTTATAAATGTGTATTTCCATATTTTATGCAGACCCACCTCTCCCCCCACACACCCCTGCTTTCTATAAACTAGATCACAAATTCTCTGAAGTCAGAGGCCATATCTTACACATTTTCCTATCTTCTGCAGTATCTAGTAAAGTACCTTGAACACAGCAACTGTTCAAATATTTGTTTTTTGATTTAAATCACAATATTTCCCGGATTGGACAAATATATTGTTGACATAGTAAGATACCTAGCATCAGGAATATTAACCAAAGAATAGCTTAAAAATAAATTCAACATCAACAATTTTACCATTAAAAATAATTTCTAATCAAAGCAACAGGCTTGAAATCATTAGGGGAGATTCATTATCAACAAATTAATTTCTCCCATTTGATCTCACAAAATTTTCATATAGTTTAGAAAAAAATAAGTAAAAGTCAAGGATATTACAATCCCATCATAAAATATCTTGTGCTGTGTTATCAATACATCACTTTGTTATCTGAGTATTTTTTTTCTTCTCCCAAAAACAGACTATGGTGGGGTTTGTATTTGTGGAATCCAAGGAAGTACAAGATGGGTTTAAATGGAATACTTACCAATAAAATATGTCTCTCTCCTTACCAACTGTAATACATAGTTTTCAATGTACATGAATGGCTATAAAACCAGGTAGTAAAGAAGAATAATTTAGGGGAAAGGGAAGCATAACAGAATTCTATTTCTTTGTATCTTCCCAAGTAACTACAATGTAAAGAGTGCTCCATAATGATAACCCAAACAGCCAGAATATGAACAAAGGGTAGACACAAACAAGTATATTATAATCACAATATTAAAAATCTTTGAACAAGGATGCAATAGTTTCAAACCCTCATTTTTAAGAATCCTTAGAATTTCTATAGTACAATTGTCACCAACTATTATTTCTCTTTATTCCTCCTCCAAAACAATTAACTATTGATTCCCTCCAAATTTTTATGTTCTTTTAAACCATTACTTTCTAATGTGAATTGACAGGGAGAAATGTCAAAGCCATTATCCTAAGCCCAAGAAGTACTCCCTAGGGCTGGCTCATGTGAGGGAGAAAGGGAAGAAAGAGAAGTTCCTCCCAGAGAATGAATTAAATACCTCAGAACCCATTTCGCCTCGGGCCACTCTCCAAGCCACTGAACCCGAGGTTCGGCCACCAAGCTCTCCAGGCTTAGGAGTTTTGGGAGAGATGAATTCCACAAGCTCCACAATTATCCTGTGCAGGAGCTCCCTTCTTCGGTCCTCTGGGAAGGAGAGCTGCCTCTGTGAGAAAAGAAAGCAAAACCAAAAAACCTGACGATTCTTTCAGATTACGGCCTATTTGACAAAGGCAGAATCTAAGTAAGATTAGAGATGGCAACAGAGGCTGTAATTTCAGTGGTCAGAGGAACTCCCAGAAGAGTCGCAGACTGGCACATTCAATCTGGAGAATTAAGAGAGTTTTATCCCACTAAGACAAAAAAAAATTATTAAAATCTGAAATAACTTTAGGACCAAGAAGCTGGATAAGGAAAAACCGGCAAGAGAAACATCTGCTTCAATTTCAAGATATATTTCTTTTTCTTAAAAAAAGATGGCAAAATCAAATGCCCTATAACTCAGGGAAAATGATTCCCAATACCCTAGGAGTCACTTAATCTCCCCTTTTTCTCTCTGCAACATAAGGAAGCTGGACCATAATAATGCTAAAAAATTTCAAACTATAACAAGTCTAACCCTGAGATAATTCTACATTTACTCTGTTTATTTAAATTAAGTGCTTTGATCATTAGCTTATATTTACTCAAAGAAAGCATTTTGAACTTACTTTTTCAGCCAAATGTTATTCTTACATTTTAATACACTACTCAAATTCTACTTTCTGATTTTCTTTTGCAAATCTATTTTTAAACATTCACTGAAGTCATTTCTATACTCTATAAATAAAACATGACTGACACCGTTTGCCTAATTTCCAAATGCACACTTCTAAGACCCATCAATTTCTTGCTTCTGGAGCTAGGACTCCTGAAGGATATTGCAAATGTATCCTATTACATACTGTAAAATGTGACTGGTCTATTTGGTGATAAAAATGCAGAAGAAATTCTATAAAGTGAAAAAGTGAGATTTATATAGAAGGTAAGATGGATAAAGGCTCTAAACCACTCTCTCTCTCTCTCATTACCTGCTAGACTAATTGTCTTCTTTTGGAGGAGAGAAGAGCCACATTAAATTTCCCTTTCTCAGGTTATTTGAAAGATTGCAAGGGGACATGAAATGACTTCTCAGAATTTCTGACCAAACAGGAAAACAATTTGAAAGTGGCTATTTCCCCCCATTCCTCTCCAAGAGCAGCCCAATCAAGCCTCTGAATAAAATCCCATGACTGAAATAGATTGAACTTCAGAGAGGAAAAAGCTTGATAGAGAATTCTCACAGAGAATAGAGAATTCAGTTACTTATTACCCATTCCCTTTGGTATTTGATGAATATGCATGACTTCATGAGTTTGGGGAGCATGCTGCCAGATGCATCAATGGTCTTCCAGATTGTGGTCCCAAACTTCTTAACCTTGCAGCCAGACTAGGGATGGGCTTCTCTGTGCTCAGCCAGCAGCAGAGGGCAAGCATAGGGTTCTGGAGACAGGTCTACATTCTTCCTTTCCTGCCTGGGCCTACAGTCCTGTGGGCACAGCCTTCAAGAGTCCGCCATCACCTTGCTGCCACCAGGCATCAGAGTAGGTCTTCAGTGAGGGTGCACCAGATACATTAGCTAGGTCTTACGGCATGTAAGAGACCAAATTTGAAATATCCTTCAGGAGTCTTAGATCCAAACACACAATACTGATGTGACTCCAAATGGGCATTTTGAAAATAGGCAAATGGTGTCAGTGATTTTGAATGACAGAATACAGAAACGGCTCCAGAGTGTGGTCTCCCATATTTATAGTCTGTACTCATGATCTGGGACTCCCCCTCACCACACCTCCATTCCATACTGACTTGCCTATTTCCGTACTCCTCTCTTCCATCTACAAACCCCCCAGGCTCTACAACACAATTTAGCACTTCATAATACATGATCTTACATGGTAATCTCATTGTTTCCTGGGTTAGCCTTGCCTCATTCTAAGACCCTTGCAGGCAGGGATCATAATTCTATTTCTTCCCTCATTTCCATGGAGGAAGCTGAAATGCAAGTGAACACCTATTTCTGCAGTGTCTGCAAATGCAGCCCCGTTCTGGTGTAATGCTGTGGATAGGTGACCTGGAAAGAGTCTACAGACATAGATGACAGTGTTGTCATGGGCAGTTCTTAGCTATGTAGCTCTGAGGAAGGCACTTAGCTTCAGCATCTCTAAAATGGGGTAACTGTCAAGTAATACCTATTTCAGAAAGTTGTGAACTCGACTAATGTTTAATGTGAAGGTATTTGTAGATCCTGTATTTGATTGCATGCTACCATGGAGGGGAGATGGAGAAAATTTGAAACCCAAGGGACTGTGGAACTGAATGTTGTAAATCAGAAGTAAATAAAATTTTTAAAAAAGCACTAGGAAAAAAAAGAGTTGTGAAAAGTCAGTGACAATCTATTCACTAATGAATGTCAGCAGTGATAAATACTGCCACATAAATGCCAATGAGAAAATACTATCCCATAATACACGGCACGCTTCTGGATCCCCTTTGTCGTTCACACCTCCTACCTTACAAATGCCCCATGCCATTCATAAGGTGAAGATCAGAGTGCTGCAGATAAGGGTTAGGGAAAAGAACCCATATTCAGAATCTCTCCTCTTCTTCCTTGTTTAAAAGGTTAATTCTCAGGAGCCTAGCAAACAGAAGGTCTACAGAGCTGCTGTGCTGACCTCATTGTTGTGAAACCTGGAACTGCCAGTGCAATGCCAGGAAACTGAATCTCTTCCATTTGAATTCTTAGGAAGATTCTGAAGATCATCACCAGACATTGAGGTCCTTTCTCAAGTTGAAATGCTAAGTATTCAAACTCTGCTATAGAGAGTACAACTCCAATGGGCTGGCAATGTTGTTTGAATGCTAACTTTACATTTGCCTAAAAGACTTATTTTATGGATAACTCACACAAGGAAGGTGCTCACAATGAGGTCAGAAGAAGCAGTACAAGGGCATTCTCAAGGTCACTCTGAAGAATTCTGGAATCAATTGTGAGACATGGGAGATGCTGGTAAAGGACCACTCAACATGGCATGCCCACATCAAAGAAGGTGCTGTGCTCTATGAGCAAAGCAGAACTGTAGTAGCTCAAAATAAACGTGAGATGTGTAAAGTTAGAGCCATCTCTGTTCCAAATGTCCATGTGGACCATTGGTGCCTGACCTGTGGGAGAGCCTTCTGAGCCCCTGTTCATCTGATCAGCCATCCGTTGGACACACAGTACCTTGGCCCCAGTACAGTGACCTCCTTCTGGTTCTCTTTGATAATGAAGGACCACCACCAACCAACCCGAAGGAGCCCCTCAATCCTGAAACTGTACTCCAGTGTACTCAGATGAACAGAATCTTACAATAGTTCCCACTGAACAAGACCCAAATACACAGTATTTGAATTAAGCTTCAAACTTAAATAAAGCACCTGTGATTTTGTCACCATGGCCCTTCCCTCTATCGACACAGATCACTGCTTTTTAAAAGCTGTGGCTGAAGCTTTCCTTGCCCTATGGCCAACCCCATGATGGGCCTCCTGCCAGTGAGACCGATCCTCACTAGGCTTGGGAATGAAGCCTGTCCAGCTTAAAGTCACAGCCTTTGAGGACCCCCCCCCCCAAATGAGGTATGAGAGTAACACTTCAACGAAGCAATCTGAATATTATTCATTGTTTACTACAAGAGACAAAGCAAAGGAGTTTAAAGTACAAAATGTCATATTTAAAAGGATTCTATTTTCCACCACATAGAAAAGTTAAAAGTACAAACAGAAAAATATACATTTTCTTGCAAAGCAATCCTTCCACTTTATAGCCATGGACTTTTTATTTTCAGTTCAAATCTCTTCACAGAGATTTGTCTTTATAGAAATGGTAGGCAATTCCATACCTGCTTATTAAGGCCATTAATTGTTTCTCTAAGTACTTCTTCTTTAATCTGAGTTCTCCTAGAGACGACTTCTTCATGTTTACAGGAATATCTCCAAGTGACATCAACAATCTCAAAGAAAAGAGAGGATGTTTACATTAATCATGCTCAAGACCATCAATACTTAGTTTCTGAATTAGCAGCATACACAAGTTAATATTTGGCAAGCTTTTCAAGATGATTCTCTTTAAACCCGGAAAAAACAGTGCAAAGATACGAATTTTCAAGTTATAACCAGCATATTTCTAAGAGTGATTGAGATGTGAAACAAATTTTCGGAAGCTGGCACAAAAAAATTCTATTTTTATTTGGAAAGCTGATTTAGTAAATTGCTTAATTTGTAAAGTAATTAAAATACCTTAATTTTCATAAGTTGTAAGTAGGCAAAAAATTTATTTCCCCTACCTCATCCTTGGAGAATGCTAGGATATAGGAGAGTTTCTTCCCCCATCCTACTTCATAAAGGAGGGGTTTATCACAAACATTTTCACAAGGATCACAGTGCAGCCATCGCTGCTGAGCTAGAGAATACACTTCTGTCCAAACGTGGTCTGCAGAAGCAATGAAGGAGACAAAAATCTGTAGTCATTCAAAAATCTCTCTCTCTCTCTCTCTCTCTCTCTCTCTCTCTCTCTCTCTCTGTATATATATACATATACACACACATTATATAGAGAAGGGTATGTGTAGCTATATTCACCCATTTGTATGTACATACATCATATCATATTATATAAGTGTATCACACACACATTTACTTATGAGAGGATTTCATATGAAATGTGTTAAGGAAAACTTGTTCCTTAATTTTTTCCCGTTTCACTGGAATCTTTAAAATAGGCCTATGTTCTTCATAATAACAACTCATTAAGCATATAATCAAATTTAAGATAGATAAAAAAATCACTGTGCCACCACACAAGAGATGGGTGGGCAGGTGGGGGTACGGATAAGACGCACTGTGCTGAGTGCTGGGGGTACAAATACAAGTAAGCAAGACAGCCCCAAAACGAACTATTTTTATTCAGCATTCATTTCTTTTTGAGAACACTCCTTTTGCTAAATGTTAAAAGGTGATGATGTTATTATTATTTCTTTTCATCTGAAGAAAGTCCCAACTATAGCTGCAACATCCTGGAAGAAGCAGGAGTGACTGTGGAGGTGAGCCCGCCTCTACCTATCCTTCCTGACACCCATCCCTGCTTTATTGTCCTTCTCTTTTACAGGCAGGGACTGTCTTCTATTTTACTTTTTACATGAGGAGAGTGAGGAGCAGACCTGATTCAGAAAAGCAAACGTCCTCGCGGTTGGTAGAGAACAAGGTATTTTAAAGCAGGTCGGGTTCTGTTTCATTATCTACACAGTGCCATGTACCTCAGAAATGAGATTTTTATGAGAAAACATTAGAGGCGGGCTAAATCGGATAGAAGAGGGCATGGTTACCAGTTGAATCCCAGACATAGCGTGCCTCGAACCCCAGAGCTCTGCAGCACAGGGTGAAGCAGTTTGCCCATTCACCACATCGCCCACGTCTGGTCTCCAAGAGTTTCTCAGGATCATTAAACCTGAAAAACCAACCAAACAAAACTTTTATTAGCTGATAATCTAGGGACAGGAGTAATTTGGAAGTATCTGTAATACAAAAAACAAAACAGGTCAATAAAGCTTTTTTTTTTAAACCTCCTACATGGGGAAAATAGATCTTTAATAGAAGACTTTCAAACATTCTTGACAAAAAGAACAGAATTGAGCTGACCCTTTGTCTTACACACACAGATACACCCCCAACCTCCTCTAAGAGTTGGGTGTACAAATATATTAAACTCTTCAAGGACACATAGGCAAAATTATGCTGTCAGAATTTGATCCAGTGAGACTCCTATTATGCTCACACCCTAAAGAGATCCAAGTCAGAAAAGACTCGTGTACAAAAATATTTACAGCCGTCCTCTGCTGGAAGGAAGAACTGGAAGCCAAGTGGGTGCCCACAGACTAGGGAGTGGCTGATTAAACAGTGGTATATACAAAATGGAATATGACTGCACCATAAGAAATGACAAAAGATGTTCATTAGTGAAAGAAAAACTAAACCCTCCCACCAATGAAAAGGGAACTGCTTATTCACAAGTTACTAAATGAATATTTTTTGTAACCAAGTTCTTTTCTTCTCTTGCCGTTCAACGATGTGCTTTCTGAACTGGCAAGCATGGTGATTATTTAGTTTGCTCTACACCTTTAAACGTGTCTACACACACACACACACACACACACACACGTTTGTGTGTATTCTTGTGTGTATTCTTCTTAGGATTATCCTAAAACTGGAGAAGCCTTACATTTTCATGTACCCATCAAAAAAGCAATGTGATCATTCAAAATGCTGCCATTCCAGGATCAATTATTCCTAAAAAATACTGATAACTATTATTACCAAGGGCCACAGCTCCCATTCATTCACCTTTTACTTCCCCGAGTAATAAATCTTATTATAACACTTGCTCTTTTGCTTAAGGGACTTCCTATTACTTTCCAGGTAAAGTTCAACCATGACATGGTTCTACCTTCTCTTTCCAGACTTTTTCTATTATTTCCATGTACTCAACAGTCAAGCCAAGCAGGGCAATGCTGTTTCCTTTGAATACACCTGGCATCCCTGTATCTTTCATGCACCCTTCCCACTTAAATACCACCTCCTCCATGACCCACGTCCACTGGTGATGACCTTTCTACAACAAGATCCCTTGTTTTGTAACCGATGTGCTGACCATATCAGAACAATGTATTTCCCTGCTTCCCATCTTCTCCTTCTGAGACTAAGCCCCTTTCAGTCAAGGGCTGCACTGGGTCTAACAGCACCTGGCACAAAGCTCTCTCTGCACATGGTAGGGGATGAACAAGACTGTGTCGTTATAAGAGCAATCTAACTTTGCCAATAAAACCTTTTTAGCATTTAAAGAGTTTCCATATAGAAAACTTGCTTGTTTCTAATAACAGTAATACTGATCTAAGCTGGCTGGTGGTGAAAGTCATGTTCTCAACATCAAAATCAGCTTATAGCAACAGTTCAGGACATACCTGTTGGCCTTCAGAGACACTGCCTTAAAAATGAATTCCTTAAATTATGAATTCTGTCAAATCAAAATCTACTATAGAATCTCCTGGTTTGGGTGGTCCCTTGATGCCATCTTGTCTTTATTGCTCCTGGGTCCTCTGATGTAGATGAGGACAAGCCTCTGGCCACTGGCTGACACAGATATGCCTTTTGTCATGTCTGATGATGTGCTAACCAGTTCCTAGGCATCTGTGAAAGTAACAAGCTCCTAGGCTGGGCATTGAACAGCCCACAGGGGCACCACCTACTCACCTGTGCTGATTACTGAATAAGAGACATTGTCAGACAACTCCAGGTCCCAGCTGACGCTGAATGACTAATGCCAAAACCCTGGGAATTTCAAACATTAACTAGGTAGGGCAGGCAGCTTGTCCCAAAAGAATATTATTACAAATTCTCCAAGTATTACCAGGCAAACATGTGCAGAAAAAAAGCAATCAGTGTGAAGAAAGCAAAGAAAAAAAGTCGGACCAAATAAATGTCCTCAGATGTAAATTTAGTAGTAACAAATCAGTTTGGTGACAAAGTAGCTAAATTAATAATGCACCCTGCCATCTTTGAAGAAGAAAATACAAGTGAGTCAGAAGGCCCCAAGCCAGTTCCCAGTTTAAAACTATCCACATTTTTATTTTACAATTTTAAGTGCAACAGTGTTGAGTACAATTGTTCATGTTCCCAGAAAGCTCTTGTTTTTCCTTTATACGTTTAATTCTAAAAGGATTACTGAAATAAATGTTATTCTAGTACCTCTAGGGATAATATTATTTTCAGATGGAACATAGCTCTGATTTTGTAATTATATAATTATATGTAGTCAATGGGGAAAACAGAATCCAGCTAAAGAAAATTAACTCACAAACAACCTTTAAAGCTAGAGACAGCAAGGTGCTCTGAGTCCGTACCTGGGGAATCGGTTAGTGACGCGGCAGGAGCTACAGAAATGCTCTTCCACTCGGCTCGCGCCCCACCTCTTCTCATCCTCATCAGGAGGCAGTTTCCCTCTATTTATCGTCTCACCGCCACACTTAGCGCATGGAAGGTGATTCACCCACTGAAAAAACTCCGCTTTGAACCAATGCAGAAGTTCCAGCAGAAGAAAATCCTCTTCATTTACATTAGCACCTGAAAAGTTAAAACCGAATTAATACGTTGAGGAGACTATGAAAAGTGATAAATTCTGCAACATCTAAATTGTTACATTCAGTCAGCATGTTATCAAGTGCCTACTGTGTACCAGAGACGGTGCCAAGGGCTGTGCACAGTTTGGAATAAAACAGGCCTGAATAACAATTAAGAGCAGCAAGTGTCTGACATTTTATAGAACTTTAAACTGAGCAAAGCAACTCATATCGACATTTACAGACATGATCCCATTTGATCCTCCAAACATATTATGAGGTGGATATTAAGGATTTTATAATTTCCATTTTAAACATGAAGAAACAGAGATTCAGAGCAGTGAAGGGACTTCCCCATGATCAGACAGCTAGTAAATGTCAGGCAGGATTCAAATCCATCTCCTGACTATATCACACTATTTTTTCTAAAAGTTGCCTATCTATAAGAATATTGTGACTGTACAAAACCAACAGAAAAATCTGATGCTAAGAGTAGTGAACATAGCTACCGTTATTACTTCCAATTACACCTTCCAATTACTCTGAACACTGAGAAACCATCACTCTTTTAACCTAAAATGCATCAATATATTGTATAATATTCTACTGAGGTAACTCTCTATTCTCAGAAGCACATTAATGGAGGAGGTGGGGATGGAGAGAAATAAGGATCCCAAAGAGATTTTGTTTTCAGTGTTGTCTCTTTCAATCTGAAAATGAATTCATGCTTGTGAGTTTGAACAGCACTGGAACAGCATGGCTTATCTGACATATTTGTGTAGAGACATATGCATATGAAAGCATAACAACTGCCATGCTATGTGTGAATAGGAAGCGTTACCTGTTTATATGTGAGTGCCTGTCTATCATCAGGCATTGTTAACCTTTTGGGGGGATCATGGACCCTCTGAAAGTATGGTGAAGCTTATGGATCCTTTTCTAGAATGCTTTTTAAAGGCATAAGATATAATATATGATTAAAAAGAAATCCAGTTACACTGAAATAGTTATCAAAATATTTTTTAAAAACCAAGTTCACAAAGTTCTAGGTTAAGAACCTCTATACACAGATACACACGCATGCCTATGTATATGTATGCACATGTGTACATGCATATGGATATACACACATATCTGTATACCTACAGACCTCCATGCATGTGTAGATATATACACAGTGCTGTTATACTGATGTGTGTAGTGGGCAGTTAGGCAGCATCACAGTGGACAGAGTGTGGGTCTGGAGTCAGAAAGATCCATCTTCAAGAGTTCAAATCTGGCCTCAAACACTTACTAGCCATGTGACCCTGAGCAAGTCACTTAACCCTGTTTCCCTTAGCATCTTCATGAGCTGGAGAAGGAAATGGCGACCCACTGACCCACTCCAGCATCTTTGCCAAGAAAGCCCTAAAAGACGTCATAGAGAGTCAGACCAAAACAAAGGAACAACTCAAGTCCTGGGCGTGGTCCAAGTAGCAAAGGGCCATAGATGTCTTCAGAGCTGGGCCCAGATCCCAAATGCTCCGTGGGAGATAATGAGGAGGCCACTTATTCTTATGGCACAGACATATGGGAAAGCACAATAGTAATGGATGTCTCTCCTGAGTTTGCAAGGTGATACCAGAGGTAAAGTAAGCCAGGAGCTGAATGGAGATGGGCTGGCTGTCAAGCAGGTAGGAGCCCACCTTCCATTCTGGGCCTGTGCCCTCCCCATTCCCCTGCTATGGCCCAGCCACAGAGAGACGGTCAGAGCAAGCTGTCTTACTGGACCTGTAAGTCATGAAGGGAACTGATGTCTACCCCGGGTGAAGGGGCACCAAACAGCAATGGTCACAACGTGGTGCAATTTGTTTCCTATTAAACATAACTCCACAATCAGTTGTATTAAAAAACACATCCACAAACAAAGGCTCACGCAGAATCAAAATGAGAGATTGGAACAAAATTGACTATACATCGATTGACTCCAAAAAAGCAGGGTTGCAATCACATCATTCATCAGACAAAGTAAAAATAATTTGTAACATCAATAGTTAAACAATCAATTATTAAGCACCAATTAAGTGTCTACTATGAACCAGGAACTATGCGAGAAAATGGGGATGGAAATCCAAAGAATCAATAAAACTTTTCTCTCATAAGCTTAAAGGATAGTTAATAGATAATGAACTAATATTAACACTAAACTCGCACACACTAGGTGTCATAAATGAAGAAAAAATTAGCTAAGAGCGTAACATAATAATAGCAGGTGACTTGAATGTTCTTCTCTTAGAGCTGGATAAATCTAACAAAAAGATAAGCAAAAGGGAAAATAAAGAATTGAACCACTGGAGAATTTAGAACTGAAAGGCCTATAATGTTTTCTGAATGGAACATTAAAAAAGATACACATTTCTCAATACGTACAACCTTTTCAAAAACAAACCATGCACTAAGGAATACAGAAATTATAGATGTAAAAAACAAATACGAAACATCCTTTACAGATAAAACAATAAAAGTAGTAATCAATATACAGGGCACATTCAAAAGACACAGGCCTAAATAGAGACAATAATAACACTACCCAAAGAAATGGTGACAAACAAACAAAAGGAAAACAAAAAATATGAGAAACACAATGAGGAAACAAAATGCTAAAATTTCTGAGATTCAGTTAACACAGTTCTCAGAATAATCATATCCATAAGAACATACTTCAGTAAAAGAAGAAAGTGTTAATGAATTAACGAAGCAGTTAAAAATTAGAAATCCAACAAATAAAAAAAAAATCCAAAAAGAGGAAATCCTCAAAATAAAATAAAATGGCAGATTCTAAAACTGACAAGATTAAAAGTTGATTCTTTAAAAAAACTAAAAATTAGTCAATGCGGATAAAATGAAGATCACAACAGAAAATTTTTAAAATCAGAAATTGCTACACAGTCAACATGCTAACAAAACCCAAGAATTCAAACAATCTAGGATCAAGGAAAAAACATCAAAATAGATATAGAGAAAATACCAAAAAATAGATATCTTAGTCCTGATGTATTCATGGGAGGATTATGTAGATTTTTAAAAGAATTAATATCTACACTTTACAAATTATTCTTAAAAATTGGGAGTGAAAACACACTCTACCAAACTCCTTTTATTAGACAAATATAGTACTAACACCTAAACCAGCAAAGAATAAAGCAATAGACCAATCTAGTTAATTAATGCCAATTAAAATATTAAATCACAATTGGCTACAAATACTACAATAATTTATCCATGGATGAAATAATGTACTAGGAAAACAATGAACATAATAAGTCATGATAAAAACAAAACATCTAACACCACATGGTTATATAGGTGCAGAAAATTCCTTTGACAAAAATCGTACCAAAAACTACTAAAAAAAAATCTTTCAAAGTATGAACTTAAAGGGACATTTAAAAATATGATGAGAAGTATCTAAAATTGAAACTAGTGGGAAACACTAGAAATTTTCCCAATAAATACAGGAATAAAGCAAAGATGCCCCTTTCTCCGTTACTTAATATAATTCTAGAATGTGACAACTATAAGACAAAAGAAAGACACCAGAGGCATAGGCTTTAAAAGGGAGACAAAACCCTACTTGCTGATGGCATGATGGTTTAACTTAGAAAATCCTAGAGAATTAGCAAAGCAATTGAAACAATAGCTTCACTAAAACACTGAATGCACGATAAACCCACAAAAATTCATGACAATTCTACACAGTTGTAACTAAACATGGAAGAATAAAAGAAGGAAAAAAATTACATTTGAAGTGACTAAAAATGCATAAAATATATGGAAGTCATTCTACCAAAGAACAGTGAACACATGATGTCTAGAATATTCAATACTCATGACTGGGCCAATGACAATATTGTTTCAATTAATTTACAGATTTAGTGCTATACCAATAAAACTATCAAGGGAATACTTTACAGAGGTAATGAAAATTTCATTTGGAGAAACACAAAAAAATCTAGAATACCCAGAAAAAAAGTGAAATAAAGTACAATACTATACAGTAGTAACCATCAAAATTACTTGGTACTGGTTAAAAAAAGGCCAATGGAATAATTAGTCAAAGAAGAATCAGAAATAACTGAACTCAGTAACCCAATACAATACATACAATGCAACCCTACAATATACAATAAACCCTAAAACATAAATTACTTGGGAAAGAACTATGTGCCAGACACTGGGTTAAGCAATGGGGTTGATGTTTCTATTCTCAACCTAGAGATTTACTTATTTATATACACACACACATATCCTCTGGAGTTAAAGAATGTAACAATGATAATTTTACTTAGAGCTCAAAATAATTTCTGATCTACTCACAGAGCTGTAAACAGTAGTCATATATTAAACAGATCGTTAAGCTGGTAATGTGTCAAGTCAGGAAGGAAGATTATTTTTGACTACTAACATGACTTACATAGTTACTACATCTGTATGTATAAATATGTGTATAGAGTTGTTTATATTACTATTGACCTT
Source organism: Gymnobelideus leadbeateri (assembly GCA_011680675.1). NCBI lineage: Eukaryota > Metazoa > Chordata > Mammalia > Diprotodontia > Petauridae > Gymnobelideus > Gymnobelideus leadbeateri. The sequence goes on from WOXC01010304.1 coordinate 664,960, forward strand.
TTAAAATATATAAACAATCTGAGAAAGTTTAGACAGAGTGCACAGAATGCCTATATTAACTCTTTATAAGCAGTCTAATATTTTTACTTTTATATTCATGAATATAGTCAAAGTATTACCTTGATCCAATTTTTTAGCTCTTTCAAACTTTTCTTGAGCTCTTTTTTGCAATTCTTGGACTGGAATATAAGTCAAAGCTTTCTTCTGAAGAGAAAGGTTTTCGTAAATCAGCACATCCTGAAATTTGGTCTGAAGCATTTTTAGGATGGCTGCATCAGAAGCCTGTGGAGGAAAAAACAAAACAAAATAAAACAAAACCTCTTGGTATTAGCTTTTATCTAAATAATTTAAAAATTATTTCCTAAGATCTACAACACTAAAATCTGTTCTATTTAAAACAGGATGAATGGGCTCATTCCAGCGTCCAATCCAATAGGGCCACCTTATCACTGGTGTTACATACTATAGGTCTACACCTCAGTTACAAGCTGACAACCCTGTTTTACATATTTATGATTCTGGAGACCTGATGAATCAGCTGTTTACCTGATTCTATGTGTGTGATACAAATTTTGTGACATAGCTCTACTATAACTAATCATGGATTTAATGGATTTAAGCCACCAAATTTGAACACTTATCAGTATTTACAGGAGAACAAAACAAAGGCTTTCAGTGCATTGTTCAAGGCTGCTTTTTCATATTAAAATGAGTTTTTATAGTGGTTCCTTCTGCAGTAATTTTCCACTCAAACTCTCATTTATGGAACGGGGGAGGAGAGTTTTCCAAAAGTGCTTTCATTTTCAATTTTGTCTTTTTCAATTTGCAAACTACTTCACTGCTTGTGATTTTAATAGCATTTAAATAACAAGGTTTATTTCTTTATGCATGCATTGGCACAGCTCAGATAAGTGCAGACATAAAAATAAACTGCTGATTACATGGCTATTACAGCAGCTTTGGTAACCACGTACTAAGGCAACAGCTATAAGAAGCAGGAGTTAATTGTCTGGAGTAGTCAGAGATGCTTGCAACAGAGACAATGCTAGAATGGGAACCAAAATGCTAGAGATCTAGGGGGTGTCCTCTTTTCTCATTAAGTGGAGGCCAACTCTGCATTCCTATGAGGAAGATGGAGACGTATTTAAGACTCATCAGGAGAAGAGCTCACATCTGGCACGGGCTGTCAAGTCAGTGGGATAAAATCAGCCTCTGTGTAACAGAAGCTGTGCCTTCAAGTGCCTTTTGTCACCAAGAAAATAAAGATCTCTCTTGGTCTCTCTTTCTCTCTCTTTCTCTGTCTCTATCCTTTCTATCTCTGTCTCTCTCTCTCTCTGTCTCTCTCTCTCTTTCTCTCTCTCCCCTGAGCTCTGGTAGCCCTCAGTCAAACTGTTCAAAGTGGCTCTCATCCCCGCAGCACTAGGTTTTCCTTTGTTACTTCAAAAAGAAGAATTTTTACTTATTTGGATAAGTTTAAACGCTACTTTTTGTCAAAAATCTCTTCTAAATTACCTTTGGGAATGAGGGAACAAAGCAGCGATGTAAATCGCACCTTCTCACGTAACAATTCTTACATGTACACAGACACACGAATGCAGAATCCAACCCAAAGGGAATCTGAAGCTGGGCTGTGAACTATTTTTATGACTCTTCTAACACCAAGAGCTCTCAAAGAGTGATCACTTCTTTTAAAGAAAAAAAGAAAGTCTCCACACACAGCGGTAACTCATACACCACTCTGGTTGCTAAGAAAAGCCATAAAAATTCACACATGTTCTGAAACGAGCACTTGCCCAGCCAAAGTATAAATTTAGACCAGCTGTTCACTAATTGCGCGTGTGTGTGTGTGTGTGTGTGTGTGTGTGTGTGTGTGTGTGTGTTTCTTAAGTCAATCACACTTTAACACCATTTCTTGTTTTCCCCAGAAGTAGTAACAAGCCTGGGGATAGAATCCTCCTCATCTTCTCAGGTCTGAGGCACTGGAAGCTTGTCCTAACGGGAATGATCCGAAAGCCACGCTCAGTACTACGGGCTCTATTGAGTGGCGAGCAAAAAGGTCAACAGGAAATTCAAGCCCCTGATTCTGAATTGAGGGCCAGGAATTCCGAGTAGCGGCTAACTGCTGTCAGGCAGACAAATGAAGGAAAGGACTGGATGGTTCTTATACAAAAACGACCCCACTGGGCATACATTCCATGTGGGCTATTTACGTAGAAGTCGACAAAAATTACATTCATAATAAAACACATAAAGTCAAAGTTTTAAACAACAGCACAGGATCACTCCCAGTTCTTTTTACTGCTCCTTGTTTAGAACGGGTGGTTCTTTTTTTTTTTTTGGAACAAACACGAAATTCAACCAATCCACAAGCACATAATTGATTAAGCATCTCCTGGGTCCCAGACTGTGCCAAGCACAAGGGACACAGAGGCAAAGAGAAGTGCTCCCTGACCTACAGAAGCTGAGACATAAATAGATATGAACTCGTAGCCACAAACAGGAGGCAGTTTTAGGGGAGGAGGCACTGGCTGCTGCCAGGCTCAGGAAGGTGGGACTCCAGCCTTGTTAAAAGGCAAAGGAAGGAAGCAGGAAGATGAAGGGTCATTGCAGGCACATTCCTGCCTCTGCTGCTGGTCTGGTTCAGAAGACATCTGTTATTCATAAGTGGGAGAGGCATACGATCTGCTTCTTTTCTAACTTTCTCTTAATAAATAAAATAAATCCTTAATATTAAGATCTCATTTCCACTTAGAACCTATTGTGAAGATGGTGTAAGCTGTTGGTCTAAGCCTAATTTCTGCCAGACTGCTCTCCAGCTTTCCCAGTAGTTTCTGGTCAAACAAGGAGTGCTTTTCCAGGTACCTTGTGTTTTCCGATTTGCTGGACACCAAGTCCCACTGTTTGGGATTCTTGCTCATCTAGTGTGTCCCACTGACTGACCTCACTATTTTTAAGCAGCACCAGATGGTTGTGATGACTGATGCTTTATAATATAACATGAACTCTGGAAGTGCTGTTTATTCTCCATCCATCCCCACCCTCTCTTCATCATTCCCCTAGATATTCTGGATCTTTTACTTTTCCAAATGAATTATTTTTATTATTTTATCCAGTTCTATAAATTGATTGGTATAGCAGTAAAAGTGTAAATTAACTTTGGCAGGAATGCCAGGGGCCAACCACAAATGTCATATGCTCCTCTGGTGATACAACGTGTTCCTTTAGTCTTTAAAGAGCACTCTGGACCTGATTCTCCACAAATCTTCTGTGTCCAGGGGTAGGTCAGTCAATCCCCTCACACTCTGTGTATTCTGAAGTCATCTGCAGGGGGATTTCCCTCATCTTGCCTCTTGGGATTTTTTATTATATAGAAATGCTGCTGATTTTTTAGGGGTTTTTTTTTTTGTAGCCTGAAATTTTGCTAAGACCATTAACTGTCCTTTAGTAAATTCATAGATTCTCTAGAATTTTCCAAGTTTATCATCATTACAAATAGGGATGGTTTTATATCTTCTTTACATAAATCTGCATCTCTAATTTCTTTTTCCTAGCTTATTGCTCTTGCCAACATCTTCAGAACTATGCATCCTTGCTTTACTCCCTTATTTGCTAAAAAAAAAAAAAAAGCAGCTAGGCAGTACCATAGAGTGCACAGAGCCTAGAACCAGGAAAACTTAAATTCAGATCTTACCTAAGGCTAATAAGTTGTGTGACCTTGGGCAAGTCACTTAACCCCTGTCAAACTCAGTTTCCTCAATTGCAAAATGGAGATCATAAAGATCTACCTCTCAGGATGGTTGTGAGATCAAAATGAGATATTTGTAAAATGCTTAGCTATCACTGTGCCTTAAACATAACAGGCATTTAATAAATGCTTGGTTTCTTCCTTCCTAGCATATCCCCATTGCACATGATGCTTGTTTTTTATTTAAATACTTCTTATGATGTTAAAAAAAAGAACCCTCTATGCCTATATTTTGTAGGGATTTTGGCATAAACAAGTGTTGTAATTTGTCAGAGGCAAGTTTTCATCAAGCTTGTCAAGTTCTTCCCTCTACTGAGATGATTGTAAGGTTTTACTTTTAGTATTCATTATGTTAGTTATTTTCCTAATGTTATAACATCCTTGCATTGCTGGTATAAATCCAGCTTGGTCATAATAATCTCTTGGATAAATTGCTGTTGCCTATTTGACAGAATTTTATTTAAAATGTTTGAATTAATATTCATTAATGATGTTGATCTACAGTCCTCCTGAGCTTTATTTTAGTTCTATGTTAGATATTAGTTCAAGATGGATTCTGGTGAAGTGTGAGTAATTCCTGTAGGATGGACACTACTTGTTCTTTTAAAGTTTGACACAATTCTCCAGTGTCCATAAGAACCAGGAGTTTGCTGGCCTTCTTTTAGTTTGGGTATTTTATATTTTAACGGTATTTATTTCATTTGTGTTCTCAGCTTTGTTGACATAATAACTGTGCATAATAAGTTCTGACTGTGCTTTTTATTTCTTCTGGTTTTGTTTTGATTTCACCTTGTTTTCTGCCTTCTTTTTAATTTTATTTGCTAAAGGTTTGTCATTTTTTTTTCTGGTTTCCTGTTCATTCATTTCTCCTTTAATTTTTTTTAATATCTCCTCTTCTGTTTTTATTTTAGATTTCATTATTAATTATTGTTTTCTTATTTCTTAAAATGCACATTCAGTTCATTTTTGTCAACTTATGTTTGTAGGCATATTTGCTTCAGCTGCATCCCAGAAATTTTGATGTGCTGTTCCATAATTATAATTTTTTCACATATTTTTCCATGATTTGCTCTTTGAGCAACCCATTATTTAGGCTTTTATTGTTAAAGTCTCCATTTGGGTGTCTTTTTTTGTTTGTGGTCCCTGAAGTGGATGCCATTATGGTCCAAAAAGATGCATTTACTATTTCTGTCTTTTTACATGTTTACAAGAATATCTCTGTGCTAACTTAATACATAGTCTTTTTTTATTCAAGTTCCAAGTAATTTTGAGAATTACCTATGTTCTTTAGCAGTGCCATTTAGAAGATGCCATAAATTTTTTAGCTCTAGTTTCTACAGCAAGTTCTGTAAGTCTGTTCTGTTTTATTTTTTTTCCCTTTTCTTTATCTTCCTGTCAAACGTATTCAAAATTGAGAGGGGCATTACAATCTGTCGCTATTGTGTTACTGTCTATTATCTTCTTGTAACTCAGTTAATGCTTCCTTTATTAATTTAGAAGCTAGGGCAGTTGGAGTGTATAAGTTTAATATTGACATTGGTTTGTTGTCTATGGTTATTTTCATTTTAATGTAATTTCCTTGTTTATCCCTTTTAGGCTTCAAATGATTGCTTTTGCTTTGTCTGTCGGCATGATTGCAACTCCTGTTTCTTTGGATTCACCTGATATAAGGTAAATTGTTTTCCAATCCTCATTTTTACTTTGTATATGTCTTTGATTTTTAATGTGTTCGTTTTATTTTGTTTTTAATGTGTTTCTTGCAAGTAACAGATTGTGGGGTCTTATTTTCTTGTTCAAACCATCTTTCTTTTTCATTTTATTAAATTGTTTAATCCATTCACATTTATACTTATAAAATTTAATTTTTATTTTCCTACATTTGTCTCTAATGCTTCCCCGCTTCTCCCTCGGCCAAGTAAGGATCTGTAAATGTGGCATTATGTGTTCAGTGATTTTAGCTTAGTCTGTTTTAAGGTAACTGTATTCACACCAGTTCTTAGGGTCCTTACTCGATTTGTTACCCCTTCCCCTGGTTTGGGAGTTTTGCTTATTAGTTCCTTTTTATTTCTTGCTTTTTCTAGTTATTTAATTCTTCTCTTTTTTTCTTTCTCAGTTAAGTAATCAAGTAGAACCTCCCTTCTTTTCTCTTCTGCCTTCAACTTGTTTTATTTGTTAATTTTTTTAAATTTAATTTTCCATGCCTTTTTCTGTAAAGGATTTTTTTTCCTCCATTCTCTTCATCTTTTTTCTTCCTTCCCTATCTCTTTTATACCTTTCACTTCTTTAGTACTTTTTATTCTCTGTATTCTTCATGGAATTAAGACTTCTGAGGCACCTATTTAAGGTTCCCTCTTCTAAAGAGTTTGTCATTGTTATTAGGTCTTATCCCCAGCTCCCTTCTTGTTCCTGCCTCGCTCTCAGAAATATCAATTCCTGCAGGTGAGAGAGAAGATATTCCAAGGTAGGAATTTCCCACCAAATTTGCCTCAAAATCCTTTCCTGGATCCAGGCCCTCCCCTCTTCTGGATGTTGGCTGCCCCCAGGAACTCTCCTCCTGACACAGGATGAGTGGTTTCTCTAAGCACCAAATTTCCGAAAGTCCCTGTGCCCCTTCACAGAATATCTCTATTCTCCCCTAAGTGATATTTCCTCAGTCTTTTCTGCTTTCTCAATCCCTTCCTTTCCTCTTCAATAACTTTTCTGGGGGGCTCTCTTCTTCCCGAGTGATTCTGGGAGTTATTTTCCCTTCATGCTTAACCTTTGGCTTGACTAGGATGCACCCCATCTCCCCCTCCATCTTCTTCATCCCCTGCCCCTCTTTTTACACCTTCTATTTTATAAATGTTTATTTTATGATTTAGTCCTACAAAAAGAAAGACTCCCTCGTAGGTGAGGTGTTTTGAGGGTTAGTCCACGATGTCTAGTCTACCACTGCTTCTGATTCCTGCTTTCACCCTTGTTTACATTTAGAAAGAAATTTCTTTTTTTTTTAATCAAATTATTTATTTTTAATTTTCAATATTCACTTCCATAAGTTTTAAACTTTAGAAAGAAATTTCTTAATGACTCATGGGTTGTTCTTTTGTGGTTGTTGTTGTCTTAGGTTGATCTGTTTACCCAACCTTTCTGCTGCTGTTTCTTCAAGTCTAGGAATGTTCTGAGTGTTTCTTTTTTACTGAACATCCGTTTTTTTCTCCATTCACAGTTAGGGTCAGATTTGTAGACTATGGCCTCTGGGCTTCATCTTGAGCTCCTTTGGTCTTTGGAACTTTGGTTTCTGGTGGATGCAGAGTAGGCTTATGTAGTCAGAACTCCATTTCCTTTATATTTGAAGGTCTTTCTCCAGGCTGCTTAGAAAACTTGCTGTTTAAATGGAATCATTAAATTTAATCACAATGGGTCTTGCAGTTTGCAGTATAGGGATTTTTTTTTCCTTTTCTCTTCTGGAAACAATCTATGGATTCTTTGGATTGGATCTCAAAGCATCTCAGACTCCATCTATGCAGGGAAACTCATGATTCACTAGCCTTGGTCTTTGCCACCAGTGACTTCTGGGGGCTGGGAGTGGGGTCCACTGGGCACTTAGCAAGACTAAACTCTTGCTCAGGCTTAGTGGAAAGTGACAGAGCTACATATGTCCCCATCTGCTCAGTTCTCTGCCTGAGCTTGGTGGTGGCACCGAGTGCTACCACACTGTTATACAGCCTGAGTGTACTGGGGAGTAAAGGAGGGTAGAGCCTCAGATTTAAGTTCTGCTGCAAGTGGCACAGGACACTTCATACAACGTTGCTGGAAGTGTGGTGGGTGGTGGTAAAGTAGGGGGTGATAAGGGATTATTCTCCCAGTTTTTATCTTTTCAGTGTTCTTGGTGTCCTTGATCACGGAAACAGCCGACATTACTTTATCTCTGGAATATAATTCCTAATCTGGAGACGACTGAGAGGTCATGGGGACTGCAGAAATTTCTAGTTTTCCATATGTTGGTTACATGACCAGGATGTCCCCCAATAATTCTTAAATTCTCTCTCCTTGATATCTTTTCCAGGTCAGTTGTTTTTGACAGGACATTTTCCTCCATTTTCTTCAATCTTTTTACTTTTAAGTATTTCCTCTTGTCTCATAAAATCAATGACTTTTGCCTGGAACATTTAACTTTTCAGGGAATCTGTTACTAAAAAGCTTTTGTACCACTTATGCTAAGCTATTGAATTTTTCCCGCAAAATTTCTCCTTCATAGCTTTCATTTCTTTTCCAATTCTTCCCCTATCACATATTTCATTTATAACCTCATCTTAAATTTGTTTCCCAAATTCATCTCCTTCCTCTAGGAATTCTAATTGGGGCAGGGGGCATCTGGAGGGAGGAAGGCTTTGCTTCTACATGTTTTGGAGTTATTTTCTTTTTCTGGGTTGGCCAACATCTTGGCATCATAACGGCTCTATTTTTGTTTACTTATTTAAAATAGCTAGAGAAGGGGCGGCTAGGTGGCACAACGAATAGAGCACCAGCCCTGAAGTCAGAAGGACCTGAGTTCAAATCCAGCCTCAGACACTTGACATATTTACTAGCCGTGTGACCTAAGGCAAGTCACTTAACCCCAATTGCCCTGCCTTCCCCCTTCCAAAAAGAAAAAAAAAATTCTTAATATTTACGGGTGGCTAGGTGGTGCAGAGAATAGAGCCCTGGCCCTGGAGTCAGGAGGGTCTGAGTTTGAATCAGCCCTCAGACACTTAACACTTACTAGCCATGTGACCTTGGGCAAGTCACTTAACCCCAACTGCCCTCCAAAAAAAAGGGTAAAATAGCTAGCTAACTCCACAGTGCATAGAGCACTGGGTCTGGAGTCAGAAAGACCAGTTCAAATTGAGACTCAGACACTTACTAGCCATGTCCTTTAACTTCTGTTTGCCTCAATTTCCTCAACCGTAAAGTAGGGGTAACAATAGCACCTACCTAGAAGGGTTATTGTAAGGATCACAGGAGATAACTGTAAAGTGCACAGCATAGGGTGGGTGATATAAATATGTGTGTCTATGTGTATACACACACACACACACACACACACACACACATATGTATATATAATCCCTTCATTCTTGGGGAGAAAAGACTAAATATTTTGTGCACCCATTCCTGGCCTGCAGAATGAGTCTCAGATTACAGGAAGTGAGTGTAGTCTCAGATCCCCATTCCTGGGATCATGATTAGAACTGGCTGAGGTCTTGCACAGGGGTCAAATCTCAGACTTCCCTCCCCCAGTGATCTGCCTGGAGCAACAGGGCAGAGGGCCCTTTCCATGCTCAGGGGGCTTGGTCCTCAGGTCCCCCCTGCTCCAGAGATTGGGATCATATCACCCCAACGAAGTATTTTAATCCAGAGGCTCCTATGCTTCTTCTTTTTAAAAAAAAATTAATTTCCCCCAATCATATGTAAAAACAATTTTTAACATTGGTTTATAAAACTCCGAGTTCCAAATTTTCTCCCTTGCTTTCCCCACCCACTGAGAAGGCAAGCAGTTGAATATAGCTTATATATGTGTAGTCATGTAAAACATATCCATAATAGTCATATTGTGAAAGAAAATATCCTGTCCTTCTGAACCTTTTGAAATGGTTTCCCCAAATCTAGGCTGCATGTCAGACTGTGCCTGGCTGTTTTTCTTGTCAAATTCCAAAAGAAATATAAAACTTCCCCTGAGGGTTCCCATAATTTCCACCCCTGCAAACAGGTCTTCTGTGTTAGTTCAATTAGATACAGAATAAAATTTCCCCTGGTTGGATCCAGCACTTTTTGTAGAATGAATTTATAACTAAGGTAAATCAAAAAGCAAAGAGTTCCAGCAGATGTTTAGGTAACTGAAGTCCCCCATTATTGCTACATTATGCTGCTGTACTAAATTATCTCTAAAGTATGACTCAGGTAAGCAATCCATTCCAACTCTCAATATTTTTAAAAGTATAACTGTCATAAACACCCTAGGAATAGGGACTGATAGATTAGAAATATTCTTTCTATAAAATGAATGAATGACATATACAGAGAGAAAGGTGTATTTTTTACTTCTGAAATCAGAATTTGGCTTAACAATGATGTTTTTATTTTTTGTTTGTTTTTTTGGGAGGGCAATTGGGGTTAAGCGACTTAGCCAAGGTCACAGGGTTACGAAGTGTTAAGTGTCTGAGGCCGGATTTGAACTCTGGTCCTCCTGATTCCCGGGCCAGTGCTCTATTCACTGTGCCACCTAGCCACCCCTTGTTTTTATTTTTTTTATTGAGTGTATAGAGACCTGTGGTTGGCATGACCCAAAATCAATACCACAGGGCTAACTCAAGATATTTGAAATGAAAAGCAAAAGGGGGGGGGGGGTAATCTGAAAATTAATCCAGTTGATAAGAGTCTTTAAATCAGAACAATAACAACAAAATGCTAGTCCAGGTAAACAGGCTCTTTTGTCTCTCAAGGAGTAGTTCTGTGACCCTGATGAAGGAGGAAAGGTTGGAGGTTCTGAAATCATTCACTCTGACAAAAAGATTTTAATAACTAAACAATGTCTCATGTAAAGGCCTGCTAAAGGGAGACTGTTGCTAAAGAAAGAACAAGAGACCACGAGTTTAAACTGACAAGAGGCAGAATTATGTCAGAAAATAAGACTCTGAGTGGGAGTGGAAGACTATCACATCTTTGGATCCTCACTTCAATGACAATCTTATACACTGGATAAAGTAAATACTGGAGCAGGTGAAGCGTCCGAGGGCCTTCCAGCCTCCAGTTCTAAGGGTACACGTCTGTAGTTGTGTGTACTTGTAGCTAACGTTTACAACTCACAACATCCATCAGCAGAAAAACGGCAGCTTTAGTTGGTAACAGGTCTCAGCCAATCAGGAAGAGGGTGTTAATTTCCAGCTACCGACAAGAAGATGTTGGCCGGCTAAATAAACAGATCTTTAGGATGAAAACGGCCAGATCAACCAAGATCCAACCCACAGCTTTCTGGGAACAGACTACCAGGCCCGTCACTGACTGATTTTAGGCTAAGCACCAATTTGTACTGCTGATCTCCATTAACAGGCACACATGTAAATCAATGAACCCTAATCTCTGATTACGAAGATTTTCTGATTATCAAAAAGGTTTCACAGACCCCTAAGAGTACTATTAGTCCTGTCTGAGAAATGATACAACAAAAAGTTATCATGGATTCAGTAATACTTTGAAATGAACTTATATTTTATTAATCAAAATAGCACTTATTATTTCAAAAACAGTAACCTGTGTGAAATATTTATTCTGTCTACAGCAAGTGTTTGCCTATTGATTTATATGTAAGTCTTTTAATAAGTTGGTTCCCTTGCAATCACTTTATCAGGCTCACAGTTTAGGAGCTTTAAACAAAAAATGAAGCAGGATATAGGGGAGGGTCAGAAATAACTTAGTATCTCATCATTATAATAAAACACCAACATAAAAGTACAAGTGTCAAGAAAAGAAAGAATGTAATCTTGTGACAAATCTGGCAGACATACAACCAGTGTAAAGGCATCTGTGAAATGTTTCCTGTGTGGGGCTAAGAAGTCCCAAGGATAACTGGTGTAACTCAGGAAATGGTTTTTAAGTGACCCCTCTCTCAAGGGACTTGTCAATGTTATTCTATCTGAACATTTTTTAAAATGTGAAAATTCCAACCCAGAATTACCGTCTGAGCCGAGCGTGCAGCTGCTGCCTGTAGCTGACTGTTCACTGGGCACTGGGGTAACCCAGCAGGCCTGGGCAGCGGCGACATGGCGGGCTGAGCGTCACTTGTGGGTCTTTGAGGTGGATCTGCTTTATGGGTCTTGCCTGAATCATTCAATCTGCTGCTTCTCTCTATGGCAATCAGGTCACGGATTTTCTGAAGCTGCTCAACAGAAGCTTTCTTAGGAAACACAAGATGGGTCTCTCCCTGACGTAGACAAAAATACAGACATTCACCCTCTGCTTTATGCTGAGAGTGTTAGAAACCAAGACAACAGAATATGATGCTTTAATTCCACAAACATGTATAAAGTGCCTGCTACACAACAACAATAACGGTAATGGGCATTTATGTAGCACTTACTACATGCCCCACACTGTGCTAATTATTGCATTTGATACAACAACCCTGGGACGTAGGTGCTATTATGATTCCCATTTAACAGCTGAGGAAACTGAGGCAGACAGTGAAATGACTTGCCTAGAGTCAGAGCTAGTAAGTGTCTGGGGCAGGATTTGAACTTCTGTCTACCTAACTCCAGGCCAGTGTTCTGTGTACTGTGGCACCCGAACTGCTAAGTGCAGTGATATCACCAACAAGCATTAGCTCCTAGGGATCTAGACACAGGCAACCAGAACCAAGTAGAACGTTCCCAGTTTACCAGCACAAAATTTTTGAAGTATCTTATTTGAAGTATCTGAACAACTTTTAAAAAAAAAATCTTTTCTTTTGTGATACTTAGTCAAGAAAGCCTTTAGATAGATAAGCTATGAAAATGTACATGTTCCCCTCTGCTTCGGGAAAAACAAAAAACAAAGCCACCAAGCCCTGGTATTCCCCAAACAATACAAAAGGGCACTGGGAAACAATGGCCTTCAAGTCTGACAACTTTGGTACAAATCCCAGCTATGCCCTGAACTTCCTGTGCACTGACCTCTCTCTGATCTGTGGTCCTTTCCACCTTTAAATTTACAGTGGTACAATCAGTAGTCAGATGGCAGGGCATCAGGGAGGGTCAGGGGCATTGGTGCTCATGCACATTTTCTACAAGATCATTCTCAAAGTAAAAAAAAAAATGTATCTACAGTATCTATTTAACCTAAGAGATTGCGGGCAGTAAAATCAGAGCTGACATACAGTAGATTTTCCTAAGTCTAAGGGCTAAAGAATTAATTTACCATTTCATGAATGGCTTTAGAACAGAAGTGCACATCTTCACATATCTGACAAGAGGGTAGAAGGGACGAGTTCCTCCAAAATACTTACTTCTTCAAAGCCCATTTCAAACAAGCATTCGACTGCTCCTCTGACAGGCAAGAGTCGAGTGGAAAAGGCTGCATTTCCAATCCGGATAGATCTGTATTTGTCATCATTAGGGTTTCTGATAAGAAATAAACAAAAAATTCACTTCTAACGATTCCCTTAATGTTACACAGCACTTCATACTTTCTGACATCTTTTCATCTCCAAGATCTAGGTGTATTCCAGCAGTCCACGTGGCTCATTTCTAAAGACGAGCTGTAAGCTGGGGTCCAGAAGGGTTATTATGGATTTGTTCAGTCACACCAGGGGTAGTAATAAAGTAACTCCAGCATCCAGAGCAGAGAAAGGGACATGGTGGGCGACATGTGCAGAAGAGGAGGGGCTCTACACAACCGTCAGTGGACATTAATGTTACAACTTTAGGGAATGTTTAAGGAGCTACAAAAAAGAGAAAAGAAAGGCCATGACCGGATAGTTGGCTGTGTGGGGATGACTGGTGTAGGTGTCATGCCACCACAACTGATGGCTTATTTTTCTAAGCTCTGCTGCTGATGATATTTTTACCTTACAGTCATTTCAGATGTCTCCCTGCCCGCCCACCCCCAACCATTCCAGGGAGCACCGCCTGGTAACCAAAAAACCAGGAGGGTTAAGCCAGTGTAGGGTCACCACGGTCCACAGCTACAAATGAATTCCATCCTGGAGGGGTACATTACAGGGGAAGGAGGGGTCTGGGGTGGTCTTTCTTTTCATTGGTAGAGATGGTATTACTAACATCTGCACAGCCACCTCCCGGTGCCATACAAATGTGTCACAACCCACTAACATTTCCATTTTCCTCCATACTGTGATGTTCCTTTTTCTTTAACCTTACTAGACTACCCATCTGACCCGTATTCCTGTGGTCCCACAAACGGTGGGACTTCCCTTCTCTCCAGCCATCCTTCCTTTTAACAAGGATCTGCACGCTCCCTTGTGGCTGTCAGCAGCCCATCCCCTCTTCTCTCCAACCTTTGGACATGGGGCCCAGAGTCTTCAGTAATTACATCAAATTCTTGCTCTAGGGTCATAGAAAACTTGGGTCGGACAACATCTGACAGGAGAGCTTTAATCTGCACTAAGTCTCACAAACACTCTAAATTCACCCATTTCTCCTTAGTGCTTATTTGCATGTAATAAAATAAAAGACTGGCAGATGCTTTCGGGTTTGCAGAGTTCTTCACACGCATTATCTCATTTAAATCTCACAATAACAACACTGTGGGCAAGAGAAAACAGGTAGCACACTGTTTCACTGATGGAGAAGCTGCCTTTCAGAGAGAGTGGCTTGGCCAGGGCTGGTGAGTGTGAGCATGGCCAGAGACTCAAAGACTTCAGACTGCAAGTCTAACTTCTATCAAGCAGAGCTCTGGTGCCACTTACCCAGTTTTTCTCTCTAGCTTCCCCTACTCCATCCAAACAAAGGAGCACCTCCAGTGTGCATGGGAGTGCTTAAGGCACAGAGATGGAAAAGGGCAGTCTTGTCCTCAGGGAGTTTACAGTTTTAGGAGCCACGGTAAAGGACAGGAAAGATCGCCTTCCCCTGATTGCTTCTAGGAAGCACCAGGGCTGGGCCTTGCACTTCCACCAAAAACAAGAAAGCTTTTTAATAGAAAAGATAAAAGAGGAGTGTGTTCTGGGGCATGCACTACGCTCCTCAGGACTCTTCTCCTCTGCCGAACTGGTCTCCCTGTTTCTGGTTTCTCTCCATCTCTAATCCATTATTCCCTGGCAAAATAATCTTCCTAATGCACAGGACTGACTGAGTCACTCCCACCCTCAAATGATGTTGATTTACTCCCTGTGGCCTTTGAGATAAAATATTACCCAGAGATTCCTATTTAGGAGGAGTAAAACACAGGTTAGGGATGGAGGAACATGCTTTGTGCTGCAGGCCACAATGAGGTCAGACCCGGGAGGAGGAGGCCAGCTCCCACAAGGACAGCAGAGACAGATGTGAATCTGAGAAGAAAATCCCAGGTGGGGGGGGTGCTCCCTCCCAAGGGTCTCTTCCAGCAATAAGGACTGTGAAGCTGACCCCCCAACACATTCCTTTCCACCACAAATGAACAAAAACATTGCCCTGCACAACATTCCTGCACTTCTCAGGACTAGCTCCCCTTCTTCCAGCAGCAAGACAATGAATCCTGCGGCCAAGATGACTGAACACACTGAATGTCCCCACACAAACAGAAGTCAGCACTTCTCGGTCCTCCTGGCCTCTGCTGAAGGCTCAGCCGCCCTTGCAGGGACTCAGATCTGTGACCTCAGAGCCCTTCCTCCCCACAGATCTGACCAGTCGCGGAGCCTTGTCAAACCTCCCCACATCTCTCCACTGGCACTTCCCAGGGGAGGCCCTTCTCATCTCGTGACTGAATTACTGCAATACCCTAGCCGGTATCCATGCCCGAAGCCTCTCCCCACACCAGTCCACCTTTTAGTGATGCCCAAATGCCATTCCTAAAACGGAGATCAGACCCCGTCAGTCCTCATCAGAGGAAATGTCCACTGCTCCCCACTGCCTCCAAGATCAAATACAAATGGCTGACATTCAAGGCCCTTCACAATCCGGCTCCCACCAACACTTCCCTTACTCCCCTCTACAGTCCCTCCAGCTGGGCTCCCTTGGTCCGTCTCTCACCGCCACATGCTTGCACAGGAGGCACCCTCCCTGGAATCCGTTTCCTCATCACATCCACCTTCCAAGCCCAGCTCAAGGGCCAGCTCTTACAGAGGGTCTTTTCTGACTTCAGCTGAGTTGCCCTTCCTTTTCTGAATACACTCTTGTGCACATGCCGTCTCACCCTTCTCCAGGGTGTGGACTGTTTCCCTGGTGCCTCCTCTAACTTGGCACTTAGTAGGTGTTCAGTAACTGCTTCCTGATTGACTGATCACGGTGCCCATCAGAATAATGCCTCCTTCCCTTCTCATTCTCTACCACAAACTCTAAGATGGAACAGTCACAATTATGTCACAAAAAATGTCTGCATCTCAGTCTTAGTAACCAACTTCTCCTTTTTGATCAGAATAAAGCAGCAAGTATCAGTTCCCCTCACATCCTCTGAAGAGGCTTCTGGGCTGCTCTGCCTTGGGCCCTACCCCTAACTTCAGGAGGTGTGAAGGGCTGACGTCCCCATCACCACTATGACAGGCTCCTATTTCAGACCTGTAATGTAATGTATCCTAAGCTCTTAACTTATTCCCTCCTTTGGTCCAAAGGCTCCACTGTCATTCCTTATCCCTCTGGTCACCCCTCATCATTCCTGGATTTCCTCAAATAAATTCATCTTGATAAACGGTGCTATTCTGCTCTGCCCCTTGGGGCCTCTTCTGTTCCTATAAAATCACACCTTCCCAGGGCCATTGTTTCTAACATGAGTTTAATCCCATCATGTCTGAGATAAAACTCGGGTGAAATTTGTCTGAGGACCTACTTGTTACCCTTACTTTACACCCTCTTATGTATAAGCACTGGGAACCAGGTGTTTTCCTGTGGTCCTTTCTTGGATCCTGAATCCTTTGGATCACTGGGTCTCTCCCGACATTCTTTTCCCTGGGCTGTAGCTCCTCTCTGATCTAGCTTGGCGACTCCGGGTCAGCAGCTTTCAACTTCCTTCTGTCTTTCCCATTTAGAACCCTTCTGATTACACTGTAACACCAGAAGCCAGACAGACACATATTACAGCAGTGCTCTATGGGTGTATATGCACCTCTGAGCCAAAGCCCAGCATTCTCACTTTTTTGTTTGTTTGTTCTTATTTAATTTTTTTAAAGCAATTGGGGTTAAGTAACTTGCTCAAGGTTACACGGCTAGGTTTTTGTTTGTGTGGATTAAGTGTCAGAGGCCGGCTCCGAACTCAGGTCCTTCTGACTCCAGGGCCGGCGCTCTATTCACTGCGCCACCTAGCCGCCCGTTTTAAGCCCCAAATCCTGTCCTCAGACACCATCTTCTTCACCAGCTGTGCCCTTCCTAAATCTGAAGCTCTTGCCTACAGTCAGCAGCAGCAATGTCCTGAAGCTTTCCATTTCCTGACCTGGATTCCCACCTCTAGGTTCCCACTTTCTAGGTTCCTTCTGAAAGCATCATGGGTCTCTGACACAGATCACTAAAAACACGTAGCACTCAACAGTCTCCAGAGGTCCAAGGATCTGACCTTCTACCTGGGGAGCACAGCATGACGCCCATAAGTATCGGGAAGAAGAAAGAGGGAACTCTAGCACAGCAGGGAAAGCTTCCCAGAGGAGGCAGCACCTGGAGAGGAGCCAGTTCAGCCAGAATGTCTCCTGCACCAGCGATGACCAACGCCTGCCCCAATCAAAGGCCTCTGCTAGATGATTCCCTCCTCACTTCCCACCGTTCAAGCTCTCTGGCAGCTGAACGCCCTACTCTATAACCCGGATCCAGCTTTTACCCTGCCCAGGACTGTGAACTAGCACTTTCACTGGGCCAGTGTGTGTCCTGCAGTGGTGGTAGGAATGTTACCAGTCTCCTGCCACAAGGGATGGGCTTGTTCTTTTTCTTAAAAGGTAAAATTAAACTGGTTTCAAGACTCAACTGAATGGATAAAAACATATTTACTGAGTACTTACTATGGGTCAGGAATTGTTTCAACCAATGGGGATATAAATACAAACAAGAGAGAGTCTGTGCTCATGGAGCTTATATTCTAATGGGGAAAATAACACAGAAAGAGGAACTGGAAAGCTGAGGGACAAAGGGGTGCACGAATCAGCATGGGGGCAGCCAAGACAAGGCTAAAGCTCACCAATCACCCGGGGGGAGGGGGAAAGGGGGCTGCTGGCAGCTTCTGGATCACCTGAGCACAGAAAGCCAGGGGACTCCAGCTGGGCTTTGGCTCTTGTCTTGTAGACTACCATGAGCCACACAGAGGCAGGGAAGCTGCACTCAGCTCCATCAGCCCTGTTTCTTTAGCTGAATCTCCATCCCCTGCTGTGGCTAAACAGGGCTCCTTCTGTTAACTGTTAAGCTGCTCCAGGGGTGTCATTTATTCCCCATTTCTAACCAGAGGCACTAGTCCACTAGACAGTCCTCACTTACCCCACCTATGCCCACAATTCCATTCTGGAAAATATAAATGGGATTTTAAAATGCATGGTCTATATAATTCTTCTTTACAACTTGACTCGTGTTTAATGTGAAGGTATTTGTAGAACCTATATCAGATTGCAGACTGCCATGGGGGTGGGGGGAGGGGAGAGGAAAGGAAGGGGGAGAAGATTTGGAACTCTAGGAATTGTGGAACTGAATGTTGTAAACTAAAAATAAGGAAATAATTCTTAAAATGCATGGTCTGGAGCGCTGGCTGCCATATGCTTACCATCCCAGTCTCCTGTAAAACACTTTTTATTCAGCATTCAACTGTAACCACCCTTTGATTATCATGACCTTCTGGTGCAAATGCAAAGCTTTTCCCAGTTCACAGAGGAACAAAGATTTTTCCAGTCATCTGACTAGGCCTTATCAGATGCTTATTATGTATAAGGCATTGTGTTGGGGTACAAACATAAAAGTGAAGGTTCTAGGACAATGGAAGGGTTTCAGAAAGAAGCTAAGAGCCCCCCCCCCCATCTCGTTCATCTCCAAGGAGCACCACCATGGGGAAGTGCAGGTGTCAAACATCCACAATGCTGCCTCAACCCAAGTCAAACGTAACTGGGAAATAGCCAACAAAACAAGTAAAAATACTTTTTTTTAATTATTAACACAGATGATGCTAACAAGTGGTTTGCTGAACCACTTCTACCTAGGGTTAGCCCCTGTTTCTACTTGAGTTTGACCCCACTGGTATAGAAGACAGAGGAAAGGACTTGGAATTAGGAAGACCTGGGTTTGAATGCCAGCTCAGGCCCCACAGACATGAAACTCTCTGGCCTTCAGCTTTCTCCTCTGTGAAGTGAGGGGCTTCACTCTGAAGACCTCTCCAGTCCCTCCCAGCTCTAACTCTGGGATCCTACAAAGGCATTTTACAAACGATGAGGAACAGAGGCCCAGAGACATTGTGATTTGTCTCGTATCACCTAAGTGCTAAGTCTAACCGCCGAAAATCCAAACCCAATTTCTCTGACTTCAAATCTTGTGGTCTTTCTATCTTCCATCTTTAAAGTAACCATGACCCTCATTATATATTTTGATCCCTGACCAACACTCTCACTCCTAGCACCTTTTAACTTCACACAATGAATCTCAAAATTAGACCTCAGAAGCCACCATAGAACCCCCGCCATCCGCATCACCCAGCCTTTCCCTGGAGACCTAGAGGGAGTTTGGAGAAGCTCAGGACCTCCAGGGGCAACCCAATCCCTCATGGATAGCTCACACTTTTAGTCACTGTGCCTACTTTTTCCTAGGATTAAACAGAACAAACTAATTCCTCATCCACATTTTCCACTTTTGTACCAAAAACAGCTGTCACATTGCCACTAAACCTTCTCTTTTTCAGGATCATTGTCCCTTTCTGCCTCCATTGATGCTCTTATGGCAAGACTTCAAGTCTCCAGTCTCCACATTCCAGTGATCGCCAACAGTAGCTCAACAATCGCGTGTTAGCTCTTGAAAATGTTTTGAATCTAGGCCTGGTGACCTGAAAAGGTCAAAGCCAATTAGATAATTTCTTACTATCTCCATTACTATCTTGGGCATTAACTTATTGTTCTTTCTAGTCCAAAACTCACTCTGCTTGGCAGAGAAAACAGAAACAGTGAGCCAAGCAGTCCTGCCTTCTTTTGGTCAGCGGTCATCCAACTAGAGCAGAGGTCCCATTCCTTCTCTGATCCTCCTTTCTTCAACAGAGATTTAAATAACCCACCCTTCTGGTCGTCCTTGGCCTTCCTCACCACCTTCAGTTCATCCTGAGCTTCAGCCCCCAGCCCCTTCACAGTCAGGACCCTGCTAGGCCCTTGTCTTCATGCTTGGTCATCAAGCCTGGCTCCCCTACTCTGTACCACCTTTTTAAAATGCCAGTTTTCAATGAGCTCCCTATGCAGAAAGCGTCCACTATTTTTCCTCATTGTTTTTAGAATAGCAATTCTTAAGAGATTCTCCCAAATAACTTGAAGTCATGGGATCCTGTCTTTTGTCTGAACTCTCTGAAAAATGCTCCCCAAATGTCAAATCCTTCCTTGCTTTCCTCCCATTCCCATCCTAGCTTCAAAGATGCAGTAGCCACTCCCTTCCAAGCAAGGTCCTCAGCATTTCCCCTCCACCAGTCCATGTCTCTAGATCCTATTCTCCAGCTGTTCTGGCTCCTTTTTCTTGAATCTTGGCAGAACCACTGAAGAACAGGATCCAGGACAGAAAAGATTGGTCAGGGAGGTCAGTAAGAAGACCTTGGGAAGGCAGCGTCAACTTATCTACTCTCCTAAGCAAGAGCTCATTCATGGTCAGCCTCTTAAGAAAATCAGAGAGAAAGGTCCCATGTACATGAAATATGTATAGTATCAGAGTTGGAAAGAAAAAATGGGGCCCCCTCGCCTGGGAACTGGCTTAACAAACTGTAGTGTCTTAATGGGATGAAATGCAGCTGCCTGCAGAAAATGACAAACATGAAGAACTTGGGAAGAGTTGTATAAACTGATGAATAGAGAAGGCAGGACCAAGAAACGATTAAGATGCTGGATACAATATTATAAAGGGAGACATTTCAAAGACTTCAAAATTATGATCAATGCAGTGATCAAATCATTCCTTTAAAGCAGTGTTGTCAGAGGCAAAGAGAAATGGATCTCTGTGGCCATATTGACTTGGAAACCACAAAGTAACATTACCTATGTTTTACTGCTTTTATTTATTTTGTTAAACATTCTCAAAGACATTTTAATTTGGTTCAGGCTGGGCAGAGAAGTGACAGTGAAGAATGCCTTAAAAGAAGTGACAGTGAAGAATGCCTCTCACTTGTTCACAGAACCCATAGACTAACCCTGTGGAGTGTGGCATGCAGTTTCAGACATGGATTAATATGATAATCTGTTTAAACATTTTATTGTTCTTGCTAATCCCAAAGAAGGGTTCTATTGGTGGGAGTGAATCAATGGGAAGTGATAGTGATATAAAGAAAAAAAAGAATAAAACACTTTAAAAAAAGTATATGCAATCCACCTGTAATATCCTTTCTCCATCCTTATTACTATCATCTGATCTGTAAGGGCCTGGATCTCAATTTTCCCAATGGTTTTAATCTCTGTCACATGATCTTCTTTACCTCCATCACATTTGTGTTCTTGTAAATGCCAATATGCAGGGATGAGAAGGCAGTGTGACAGAGGAGAGTCAGAGACAGAAGCTTGGCTAGAATCCTGGCTTTGCCACTTCCTTCCCAGGGAACCTTGGGCAAGTTGCTTCTTTCTCTGGATTCCAGCTTCCTTATCTGTAGGATGAAGGGTTTGGACTAGAAGGCCCCTAAGGCATCCTGCAACTCTTAATCTATGCCCCTACAATGACCACCATTCTAACATCCTAACCACACAATTCTTTAACTTATAAACAATAAAAATAAGCCTTATGAATAAATTTTATTTTTGTCGTGAATTTAATCACAATAAATTTAATTAAAAATTAATCATAAATAATTTAATAAAGACAAACATTTTAATATACAAAGAAGAAAGAATCTTGTGCAAGAAACAGTTTGCTACGTATAATTTGTTTTTTGAAGGCATATATACACTTCAAGGTGGCTAAGTATACGTAAAAGTATGTATTTCAGTGAAGACTCATCTTCCTGAGTTCAAATCTGGTTAAGTCACTTAACCCCATTTGCTTCAATTTCCTCATCAGTGAAACGAGCTGGAGAAGGAGTGCCAAATCATTCTTTGCCAAGAAAGCCCCAAATGGGGTCAGAGTCAGACGTGACTAAAACCAACTCAACAACAATAAAATGTATGTGCTTATTAAACAGAACAAGGTAGTTTTTCATTTTTTTCTCTTATTAGTGTCTGAAAGTCATGTTGCAGAGGTTACACTTTACTGCCTTGTAATTCAGAAATACTATCCTCCCAGGCTCTCAGGCTCCCAACTTAGGAGTCAGCCTCAGCTCCCTCTCTGTCCTCATATCCATCTGGTCAGTCACCAAGGCCTGTCCATTTTGCCTTCCCAGAAGCTCCTGAACATGTCGCTCACCTCTGCTGTGGACACCTAGGGTCTGTATTATTACACTAGCCTGATGGTGGATCTGCCTGCCCACTCCAATACATCTTCCCTTCACCTGCCAAAGAGATCTTCCTAAAGCAGATCTGACCATGTCATCCTCCCCTTCAAATTCCAGCATCTCCCTATCACCTTCAAGATCAAATATAAAACTCTGGATTTGTCATTCAAAGCTCTTCACAATCAGCCCCTCTCTAGCCCATCTCATACCTTAGTCCACCCAGTGCTGTGTGATCCAGAGACCCCGCCCTCCGTGGGGCTCCTCACACAGCTCACTCCACCTCCTGACTGTCCATTTTACTGGCTATTTCCCATGCCTGAAAATCTCTCCCTCCTCCTCTCTGCCTCCTGGCTTCGCTGGCTTTCAAGACCCAGCTAAAATCCCATCTTCTATGTGAAGCCTTCCCTGATTCCTCCTAATACTAGTGCCTTCCGATGCAACCTTTATATACCTTGTTTGAACAAGGCTATTTTCACATTTTCTCTTCTGCTAAATTGTGAGCTCCTTGAGAGGTGGTGGGGCTGTTTTTTCCCTCTCTTTGTAGCCCTAGCAACAGAGCACAGGGCCTGGCACATAGTAGGTCCTTAATAAATGTTTACTGGCTAACAGTCCCAAGAATCCAAGGTGTCTTTTTTTGCACTTTTTCCTTCTTCTTGGATTTAAAGTGTGTTTTACTGATTTTTTTTCTGGCATATCCTTCTCTACACACTAACCTAGTTCTCCAATCCTCAAAGTTTGTTAGCATTATCACCCTCTCTTTTCTCCTTCCCTCTTGTTGGAAGGAAGAGATTAACACCACTCTTTGATAAGGCTAATTCCTACTCTATCTGAATCCTAGATCCCTTCTTTTGCCTCCTCTAGGACCAGCTTCCAGCAACAACCTACCCTTCTCACTACCTTCCTCTCCATAACTCCTTCCCATGGGTCTAAAAATATTCTAATTTCTGCAATATTAAAAAAAAAAAGTTCCCTTGACTTCTAACCATCTCATCTCTTTTCTCCTTTGCTGCCCAACATCATGAAAAAATCCCACACTGATTCCTTAGCACCTCGAAATCCATCTTCCTCACCCTCGCCTGATACAACTAACTCCATGGTCACCCCTTAATCACCAAAGCCAAGGGCCATTTTAATTTCCTGACCCTCCAGGATTGTCTCTGTGGTGTCTGGCACACTGACTATTATCTCCTTCAAATACGCCATTCTGAAAATTGCTTCCAAAATACCACATTATTCTGGTTTTCCTTCTATCCCTTTAGACCGTTCCCCCTCTAGATTCTTATCCTCTTGGCAACTTCTTAATGGAGATGTTCTCTGAAGTCCTGAATTTGTCCACCTTTTCTCTCAGCTCTCTCCCTTGGCAATCTCGTGTTAACAGAGATGATTCCTGATCCAGAATTCTAGTCCTGCCCAGGTGTGGTACAATGGAAAGAACACTGGATTTTGAGTCAGAGAGCTGCATTTTAATTATAATTTTCACTCACTGTATGATTTTAGTAGGCAGGTCAGCAAACCTCTGTGGGCCTCAGTTTCCTCATCAGTCTAAGGAGGCAGCTGGACAAGACAGAAGCCCTCTTCTCACTCTATACTCCTGCTCTTAGGGACCTCCCATCAATGACCATCTCCAAGGAGAAGACTCAGATTTATGGTCTCTCCCCAGTGCTTCAGTCCCACACCATCAACAGCCTCGAGACATTTCAAACTGAATGTATCAGAAACATCTCAAACTCAAAATGCCCCAAACCGAAATCTATTCCCACCTCCCACCCCCCCACCCCCCCCACCCCCCCGCCAAACTTGGCCCTTTTTCACACTTCCCTGTTTCTGTCAGAGGCACACTGACTGTTTTCATTTCCCAGGTTTGTAACTTCTCTCCCTCACCATACACAGACAAGTCAGTTGCCAAGTCTTCACATTTCTCTGTCCACAGTATCCCTCCCATCTCGTCCAGCCACTTCAGCTTCTCCATCTCAGTTCTGGCTTTCGGCACATCTGGCCTAGACCACGGTCACCTACTTCAGACTGTCTCAAGAATCTCCCCACTCTAGTGCACCCCAAGCTGCCCAGGTCCTACCATGTCATTCCTCTACCCAATCAGATCCAGGGGTTCTCCACTGCCTCTTGGTCAGAATAGAAAGTTCTCTGTTTCGCTCTGAAAGCCCTTCACCATCTGGTCCCAAGGGATACTTCTAGCCTCACTGTACACGACTCCCCTTCTATCCCTCTACAATCCACCCAACTGACTGCCTTTGTTCCTCACCCACAAAACTCAATCTCTGGTCCCCCCTACCTGGTACATGCACTCTCCTCTGCCTTACACATTCCCTCTCTTCCTTCAGGATGTGGTTCAGAAACAACATGTCACCTCTCTGGATTCCCCTCAGGCTAGTGTGCTCCCCAATTACTCATATTTAACGATTTTCTATTGCTTGACTGAACTAAGATTCCTCCATGACCAACATATACTCCAATTTAACAAGTATGCAAGACAAGGAGGGCACAGCATGTATACAGATGATATAAGGTGAAAAGTTATGGGTGCAAAGAAATTCAGACAAAAAGAGTATCTGGGGAGACAGAAAACACTATTTGCTGGGGCCACCCAGAGAACATGTCACCTGGGCTGAGACCTAAAGGCTTTAAGACTCTGGATGGCTGGGCTGGAGAAGGAGCGCATTTCAGCCTATTAGCACACAAAGTTAGTAACACCAAGAGCCAATCTTCAAGTGCTCAAGGACAAGCATAGTTTTTAAATAAGAACGGAGGGGAGGCTAGGTGGCACAGCGAGTAAGAGGACTGGCCTCTGAGTTGGGATGACCTGAGATCGAATCTGGCCTCAGAAAACGAGCACCCACACATAAATAATGACTAGCCGTGCAACCTTGAGCAAGTTACTTAACCTAATTGCTTAAATAAATAAATAAGAATCGAAAATTCTAAGTGGCTACGTGAAAACATTCTTGAAATCCCTAATGGTAAGAAAAACATACATTAAAACAGCCATGAGATTTTGCCAGAGAAGGCAAAAATGACAAAAGATAGCAGCAAGCAGTGCTGGAGGGCTTGCGGGGGGCTGCTGTGCAGGCTATGAAGGGGTCTAGTCCTTTTAAATATCATTTTGGAATTATAAAAGAAAAAAAAGACTAAACTGTTCATAGATTTTTTGATTCAAAGAAGCCACACCTATACAGCACATACCCCAAGTAAGTCAAAGGCAGAAACAAAGGCCCAACAGATTGTAAAATTATTCATAGCAGTGCCTTCTGTGGCAGGAAATAACAGAAAATAAGAATGGGGACCCATCAAATGATGAATGGCTGAAAAAAACTATGGTAACATCAAAGTCATGGGATATTGTTGTGCAGTAACAAATGACAAACCAAAGTTATTTAGAGAAAGATGCGGAGTTCCCTTTGAACAGAACAAGGAGAAATAAGCAGAAGACACTAATATAAACAAAACATCATAAAAGATAGAAATCAATTAACAAGCATGTATTAAACAGCATGTGTCACACTCTGTACAAGGTGCTAGGGACATAAAGACAAGAAGGAAACTGTCCTTGGGAGTCAAAAAGTTAACATTCTTCTGGGGAAAACAATCTGTATGTACCTGAGTAACTACCAACGCTGGACAAGGCAAACAGAAAATAATTTCAGGAGGGCACCAGTCAAGGCCTTGCACTAGTACTCTGGCAGCAGGGAGAAGGCTGGAGCGGTGGGTGAGAGAATCAAGGCAATGAGTACTGGTTGTGGGTAGAATGGACAGAGACCCAATCAAGAAACGTGGTGACCAACTGGGCATAAGAAATAAAGGACAGGGAAAGGTCAAAGTGAACCTCGAGATTCTGAATTTGTGAAGCCAGCTCCTGGTGGTACCAGGGGCACAAATACTGAAGTCAGAGGGAAGAACAGATGTAAGATGAGGCTAGTAAGTTGATTTGGGCCAAGATGAGTTTAAGTGCTGGTGGGATATCCAAGTAAAAAAGTCCTAGAACCAAATGGAGATGCAGGGCTGGAACTCAGCCTCAGAGGGAACAGGACTGGAAACTGAGATAAGTTGGAATCAAAATTCAAAGAGCCTTAAATGCTGGACTAAAGAATGTACATGTTATACTAGAGGTAGGAGCAGGTCACTGGAAGTGCTCAGACATGGAAATAACAGGATCAGAACTGTGCCTTTGTAAAATTCCTGAATAAAGAGATTTGAGGTATGAAAACAAATTATGAGGCTATTGTAATAGTTAAATGGTGATGAGGGCCTGGACTAGAGTAGTAGCATTTTATAGGACTTGGCCAATAGATTTGACTATCTAGGGCAGGGGTGGGGACCCTCTAGGCCTCAAGTGTGGCCCTTGGACTGAATCTAAACTTCACAGAACAAACCCCTTAATAAAAGGATTTGTTCTGTAAAACTTGGGAGTCTAGCAAAAGGCCAAACCCAAAAACCTAGAAAGTCATCTATGGCCTCAAGGTCACAGGTTCCCCACCCCCATCTAGGGGATTGGAGAGAGTGAAAGATGAATCCAGGGTTTTAAATCTTCCTAACTGGGCAAATACTGGTGCCATTAACTGAAAGATGAAAGTTTCAAGGAGGGTTGGATAGGAGAGAAGGGTGGGGAGTGGGAAAGGGAGGAAAAGATGTTGAGTTTGAGGTGCAGGTAAGCCATCCAGGCAGATCTATACAAAGGGAGCTGGAGAAGTGGGAAGGGAGTTCAGCAGAGATAGTAGGACCTTGGATAAGTAAATGAGGAGGTCTGACTAGCTCTGAATTATTTGCTTAATTTGATAATGCTACCTATACTTTTATCATTGACACGGATGAAGGAGTAGGTAGCCTGCTTAACAAACCTACAGAGGACAAGAGGCCAGGAGGGAAAGCTAACACTGGGGAAGAAAGAGTCAGAATCCAAAAGGATCTGGGGGGCCAACTGGACTGAAGGCACAATAAAAGTGAGTAGTGATGTAGCAAAAAGAAAGCAAATATAATCTTGGGATATACTGAGAGAGAAACAGCTTCCAAGAAGAAAGAGACGTCAGCCTCTTTATCCTCTGTCCTGGTCAAACCTCATCTCTGCCCACCATGAGTCAAGGATACTGATAAGCCCAAATATCCAGGAGTGCTGGACCTCATGAAGGTTGTAGATGGCTCAGTGTGAAGAAAGTTGCCTCCAGGTATCTGAGGGCAGTTATATGGAGGAGATATTAGACTTATTCTATTTGGTTTTGAAGGGTAGCACTAGGGAAAGATACAAAGCTGTCAAATTAGGCTGATAGCAAGAAAATCTTCCCCCATGAGCCCACCCAAAATGCAAAGGGCTGCCTTGAGGGGCAGGGCTCCCACAGAAGCCCTCAAGGCTCAGGCTGTATAGTCACTGGTCTATACCATAAGGAGGATTTCTTTCAGGTTAGGGTTGGACAGGACAAGGCTGTGGTCCTTTCCCAATCTCCAATTCTATACTCTGAGATCTCTGTACAACTTTGGGAGTCCCCAGAGGTGAACAAGGCACCAGTAAGAGCAGCTGAAGTAGCTAGAGTATTTATTACTATGTGCCAGGATACAAGCAAAAGCATACTAGCTAGTCCCTGTCCTCCAGAAGCTTACATTCTAACGGGGAGCAGTGCCAGATCACTAAGGGAGGCAGTCAGAGGCTCAGGCCTTTGGGGACACACAAGCTTAGTCATGGGAGTCAGAGGAGCAACAATATTGGCAGAAACACTCTCCTCCCCCAAGGGACATGAAGAAGGCCCATCTGGAGAAGCAGGGGGAAAACCTGTCCTGAGCAAAGAAGCATCAAAATCGGCAGGACCGTGAAGATTGAGAGAAGACCCTGGGTTAAGCAATTAAGAAATCCCCCAGCACTTCTGCAATCAATGGTTGGCTGGTTCAGAGGCCAGATGGCATCTGAGTGGGAAAGGAGTGAGAGCTGAGAGCAGTAAATGAAGGCTCCTCTTTCCAGGGCCAACAGGGCAAGGCAGGAGAAAGAGAGGGCTTCCCTTAGGGTTTTTAATATTTTTTTCCTTAATATTGATCTTTTAAATGACCAACTCAGCAATCACTATTAAGGCCCTCAGTGCAAGGCACTCCTTTGGTTGGTCCAGAAAAGCCTCCTGATCAACTTAGATACCTTATTTCTGGGAACTGGAAGAGTCAGGTCCGGTTATACATCATCTTATCTCCAGTAAAGCTTTAGTCATTCATCATGCCGTAAAACAGATGTGTCAGAACCGGCTTCTGGATGTTGTAGACATCATGGAATCCTCTTGTTAATTCTCCCTGGCTCTAGTATTTTCAATGGCTTTCAGAAGGGAGCACCAGGTCTCCAAGCCAAAATCCGTGAGTTCTTATTATCCTAGCTGAGAAACTGATATTTGTCTGCACTTTGTATTGGAAGCCTGAATTTCAGTGTCCACAGAGCTCTCTAAGGAGTGCAGAGCTGACCATGCAGTCCTACTGACAGGGGCATCAAGGCAAAGCACACCAAAGTGAAACCCATCTGGAGAATTTCCTCTCAATGCAACAGGGAAAGTGCTTGTGTCACTCCGTGAAAAAAGGGAGCCAGAGGCTGTCAGCAGGACCCTGGGCAGAGGCCAAGGCCATGCAGCAGCAGCTGGGGACAAGGGGACCTTGGAGTCTGGGGCTAGTCCGGAAAATGCCAGAACTGGGGTAAACAGCCAAGTCCCAGGTCCCAGGTGTTCCTTGCCCCGACCCCTGCCCTAGGCACCTGAATCCTGATGCCCTTTCTAAGGCATCTATGTTTGCATGCACAACGTGGGAGGGTGGGGGTGGGGAGAGAGAAGCCTGTGACTAATGGCTGCACTGGCCTCAGGAGAACCTCACACACCCCGCGGCCAGTGCAGATGCAGGTGCACTACACACACACACACCCGCGCCCCCTCCCTCGGCCAGTGCAGATGCAGGTGCATTAAACACACACACACACACACACACACACACACACACACACACACACACACACACACACACACACACACACCCGCGCCCCCTCCCAGATGCAGGTGCATTAAAAACACACACACACACACACACACACTCTCTAACACACAAACGCGCGCACCCCCACGCCCCCTCCCACCGCCTGTGCTGATGTGGGGACCCCAGCTGAGCTCGGGGTGCGTGATCCCCGGAAGCGTTCTAGCTTCATTTCAGAGCCAAGCGCCGCGCCCGGGGCCTGAGCCCCTCCTCTGCGGCCCTTTGGGGCTAGGGGTGCTCGGGTCCGGGGGCTGCTCGTACCGTCCAGGGCCCCTGGCCAGGGCTGGCCGGACGGAGGGCAGGCGGGGCGGGCACAGGGCCGCAGCAGGCTCCCAAGGCGCCGGGCACACGGCAGGCCCCACACCCCGGCTCGGGTGGCCAGAGGCGCCGGGATTGAGCAGGGCCGGCCCGGCGCGGCCCCTGGGCGGGGCGCAGCAGTGACCTAGCGGCGCTGTCCCGGGCCGAGGACCGGAGCGGGGCGGGGAGGGCCTTCCAGGAGGGCAGCCCCGAGGCAGCCGCGGCACAAAAGGCGGCTTCTCGGACGGGGGGCGGGGGGGAGGCGGCCGGCTGGGGGGGCGCGGCCCGGCCTGGGTGGGGGGGCCACGGTCCGGCCTGACCCCGCCCCCGGCCGCAGCCCAGACCTCGGCTCCCGCTTCTCACGGATGACTGCGGACACGGCCAGGAGCAGGGTTGGGGCAGGAGTGGCGGCGTGGCTCCGCAGCGGGGCCCCGAGGCCCCCTCCTCTACGAGTGCCCAGCTGCGGGGTGGGCGTCGCCAGGACCCCCGGGGGGCCGGGGGCGGGGGCCGGAGTCCCTGCCGGGGCGGCCACGTGCGGCCCGGAGCCGGCGCGGGGCCGGGGGCGGGGCGGGGGTCCTACCGCAGGATGTTGTCGGCGTAGGTGAGCAGCAGCCGCGAGGCCTCCAGGAAGGTTTCGCGGGGGTTCTGGCACAGCTCCGACACGGCCCTGGAGAGGGCGGGCGCCGAGGGCCCGAGCGCGGCGGCGGCCGCAGCAGCCATCCCCTTCGCTCCGCTCCCGCTCCGGCTCCGCTCCGGCTCGGACTCCTCTTCCTCCTCCTCCTCCTCCTCCTCCTCCTCCTCCGGCCCCCGCCCCCTGCACTGAGCAGGCGCCCGCCCCGCCCGCTGGCCCGCCGGGGATGGAGCGAGCCGCGGCCACGCGCGCTCGACTCTGCCGGCCACCCGCGGGGGAGGGCGCGTCCTTGACATGCTCCAGGCCGGCCTGGAGGCCCCCAGCGGAGAGAGGCGCCCGCCGGGCCTGGGCTAAGCCCCGGGGCAAGTGCGCGGACCCCCCCTGGCTCAGGGCCGCGGCCTCGGACGCTTCCCCGATGCTTGGGGGCCCTCGGACAGCGGCCCGGACAGCCACCTCTCCTTTGTCCGCCACGTGACGGGCCGGGCCCCCTCGGGCCAGCTCTGCAGCCCTAGCTTTGGGGCTCGGGCCCTGCTCCCCGTCTTGTCACTTTTGTGGCCTCGGCCTCAGGACCGGCTTGGTTATGAGTACCCCAGCATCCCGGGGCTCAGCCGGGCCAGGCTCCTGTGCCAGGGCCCCTCCTGGCCCCTTCCTCCGCCCAGCAGCGAAGCCCCTGCCCTGGGCGGACACACCCGCGCCTGGCCCTGGGAAAAGGCGGGCAGGTGACTCATTTCTGTCCCTCCTTTTGTGCCCAGATGGAGAGCCCGCGGCCTCCCTGCTGGGCCTGAGCCTCTGGTTAGGTTACCTCAGACCCGTCTCCTCCCCCCTCTGCCCTGCACCCTGACCCGGTGAGACCCTCCCGAGAAGCCCTTCTCTGGTCCCATCTTAAAGCCCAGATCAGAAAGTGACCCAGCTTGAGACTGTGGGGGGAAGCTTTGGTTCTGGTCTGAGAGTAAATGGCGGGAACTGGCGGGTCATCGATCCCCGGTGAGATCTCGGGATCCTCAGCCTCCTCTGTCAGATGGAGGGTCTGTTCTAGACCCTACCCGACGTCCTTTCCAGGTCTAAATCCATCATCTATGATGTACACGCACCCCCCTTATAGTCTTCCCGATTTGATCCAATTCTGTGCTAAGGAGCTCAGAAAGCCCTCTCTCCAAACACACTGCGGGGAAGCTCCTCCTACCCACCCTTTCTCACCTCTCAGCCTTCACTTTCCTCCCTTCCAAGCCTGTTCTAGAATTCACCAGTTTGCCTTCACTCTTTCTCTAGAATCAAATCCTTAATCTGTTATCACCACCATGCCCCAGTACGGGGATGGGCGCTACCACCTTCCAGGCTGTGCCCTCTGACTGTGGGTGCATTGCAAGCTGTGCTAGGCTGGCCCAGGTTCAGTCACCCTGTTGGTGCAGGTAACTTCAGCACCTATGTTGGCCAGTATCTCTCTCCTGAGCCATCATCCTTCACAGGTGACAACCGAACAAGTCCCACTGGGTGTTCTGTAGCTGCCTATGTCACCCTGAACTGACCCACTTTTCTGTTTTTCTCCTGGAACCGACCCCTCTTCCTAATTGTCCTATTTCTTCGGAGAGCACCACCATCTTTCCAGTCACCCAGGTTCACACCCTCAGTCATGCTCAGCCCTTCGGTCTTCCCCATTCCTGATAGTCAGCATCTCCAACCTCTGGCTGCTTCTCCAAACTGGCCCACCCTTCTCACCTCTCATCTTGAGCATTGCAGCAGCCTAATCTCCAGCCTGTTCTCAGAGCTGACAAAGTGACATTCCTAGAGCACGTGTTTGACCACATCAGCAAAAAACAATAATAAACTCTGGTGTCTCCCTGTTGCTGGTAGGATAAGATACCAGCACCTCTATAATTCAGACTCCTTCACATTCTCCATCTAGACCACTTGACTTCAAGGACAATTGCAACTAGGGCACTGGACTTGGAGCCATGAAGACCTGAGTTTGAATCCTCTTTCAGACACTGGAGTATGTCACAACTTTTCTGTGCCTAAGTTTGTCATCTGTAGAATGATGTTGATGGACTTCTAAAAGCAGACAGCCTCCAAAATCCTTTCTAGCTCTAAATCTGTGATTCCACAACACCCTTCCAGGCACAGGACTCTCATTTTCACACTGTACAATTCTACCCAACTGGTTTACTTGCTCTTCCCTAACCCTGACATCGCATTTTCAGTCTCCACACCTCTGCACAGGCTGCCCCCTCCTCTCCTGAGGTGCATTCCTTCCTCACTTTTACTTCTGAGAATCCATAATTACCTTCCAAGCTGAGCTCTGGGGGACTTCTTCCATGAAGCCTTTTCTGAGCCCCTCCCAGCTGCAGGTGCTCCCCCAAATGATTGTGTATATATTTTATATTTCTTTTGTGTCCATGGGATTTCCCCTGGTAGATTATAAGCTTCTGGAGGGCAGGGACTATTTCCTTTCTATCTTTTTATCCTCAGCTCTGCAGAATGCCTGTCACACAGTAGTCATTTGTTGACTAAATGATTCCCACAGTCAGTTCCTACCCTGATATATAGTTGTCTGCTGCTTATGTCCTTGTAATCTTTCCTTTAGCTTGAAAGGACTTAATAACTAATTGGTTTGTCATTTCTGATTACCTCCAGGAAACTTCTCTCCCCAGTGTGCACTCCTTAGGTTTTGTCCCCGAACTCTTTAATATCCTACCCAATGCCTCCTTTTTTGGGTGATCATGTGGTCCAAGAACCAGGGATAATGGTTAGGTTGGCATTGCGATCTGGAAGCTGGGTTCAGATCTTGCCTCTGGCACTTACTAGCTGTGTGAATATGGCTAAATCAGTTAACCTCTTAGTGTCCCAGGTAATTCCAAAACTACAAATTACAGTTACTGAATTGCATAGGTGGAAAGAGTTTCCCTAATGGGAGTTCTTCCATGCTTAGAGTTCTGGATTCTCCCCCACCAACCAAACCCCAAACAAAACACAGAAGGCCACAAAACTTGGCCCTATGCCACATGTAATGAATAAAAATTAATAACTACCTTTCTACGTCATACTCTTTTTCCTTCTTTCAACATCACCTCATAATCTGTCAGTGGTATCATTCAGCTTCAGGAAAGAGGCTTAACATGATGAATATTCCGAATTTTTGTGTTGCTCTCCCCCGCCCCTCACTCTCCCACCTCTTTACTTCCATATTGACATTTTTATATATGTATAATTTTAAGCATCTCTCTAGTCAGAAACTATGGAACTTACTAAATTTTTACATTGTTACCTCTCTATGAAATGGAAAATAATGTCAATTTGCAAAGACTATGCCAACAGAGTCCGGGCTTTGTTCAATCCTACTGAGCCAGAAAGATTTTAAGTATGGGTAGGCCATAGATTATGACATCTGAGGACCAACCCAGCTGTGTTTGGTGATGCTCATCATCAAAGGTTGGTCATCAGGCACAATGAACATGTAATGAATAAAAGTCCACAGCAACTCGTATTAGCCATCTCTCAGGGTCGGAAGGGGTTTTGATCTCCCTTTGTGGAGAAGTGCGTATAATGAAAAACTTATGGCTGTCTTGCATGTGTATTGTGGTTTGTAGACATATCTCTCTTATATTATCAACTCTTTAGCACAGAAACCTTTATTTTTTGTGTCTACAGTGTCTTCCACTGATAATAAGTGCTTTGTTACAATTAATAAATTTGTTGTTGATTTGACTTTTCCTCAGATGAATTCATTAGAACATTTAAAGTCGGAAGATCATCTAGTCACCCCCTTTATTTATAATTGAGGAAGAGGTATCCTGTGGAGGTTGTCATTTGCCCATCACAGAGGCAGTGTGTAGCAGAGTTAAGATTCAAATTCAGGCTCCCTGGCTAAAGCTAGTAACCATGCCTTAGCAAACTGAATTTCACTGTCCCTGGCATTTCACTTTTTTTTGCATCCTACATCCAGTTCATCGGGGAATCTTGTCATTTTTTTCCTTCACAAAATTACGTGCATCTTATTTCAACTCTGTCCCCACAACATATCTCTAGTCTTAGACTAAGTTTTCTACCCTTTATATTACTGTAATGTGTCATCCCCAGGATCCCTGCCACTGGCACCAGTTCTCTCAGGGAAGTACAGAATGATACTGTTGATGTCCCCTTTTGTCTAACCTCCCATCATCCTCGAAAGACCAAGTTTCTCCTTTTATTGCCACACTCTGTCAGCTCTGTTCAGATGGAGTTTATCTCTTATTCTTGTCCAACTTCATGCTGCTCTCTTCATCTGGAACATCAACTTCCTTCGGATCTGACAAGTATTTTCTTTTCTTCTTAGTCAAAGATTTCCTCTATGGAGGCTGAATGGAATAAATGGATTGTGAATTTTAAATTGGTCTTTAGGACTGGTTGTAGCACTGTTCAAGCTCACCAACCTCAAGGCTGTTCTTGGCTCATTGCCTTGTTCCCATGTGACCCAGACTTTATTACCTTTTCTCATCTCCCAGTTCCCTCTAGATTTTATTGTGTTCTGTTAGAAAATAAGAAATATACAGGGCGGCTAGGTGGTGCAGTGAGTAAAGCGCCGGCCCTGGAGTCAGAAGGACCTGAGTTCGGATACGGCCTCAGACACTTAACACACAAACAAAAAAACCTAGCCATGTGACCTTGGGCAAGTTACTTAACCCCAATTGCCCTCTAAAAAAGAAAAAAGAAAATAAGAAATATGGAACTTCTTTGATTCCTTCTGCACTTGTTAGGCAAAATATTGCAGAACTAAATTCTGGTTCACCCAAAGAACCTTCCAACTTTTCTCTTTTACCCATACTAAACAGTTTTGTTTAGCTATTGGCTAAAAAACTGGCTGCCACTACGCTTTGTTTCTTTGAAGTATAACTTACGTATTTGATATACAAATAAAATGACCCACACTTTAAGAAAGACTTACAACTTTTAGAATCCTCTCAAAGGAATACTCTAGTTCTCACTTCCTTATTCTCTCTCCCTATGGGTGACCTCACCACCTTTTTGAAGGCCACAACCACAGCATAGCAATGCCATACCATTTTTTCCTGGGAATATTTAGTCTGACCTAGTTTAATCCAACTTCCTATCCTATGATGTCACTGAAATGAAATCATGATTATTTTTCTCTCTTTTTTTTTGGAAGGGCAATTGGGGTTAAGTGATTTGGCCAAGGTCACATGGCTAGTAAGTCTTAAGTGTCTGAGGCCAGATTTGAACTCAGGTCCTCCTTACTCCAGGGCTGGTCCTCTATCCATTATGCCACCTAGCAGCCCCTGAAATCATGATTATTAATGAACTCCATTTACCAGTGTAATGAGATTACACTATGGCCACAGGGACTGAGGGAAGCCTGGTTCCCAGGATAGATAAGATCTAGAATGTCCTACTCCACATTTCTAGTGATTTGCATCTTTGGGTGGGGCAGGAGGAGGGCCTTGACTAGGCTTTCACTTTTCTACTCCCCAGTCTCCAGGAAAGGTAGTGGATTAGAAATATGTCATCTACTATAGTATAGAGGTACAATGAACTTTTAGGGATTGAGGATAAGAGCCACTTTCCTTGACTGCTGTAAGGGGGAAGGTAGTAGCTTAGGCACTCTTCTACTAATGTTTGATACACAAAAGACAAAAAATAATTACACATACGGAACAAAGATCTTAATCCAAGTAGGAAATAATAAATTGGGAGTTATACAGATTAGGGTGGATAACAGAAGACACAGAAATAAATGTACTCTTCAACTTGCAAGCAAGATTTTATCAACCAAGAAACGAATGATCCCAATGTCTGCTCTTAGCAGTCCCTAGGGGACAAGGGTTGGGAATCAAGGGACATTTTGGAAAGTCAGCTTTCCTCCTATCTGAGACTCTGGGGGCTCTCACTAGCCATCCCATGGTGTGTGTGTGTGTGTGTGTGTGTGTGTGTGTGTGTGTGTGTGCATGCGCACGTGCGCGTACACGCACATGCTTTTTCTCTTGCTTGGTCTCTTAAAATTTAGGCTTTTCCAAGTCTCCCATCCAAAATAATTTCCCCCTTATGTATGATGTATGTAACATCAAAGTTTCAAAGGTTTCTCAGCTAAATTGTTATGTCTCCCCAAAGGGATGGATGTCTGAGGCATGTATTGCGTTTGGAGGGAGTGTTACAACAAAATTGAAGGACATTACTCCTTCCTAATTTTCCCAAATGTTTCCATAGCTTTTGACTATACTTACTCTTAAATCCTTTTTCTAAGACCTTGACCTTCCAAAATGCAATACTAGTCTGATTTACTTCTCTAAATGTTGTTATATTTCCTTTTGAAATTTCTTGTTAAGGTACCTCCTATTAGGGATTTTTTCAGTTCTCTTACCAAAGTCCTGAACCATGTAATATACTTCAGTAGTTTCAAATGCTTTCTGTTTGATGGTAACTTTTGGTTTTTTTTTTTTAATGACTATGAGGAATAGGTTTTTTGATTGAACTTTCCAGGGTTGAATTCTCTCCAATTTTCTGGTTGTTATTTTCCAAGTGAGCTATGTTGCACTAAAGTTCACCTCTACTAAAATCCTACTGAAATGCCTCCTCATAGAGATAATAATTTGGAGTCCTGAAGCCTAGACTAGTAGAGTTCAAGCTACAGCAAGTCTGACCAGGAGGGACAGGCTTTATGTTAAGGGCCTGGTTATAGTCTATATGATTCTTTTCCACTGACCATTCCGGCTAAGTATTGAGAGGATGGTTACATTGTACAGTATTTATTCTTTAGTGTAACTCCAGTCCCATTGGTATGGGATGCTCCTTATTGGTGGAGATAAATATCCTGCTCTACACGAGGGTTCAGGTAAGGGGTTGGTGAGAATGGCTCCAGCTTTCTTCAATCCCCTTCCAGACTCTTCTAGCTTAGAGGCACTTTTGGCTATGAAAAGGATAGAAGAGATCAACCTCATTTCAGGTTGCTGAAGAAACAGACTCTGGGAACACATGAGAAAAGCTGGAAGTGTTCATCATATCCCTATTCCCAGCTTGCTATAGTAAAGACATCAGGGAAGTTTCCCCTAGAGTGAGATCCAGACCCCTCTCTTAGCTAAGCTATCTTGCTCCCAATGGGAGAGCCTGGTATAACAACAATTTTTGAAAACTATGTACACTACCAAGGAAGGGTTGTAAACTGTTTGAGTGGAAGGACAAACTTCAGTGGACCTGTCTGTGATCTCATCTTCGTGGGCACTTCTTCCCTGGGCACAGATTTCAATCTATCTACTTCTCATCTTGCATGATTTTTATTCACATTTTTGCACAGATTTTCTACAGACGATCCATCTAAGTCAACAAACATTTATTAAACACTTACTGTATGTCAGGCACTGAACTAAGCACTGGGATGCAAAGATACACGAATTGAGGAAGTGGAGATGAGGAGAGAATTCCTGGCATGAGAGACACGATGAAAATTCATGGAGTTGAGCAATGGATTTCTTGTCTGAGCAACTGCTTGGATGACTGTGATATTGGATCACAGAGTACTTTGGAAGGGGTGAAATAAGCTGGGGAGGGAATAAGATGTAAGAAGACTGGAAAGGGCCAGGCAGTGAAAAAGTCAAAGTCAAACAGAATATTTTATTTTTGACATTGGAGGTTAATAGGAAAACACTGAAGTTTATGGAACAAAGAGGTGACATAGTCAGACCTATGCATTTGGAAGATCAATTTGATAGCTGAGTGGATGATAGGGGAGGATCGGAAGAGTTAGGACAGCAAAACCAACTACCAAGTAGTCCAGGTATAAGGTGATAAGGACCTACACTAGGGTCAGGGGAGAAGGGGACCTATATGAGAGAAGTTATGAAGGTAGAATGACTGTAACTTGGCAAATGATTAGATATGGTGGTAAGAGACAGTCAGAAGTTGAGGATGACACCTAGGTCGTGAGTCTGGATAATGGGGAAGATGGTGTTGCCCTCCATGACAGTAATAGGGAGCTTAGAAAGAGGGAAGGGTTTGGTGGGAAAAATAAGGAGTTCAGTTTTGGGCATGTTAAGCGTGAGATGGGATATTTTATTTGAGATGTCCAGTAGACAGCTGGAGATATAAATGTCCAACAGACAGTTGGAGATACATATAAATCTGGGGGCCATGAATGAGATTAGGCCTAGACTCAGAGTATTGAATCCAGAGTAGGGTCCTTTCTCTTCTAGTTCTCTGCCTTGTGGAAATCCCATGTAATTCATGAAAATATAGAAATAACTCATCTATGAATTGTCCAGTGAGTTATTTAATCTGTTTCTCCTCATTCTGAAGTTTGTATAAAATTGCTTCTAATTTAAATCACTCAAGACAGCTGAAAATCCATTAAGATTTTTTTTGTAAGAAGTCTCAATATAGGGGGCAGCTAGGTGGAGCAGTGAGTAGAACATCGGCCCTGGAGTCAGAAGGAGCTGAGTTCGGATCAGGCCTCAGACACTTAACTCACATGCAAACAAAAAAACCTAGCCGTGTGATCTTGGGCAAGTTACTTAACCCCATTGCCCTCCAAAAAAAAAAAGTCTCAATATTAGGATCACAGATGTAGAATTGTAAGGGCCTAGGTGGTCTAAACCCTCATTTTTTACAAATGAGATAACTGAGCCTAGAGAGAATTGGTGATTTGCCTGAGGCCACACAGACAGTGATTGGCAAAGTCAGGGTTTGAAGACTCAGAGCCTTCCTGTTCCAAGCCCAGCAGTCTTTTACCCATGCAAAAAGGCCGTTCTTTCTTATTTTCAACTCACTTCTTTCTTTCCCTGTTTTTCATGATTGCCCCTTTTGGCCTCAATGAAAAGTTGGCCATTATCTCCCAAATAGTAATTTTTCATAAATATGAAGATTAAAACTACCTCCTAATCTTTCTTCAAGCATTATTGTTTTGAGCTGCCAAAAAAATAACCCTGTATGGATCAATACTGATTTGTGATTTCTAAATTGTATTTGTATTTTTTCTTGTTCTCTTTTTATGGATTTTCTTTAAATTTGACATTTATTAATGGAAAACAGCATTTTTAATGTTGTCACATGGTGGCACTATTGTTAAATTAGTGGGAAAATTGCCAGCTTTTGTCTTGGACCCATATGGCTAATCAATTTTTGATAAAGACTATTAAGTGAACTTCTACTGCCACACTAAGTTTCATTTTGTACCATAAGTCTCATTAAGCTCTGTTTTGTCCACTTAAAAACATTAAAGTCTGCATCAGAGACCACTAAATAGCAGGAAGTGCCAAGTTCTTCAGGAACTGTAAGTGTTAAGTAACATTCTGAACTCCTGTGGAATCAAACACAAAATCAACAAGTAATAGAATTATATACTTTTAGAACTACAAGAGAGCATAGAAACCATGAAATATTTATCAAATGATGACACCATATGTGCTATGAAGCATGAAAATAAATATAAGACATGCTCCTTTCCCCTGAAGAGTTTACAATAAAAAAATGCAAGGGAAAAAAACAGAAAAAAATAACTATGGGGAAAACATAAAAACTATGATAATCACATATTTGTGTAGTAATTTGTAAATTACTGTAAAACAATCTGTAAATTACTGTAAACAATCTGTAAAAACTAATTAAAGTCTAAACAACCTAATCTTAAAGAATAAGTGGGTTAAAGAACAAATCATAGAAACAATCAGTGATTTCATTAAAGAGAATGGCAATAATGAGATAACATGCCCAAACCTATGGAATGTAACAAAAGCAGTAATCAGAGGGAAATGAATATTTCTAAATGCTTATATCAATAAAATAGAGAAAGAGCAGACCAATGAATTGGGTATGCAATTTAAAAAATTAGAAAAACAAATTAAAAATCCCCAATTAAACACTGAATTGGAAATCCTAAAAATTAAAGGTGAAATCAATAAAATTGAGTATAAGAAAACTGTTAAATTAATAACCATAACTAGGAATTGGTTTTATAAAAAAAACCAATAAAAACAGATAAACCACTGGTTAATGATTTAAAAAAAGAAATAGCCAAATCGCTAGTATTAAAAATGAAAAGGGTGAATATAACACTAATGATGATGAAATTAGAGCAATTATAAGGAGTTGTTTTGCCCAGCTATATGCCAACAAACTTAACAATTTCAGTGAAATGGAATGATTGTGTTAGAATACTGCTGTGCTATAAAGAATGATGAACTGGTTGATTTTAGAAAATCATAGAAAGACTTGTTTGAAATAATGAAGAGTGAAATGAGCAGAACCAAGAGAATGTTGTACACAGTAACACAGAGAACAAAAGAAAACTTAGAAGGAAGCACAGAAAAGCAGGGTAGCTTTGAAAATTATGCATCTTTTTTTTTGTTTTTAAAAAAAGCAAGCAGTATTAAAAGGAAATTCTTGGTTTGAATCCCCCTTTTATGTTGTGCTGTATACGTGGAAATGTTTTTTCCCTTTTTTTCCTTTTTGTACTTAAGTTTAAAATGAATTTTTAAAAAACCGAACATGTTATATAGCAACTTACACCTCTGTAATGGAAATGCAGATTTAAAGATCTTCCCTGCCCCTAGCTTAAGTGCACCTGGAGCCTGTGGTGGGAGGCTTGTTTTTCAGGAAAGCCCACACCTTGATACTTTGTGATTGGGCAGTGGGTCCAGAAGGTTGTTACATTCTCTGAGCCAGGAGAAGGCTATATAAACCCTTAGGAGAGGCTTTGCTTTGGGGCTCACTTTGAGAAGTGTTGTGTGATTTGACCAGATGAGACTCTGGGAAGCCGTTGTTGAGAGCCCCCCGGCTTTGAAAACCTAGATGTTGATGCTTCCCTCTCTGGTAACTGTGATTTGGTATTGATGTAATGGTTGGACAGTTTGGAAGCCTGCAATTTGATCTGTAAGTTCTGTAACTCTGAAGTTCGGGGTGCTGACCTTTACCCCTGAACTAGGTAATACATATTTGATTAAAGTAAGCTTGTTAACTGATTTTGAGTTGCTTTCCTTTACAAAAGCAGATCTAAGAACCTGTGTTGGCAGTCACCCTGGGGATATTGGGGTGCTTGCCGCTACAACCTCTGATGCAGCAGGGCCTCTGATGGTTTCTTGAGATGTCCCTGAACTGTTGCTGGCTGGGTGAGACTTCTTGGCTGGCTGAACTACTTAGCTGGGCTCCTTGGGCCTGCTGTCTGCAATGGGTTCTGCCCATTGGCTGTAGTCTCTGTTTCTTACATAAACTTCTCTGGTTTACTTGAAGTTCTTGGCTAAAGTGCTGTTATACTCCTTCTAAAAGAACTGTGACCTCTAGTCAAAGACCAATGAGAAGACCTCCCACTTCTGTTCTCTCTAGTTCTTAGCTCATCTCCTTAGTGACTAGATCCCAGGTGTAAGTGCCAGTCGTTATTCTAGATTCTTTGATCATGAAAGGTTGGGGCTTGGGAAGCAACCTCCTTCAAGTTCTCAGGCGGTGTACAAACACATCTGTCACCATGTGCTTCTTTCTGTGTCAAGATCCTGCTTCAGTACTGCCAGGGTTGGAGGAAAGATCACCCCCTGAACTTACTGCATTCAGTAAGGGGCACAGGACAGTCCTCAGAACTTCGTCAAGAGTTCAGTCCTTCCTCCAGAGCTGACTGCTAAGAGCTGACAGTCTTTCTGTCTGATTAAATTGGGGTCAGTGAAATCCTGTCTCCTCTGTTTTCCCATATCAGTGAATATGCAGGAAAAGGGCACTAGGGCCATCCACAAAAAGAGACAAGTTCTTTTTCTCTGCCAATCCTCAGCTGAAGCTACTCAAAAATCTACACCCTTACAGACTGGAAAAAAAGTCCCTCAAAATTAAACACCCTGAAATGTAATTAAGTGGATTGTGGAATTCTATTGATCAGGCATCCCCTGATTAACTCCTTCCCATACTTAGGCAATAACACAAGGCAATGCATATTTACTAAATAAGTGGGTGTGAATTGAGAGAAAGGAGAGATAAAGACAGTGAATAGGATTGGAAGACTTTATTGGGGAAAAAATAAGAGATTAGAACAGGGTATTTTGCAAATGTGATACCCATAGCAGATACTATGAATATGCAGGCATATTCCCAGGTTTGAATATCAAGATATAATAGACTCTCTTCCTTGAACATGAAACTAAAACATTTATTCAAACACAGGAAAGCCAAAGCCATCAAAATAACAAAAAGTCTACACACCTTGCCAATGCAGGGAGTACTAACACTCCCAAGCCTCCACAAACAGGTTCCAGAAGTCAAAAATCCTCCCTCTCTCACTCAGGCTAGCTGCTCCACCCCTTGGCAAGCATGCGATCGAGTAGGCCTATTAAGGGGCAGGGAAGATCTTCAAATTCCCATAACATTACACAGGGTAGTCATTTGGGTTAGAATAAGAAAAAGTTGGGGAACGTATATTTTGGGGAATAGGTAGTAGACCAACTTAATTAGAATGGAAAGTTAGTAGAGGAGTAGAATATATGGAGATAGACTGTAAATTATCTGAATTCAATATAATATACATGAATTTTAACTTTATACTATATAGGTAATACAATTTTACATAAACATATCTGAGCATTTTCACCTCTTCCCACTTATCTTAGAGTTAAGGAAACTAAAGTCCAGAAAAGTAAAGTTATTTATCCAAGGTCACACAACTGATGTCACACTGTGTATTAAAACCCAGGTCTCTGTAATCCTAGAAACCAGTGAAATTTATATAGCACCTTAAGTTTTGCAGAGCATTTTATTAATATTATCCTGAGATAAATGCTATTGTTGTTTTATAGGTGAAGAAACTGAGGTACATAGAGGTTACACAGTGAGTGTTTGAAGTGGTCTCTGAACTATGGTCTTCCTGATTCCAGATCCAGTATGATATCTACTTCACCATTTAGCTGCCTTTATGGTACTGAAATGTATTGAACTGTTTTTCAGAGGAGATACAGACATCTGTTGACATATTCTGGTTACACAGA
The DNA here is from genome assembly GCA_011680675.1 of Gymnobelideus leadbeateri. Taxonomy (NCBI): domain Eukaryota; kingdom Metazoa; phylum Chordata; class Mammalia; order Diprotodontia; family Petauridae; genus Gymnobelideus; species Gymnobelideus leadbeateri. Next base: position 707,759 of record WOXC01010304.1, read on the forward strand.
ATTACTGAAAATGCCACAGTATTTTCCCCCCTCCCACAAGGAAGGAAATCAGAATTTGGAATAAAATGAAGTTGCTATTTGTTCATTCTTGACTTCTTTTTCTTAATTGATTTGTTACTTCTTGTCCAATATTATCATGTAATATGATAAAAAAAAGAACATTACCTGTAAGTGTGTTCTAATATTTTAAAGTAAGTTTGTGAAACACTTGGGAAACCTGGGGGGAAAAGACCAACACTATAGTTTTGCTCGTTTTTTTGTGGCAAAACATTCTATAGAAATAGTTCTCAAATTTTTGGCCTCAGAACCACTTTGCATTCTTAAAAATCATTGAGGATCCCCACAAAGAGCTTTTGTTTATGTGGGGTTTATCTGTCAGCATTTACTATATTAGGAATTTAAAACTTCTCAATGTTATTATGAAAATAGTTTTGACCTCATAGATCTTTGAAAGGATCTCAGGGATACCTATTGATCCCCAGTCCACACTGAGGACCACTGATGCACAAGAATGAGTACAAGTAGCAGCTGGGTACCTCCTATCCATTAAAATTAATTTACTTTTAGAATTAAAAAAAATATAGCCATATAGGTCCACAATCATGGAGGAAGTCTAATACACAATTCAAAGAGAAAAGATTTTATGTAATAAGGACCTCAAGGTGCTCCTATTTGGGGACACCATTTCCTGGAGGTCAGAAACTTAGCAGTCTACTAAATCCGATCCATAATAACCAACAAAACAAAACAAAACAAAACAAAACAAAAAACCCAAACCAACACCAAAAAACCAAAAACCTTGGGCCTCACTATCCAGAAGAAAAATCAATTGGCTTAAGAACGTCTATCGTCCAGATGATACTGTACAATTTGTTGGATAACTGTCTCTATTGTTCAGATGATGCAGTGACAATTGGTCGGATAACCCTCAGAGCTCATTTCTTGGTATCGGTATCTTTGACAGATCCTGCGGATACACAGTGAACAGGAGGAAAAAGGATGGGGTTTCATTTGGGGCTTGCACTGTGTTTTTAATAACCCGCAGATCTCTCTGAGAAAAAAGGCCCACCTTTGAAACACCAATACTGCTCTAGGGACCTTCGGACGCACAGCCTCTGAAGGGCTGAAGTAGCCAGCAGCCCAAAGGAGAGCCACGTGCAGTGGGGAAGACACTGCAGCACCTGACCACATAACTGCGCTAGAGAAATGGTCCTAAGGACTGTTATTTGGGGGACATGGAACCAAAAAAGGCTAGAACAACTCTGAAAGTCTTCCTTATCCATTCCGGTGTCTGAGGACCAGTGCCCTTAAATCTGGCAGGGCTCACACCAGGCGGACTGAAGGGTAATGAACAGCGAGGGCTAAGACCATACACTAAATTTTTTATCGAGGACATCCTCGAAGGAAATCCTCCAGGGACAGCTCAGCCATCCCTTCGGGGTTCCTCAATACGTCGTCTTTGGCTGATTACTGTTACTTCCCAGGGGAGCCGTTTTTATGGTCATGCCTAATAATTCATAGCTTCCAAGCACGAGTGTTGGAAGAGCGCTCTGAAGGGCAAGGCGAGCATGGAGGGGGCAGCAGCTCGGGCCGCCTCCCGCTGATACTCGCGGTGAGGGCAGGCCCCGTCCTTGCGCAGTGCACCCAAGGGTACCAAGGGAGCAGGACAGGCCCAATACACCACACGTCTCTTAGCGCCCGGCATAGACGAAGTTGATTGACAGCTGATTGAATCTGTAGCCCAGGGTGCTCTGGGACCTTAGGCAATTTACTTGTGTGTCTGTTTCCTCATTTGCAAAATGAGGTTGGGTTCTGTATCCTCTAAGATCTGTCTAAATTTATGCTCCTATGCTTGATGAGTACCACGGGTCGAATCATATTTAACAGCGATTGCATTTAAAATATATTAAAAAAAAAGAAAGAGGCTGCCCCACCACAAGACCCTCCCATCGCCCGAGCCTGCAAGGCCCCTTTTGACTGGGCCGCAGGACGCGCATGCGCAACACTGGCGCAAAAGGAAGAGTGACGCAGCCTCACGCGACACTGCTTCTCCTCCCATAGCGCAGGCCTCGAGCCCAGAGAAGCAGGGTGGGGGAAGGGAGAAAAGGAGGGCAAGGCCCCGCCCACATCTCTCCACCAGGCAAGGGCGGAGTGGGGAGGGGCGTTGCGTATCGCGTCATCCAAAGGAGGCAGATTGTGGCTGCGCTGCGGCGCGAGGCCAGACCCAGGTACCGGGAGCCGGGAGCCGTGCCCTCTTCCCTCTCTCCTTCCTCTTAAAGAGGCGACTCTGAGGCCCTCCCTCCCCCAAACCCTTCCGCCTCGACCCAAAGGCGAGCCCCACATAGGTGGCCTAGACACTGAAAGAGGCTTCCGGCAGCGCTGCTACGCAGACCCCGTGAGCCTTTGTCCCCGCGCAGGCGTCGGGTCTTTTGTCTCGTACGCGCAGGCGCTGGGAGCCCTTACTTCCTTTGCGCAGGCGCTGGACTGGAGTGGGTGGGGCGTGGCGTCACCAACTAGATCCCGCCCCTTGACCTCTGTCGGGTTTCTGTTGAGACAGGCGTGGTCCTCTTTTGTCTGAGGGGAAGCTCTGGCCCCAGTGATTTTCTGGGGCAGCCATGGTGTGGAGGAGGAGGTTTAAAATCTGGCCCCACTCTTCCTATTCGAGGGACCCAGGGAGAGTTGCTGTCCTCTCGGGGGCTCAGTTTCCTTCTTTGTAAAGTGAAACTACCCCGGAGTGTCAGGACTTAGGTCGCCTCAGGCCTCAGTTACCTGTACAATGAGGAGCCCTCCACCCCCCCCCCCAGCCAGTAATCTGTGATTCCATGACCCCTTCCTACCCCAGGCTACCCCTCTGGAAAGTGCCCCCACTCCAGTGTCTCCGGGGCAGGTAGTCTCCTAGATGTGGTGAAATAGCAGCGGGAGGCTCGTGGGCGTGTCTGAGCCCAGGCTGCCCCCAGCCTCACTTTACCCAGATGTAAAATGGTCAGAAGCCTTCCGAGGTGCCCAGGGAAGCCCGGGGGGGACGGTCCTGCCCGGGTACCCCGAGGACTTAAGGACACTCCTGGAACCTGGGCCTGTCTTGGGGGGGCCATAGCAGGACCCTTCCGGATTCAGTGAGCTCAGGATGTGCCTGCAGTCAGTGGGAGGTGTCAGGCGGCCTGTGCAGGGCTCTCGTGCAGGGCCTGAGAGGCACGGGCAGCACTGGGGCCATGGTGTGGGGGAGGGATGGGGGGGGGTGCAGGGCTCCCGGCAGCGACCTTCATCCATGCTCTTAGTGTTCAGGCCTGCCTGTGACTTCCCAGTGTGGGCAGCGGGCTGAGTGCAGATGGCGCTAGTGGGGTCTGAGGTCAGAACTGCTCCAGCTTCCAGGGTTACTCCGCCAGCTCCGGGTCCTCCTGAGGGCGTTTTTAGCCTTTTCTGCGCCTCCTCTTAGGAGGCCGCTTCTAAGTGTGCGGGTGGCGCTTGTCTTTCTTTGTTCTCGGAGGAGTACCAGAATGTGGCCCTGTGTTGGGGTAGCGGTGATGCCCGTGGCCCTGGGCATCAGCGGGCTTGGAGCAAGGCAGGGCTGGCCTCAGCCTCCCTTCCAGAAAGTGCACAGGATGCAAACCAATACAATTGAGACAGTTCTAACTTTGTTTTAAGTCCATGGGCCCAAGGTTAGGAGCTCCTCTTCTAGAGCTAGCCTGGTAAGCCGCACCACAGGGCGGCCTGGTGTAAGAGACCCAAGGCATGCGTTCACCTGGCCTCTGAGGCCTCCTAGCTGAGTGACCACGGGCTTAACCTCCTCAGCCCAGGAAGCTGAATTTTAAAAAAATGCTGCAGTAAGTAACTTAAACCCTTATATAAAGGTGGCTTCCTCCTGAGGTTCCGTTTGACTACAGGTGTAATTGCAAGGTGGCGTCACAACAGCTGCTTCATGGCTTTGTTCTGGTCTGTTTCAGGAGCCAGCTTCCCCATCCCCATCACCATGTGGCCATACTGTTTTCAAGAGGTGAGGAAAATGCCACATTGTGGCGTTCTGCTCTCCAGGTTACTGCCATGTTTAGCTAGAAGTAAACCAAGGTTTTTGTGTGCTGTGCCACAAGCCAGATGTCGAAGGCGAGTTGTGATTACTGGTATTGGATTAGTAACTCCTCTCGGGATTGGAACTCATTTGGTGTGGGATCGCCTCATCCAGGGACGCTCTGGCATTGTTTCACTGGAGGGTGAAGAGTATAAGAATATCCCTTGCAAAGTTGCTGCCTATGTGCCCAAAGGGGATGGCGAAGGGCAGTTTAATGAAGAAAACTTTGTGTCCCGATCAGAAGCTAAATCCATGTCCTTTCCCACCATCTTGGCCATTGGAGCAGCAGAGTTAGCAATCAAAGATTCTGGTTGGCGTCCTCAATCAGAAGATGACCAAAGGACTGCCGGTGTAGCTATTGGTATGGGAATGGTTCCCTTGGAAGTGATTTCTGACACAGCTATGATGTTTCAGACAAAAGGATACAACAAAGTCAGCCCCTTTTTTGTCCCTAAGATCCTGGTTAACATGGCAGCTGGTCAAGTCAGTATCCGTTACCAACTCAAAGGACCCAATCATGCTGTATCAACTGCCTGTACCACAGGAGCACATGCTTTGGGAGATTCTTTCAGATTTATTGTGCATGGAGATGCTGACGTGATGGTGGCTGGAGGAACAGATGCCTGCATCAGCTCCTTGTCTCTGGCAGGATTTTCCAGAGCTCGGGCTCTGAGCACAAACCCTGATCCTAAGTTGGCTTGCCGCCCATTCCATCTGGAGAGAGATGGCTTTGTAATGGGAGAGGGAGCTGCTGTCCTGGTGCTGGAAGAGTACAAACATGCTGTTCAGAGAGGAGCCAGGATCTATGCAGAAATCTTGGGCTATGGCCTTTCAGGGGATGCTGGCCATATAACAGCACCCGATCCAGAAGGAGCAGGGGCCGTAAGGTAGAGCTTTTCACATTTATTTCTTAACTAAGACCATTTTAATCCTCAGCATCCACCCCCTTTGTGGTACCCAAAGACCCTAGATGGGACCTCATTCCAACCCAACTTACTTGTTTTTTGCCCCATGCTTATAGGTCTCTATCTGAGAGTAAATAGGTAATATGTTAATAAGATAAATAAATCCTTGATATTTTATCAGCCCTCCCACATAATATTATTCTGTAACTCAAGAAAAAGATACTTAGAGACTTTGAAGTAGTAAATTTTAAGGATAGGAATTTCACATGTTGTGGTGAGCTGGTGGGTGATACGTTTTTAGCCAGCTGGGCTGGGCATGGAAGAGATTTCATTATGTTTCAAATCATACTCTACGTAGGGGCCTCCATTCTTTCTGTTCTCATCTGCCTTCCTGACCCAGGGTCACAGGCAGCCCCCAATCAGAAGGTGCTCAACAGGTGATAGAGTCTTTGGCCAAAGAAGTTGGTTGGTTGTTTAAAAACATATTAGAAAACATACTTGGAATACCAAGTCAAAGCTGTTAGGGAAACCTACAGGTGATATTCTTTGCAGCAGAGACATTTAAAAAATTTTAGCATAGCTTTATTTTTACTTCGGTAAATTTACTTTTCAGCTTTTTAGGATTGCTTTACTGTCTTCAATGAAGATATTTTTCAAAAGTTACTTGAAAGCCTGGCAATCTATAGGCCACATTATTCAGTGACCAAAAATGAAGGCTTTGAATCCTCTAGTGCTCTCTCTGGGTGTTCCCTCTATAAATGCAGATTGTGGCCCCCAGGATTCAGAGTAGTTTTTAATAGCTCAGTGTCAGTGAGACAGGAGGTCCCCTGTGGAGTTCCCCAGAGATCAGTGTTTGGGTCTGACTTGTTTTTAATGATTTTGTCAATGACCTGGATGAGAGCAAAGACAGTGCGCTCTGCTCACTGAACACAGTGCCTGGCACATTGTAGGCACTATGGAAAGCATATTCTTTCCCTCCACTCCCTTCCTGCTAGACCTGAGGCCATGGATTTTTCCCAGGAAAAAAACACAAATTCATTTTAGTTAGAACATAGTGTCATAGAACTGGAAAGGACCTCAGAAGTTAGTGTGTACAGCCACTTTATTTTGCACATTAGGAAACTGAGAAAAGTCATTTACTTAAGGTCATACATGTATTATACATATACATATGGTACATATATATGTATTTTGAACTTTGATTTCATAGGTGTAAAGGAATTCTTGGTGTGTAAATTTCCTCCATCAATGCAAATAAGGAAATGCATTCCAAATCAGAGTTTTAGAGCTACCTGGGGGACTGAAGTTTAAGTGACTTGCCCAGAATCATACAACCTTATCTGAGTTGGACATGTGACATGTTGGGCAACTCTTTATCTTCTATGGCATTTGTCACTACTATTTTGTTAAGGATTGTTAAATCTAATTCTTTGGGTATATGTATAGGAAGATCTTAGTCAATATGAAGGAATCTTGCCATATATCCTAAAGATAAAGTGAGTTTCTAACCCAAATTTATCTTCTTTAAAGAGATTACTAAAGGAGAGTATTATTTTCATCACTATCTGATACAGATATACGTTTTGTGTTACTAATAAAAGTGTGATTCTAGACAGGGGACATTTATTCTGATAATTTACCAAATGAAACATTTTTCTTAACTTTATTAGATGTATGGCTGCTGCGATCAGAGATGCAGGCATCTCTCCTGAAGACGTGTCCTATGTCAATGCACATGCTACTTCCACACCTCTAGGAGATGCTGCTGAAAACAAAGCCATCAAACAGCTCTTTAAAGAACATGCTCATTCCCTTGCAGTGTCTTCCACCAAGGGAGCCACAGGACATTTGTTAGGAGCAGCTGGAGCAGCGGAAGCTGCTTTTACTGCCCTGGCTTGTTACCATAGAACACTGCCACCCACCCTCAACTTGGACTGCTTGGAACCTGAGTTTGACCTCAATTATGTCCCACTGACAGCCCAGGAATGGAAGACAGGAAATAGACCAATTGGATTGACCAACTCCTTTGGCTTTGGTGGGACAAATGCAACCCTCTGTATTTCTGGCATGTAGTATATGTATTTTGTGTGTACCTGAACACTGATGCATGATACCAATGATGATCAATTGGATAAAGAAATAATATAATATAAGCATAAACATGTGGGGTCTCTCCTTGATGTTTCTGATTTGGGGACTTTTATTATTTGGGGACTTCAGTCACCTACAGACACCTTCTCATGTTTCATCTTCCATTTTATTTTTCCTTATTTTGAGTTGAAATCTGCATCCTTGAGACTTCTACCTATTGACCTTAATTCTGTCTTCTGGAACCAGCATGAGACTGGACTGGACCCTTTTCCACAGACTAGCTGTACAAATATTTAAACACAACTATCTTGATCTCCTTAGATATTTTTTATTCTTCCACAACTGTTGCATGTTCTCCATGAGATTAATAATGGTCTCTTCAACCCTAAGTTTGCTCCTTAGGAAAGAGGACACCAAACTAAACAGAATAGTATGGCAACTTAATTCTCAGGGAGCTACTTCATAATGTGTTTTGTTGGAAAATTAAATATTAATGATACCATTGTTGAGAAAATTTGCTTAAGTGGAAGCTAATTTTAAAAAATTGGTTAAAACATGTTTCATAGCTTGTTTTTTAAAAAATATTTATGTTTTTTTAATTAAAATTTTATGTTTATTTTTAGTTTACATCATTCATTTCCACAAGATTTTGAGTTACAAATTTTCTCCCCATCCTTCCCCTACCCACCACCCCAAAACAGTGATCCCACTGTATACCCCCTTCCCAAATCTGCTCTCTCCTGTATCCTCCCCCATTCCCCCCTCTGACTTTCCAATAGGGCAAGATGGATCTCTGTACCCCAGTGACTGTATATCTTATTTACCCAGTTGGATGTAAATATATATATTTTAAACATTTGATTTTAAACCCTTGAATTCCATATTCTTTCCCTTCTTCCCTCATCACCCACCCTTGCTGGGAAGATAGGCAATTCAATAAAGGTTGTACACGTGTAGCTATGCAAAACATTTCCATAGTGGATTTATTGTGAAAGACTGACTATATTTTCCTCCATCCTATCTAACCCTCCCCACTTATTCTATTCTCTATTTTGACCCTGTCCCTTTTCAAAAGTGTGTGCTTCTAACTTCCCTCCCGCTCAATCTGTCCCCTCCACTCCATCATCCCCCCTCTCATCCCCTTCCCCCTATTCTCCTGTAGGGTGAAATACCCTATTTAGTGTGTATGTCATTCCCCTCCTAAGCCAAGTTCAATGAGAATAAGGTTGACCCCATGCCTTCCTGTTTTTCCCCTCCATTGTAACAGTTTTCCCTTGCTTTTTCTATATGTGATAATTTACCCCATTCTCTCTTTCCCCATCTCCTCTCATTATATTCCTCTCTCACCTCTTAATTTCCCCTTTTAAGTATCATCCCTTCCTATTCAATTGGTCCTGTGCCCTCTTTCTATGTATACCTGTACACATATATACACACACTCACATATGTATTCGTACACCCATATACCCTCCTATGTAGACATACACACACATTTATTTATATTCCCTTTAACTTCTCATACTGAGAAAAGTTTCATAAGTTAAAATTATCATTTTTCCATGTAGGCATGTAAATAGTTCAACTTTGATAAGTTCTTTATGATTTCCTTTCCCCGTTTACCTTCTCATGCTTCTCTTGCTTCTTTTATCTCAATGTCAAATTTTCTATTCAACTGTTTTTTTCATCAAAAATGCTTGAAAGTTCTCTATTTCATTGAATGACCATATTTTCTCCTGAAACATGATACTTAGTTTTGCTGGGTACGTGATTCTTGGTTTTAATCCCAGCTCCTTTGCCCTCTGGAATATCATATTCCAAGCCCTTCCTCCCTCAATGTAGAAGCTGCCAGGTCCTGTGTTTTCCTGGTTGTGTTTCCACAATATTCAAATTGTTTCTTCTTGGCTGCTTGTAATATTTTCTCCTTGATCTGGGAACTCAAAAACTTGGCCATAATTTTCCCAGGAGTTTTCTTTTTGGGATCATTTTCAAGAGGTGATGGGTAGATTCTTTCAACTTCTATTTTGTCCTCTGGTTCTAAAACAGGGCAATTTTCCTTGAGAATTTCTTGAAGAATGATTTCTAGGTTCTTTTTTTTGATCATGGCTTTCAGGTAGTCCAATAATTTTAAAATTATCTTTCCTGGATCTGTTTTCCAGGTCAGTGGTTTTTCCAATGAGATAGTTCACATTGCCTTCTATTTTTTCATTTGTTTGGATCTGTTGAATAGTATCTTGATTTTTCATAAAGTCACTAGCTTCCATTTGCTCCAATCTATTTCTGAAGGAATGATTCTCTTCAGTGAGCTTTTGAGATTCTTTTTCCATCTGGTGAATTCGGCTTTTTAAGGTATTCTTCTCTTCATTGGCTTTTTGAGCCTCTTTTGCCATTTGAGTTAATCTATTTTTTAAGGTGTTATTTTCTTCAGTCAGGTTGTTAGCTCTCTTTTCATGAATTTCTTGCATCATTTTCATTTCTCTTCCCAATTTTTCCTCTACTTCTCTCATTTGGTTTTCAAAATCCTTCTTAAGCTCCCCTATGGCCTGTAACCAGTTCATATTTTTCTTGGAAGCTTTTGGTGCAGGAATTCTGACTTTGCTGTCTTCTCCCTGTTCCATGCTTTGATCCTTTTTGTCCTCAAAAAAGGAATCCAAAGTTGGATTGTTGTGCTTGCTTTGCTTTGCTTGCTTATGTTGCCACTCAATTACCTGACTTTTGGGCTTTTTGCCACAGTAGAACTCTGCTTCCAGAGAGGAGAGCTTTGTCCCAAATTGATGGGGTTTTCATAGCTGTTGGAGTTATTAGTTGGGTGCCGTTTCTGAAGCCTCCACTGGCTCTGGCATCTGGTCACATACCCCAGGCCCTCCACTCTAGACAGCAATCCAGATCCAAGCAGCTTAAAGCAAGAGTGATTACCCCTCAGAATGGTTGCTTGGTCTCCCTACAATTTGCAGTCCAGGAGCTCTGAAGCAGCCATGTAGTAGTAGCCACCACACCTCAGCTGCTTCTCTCTCTGGGGACAGAGGCTGGGCCACACTCCCTGTTCCCAAAGTCTACACTGACCTCTCACTTTGTCTTTGGCATTTATGAGTTGATAATTCTGGAAACTGCCACAGCTGCTGGTGATCCATTTTCCCAATGTCCCACTAACCATGGCTGGTAGGGCCACCCTGAGGCTAAAACTTCAGGCTCATGTGGCTCTGCTCCCAGCAGGCTGTGATGAATCCTTGCTCTGTCCACCTGCTGGGCTGTCTTCAATGTAAGATTTCTTTCTCTCTGTCACTTTGTGGGTTCTGTAGCCCTAAAGTTTTGTTAGAATCACTTTCTTTTTTTTATTATTTTAATTTTAAACAAATTCTTTATTAACTTCTGGTTTACATCATTCATTTCCACCAGATGTTGAGTTACAATTTTTTCCCCATTTTTCCCCTACCCACCACCCCAGAATAGCAGTCCCACAAGATATCCCCTCATCCAATCTGCTCTCTCCCATATCTTCTCCCATACCCCCTTCAACTTTACCATTAGGGTGAGGTGAATCTCTGTGCCCCAATGCCTGAACATCTTATCTCCCAATTACATGAAAAATAGTATTAATAATAGTATATATATATTTGAAACATTTAATTTTAAAACCTTGAATTTCAGATCCATTCCCTTCCTCCCTTGTCACCCATTCCTTCTGGGAAGATGAGCAATTCAGTATGTGTTGTACATGTATAGCTATGCAAAACATTACCATAGTAGATATGTTGTAAAAGGCTGCTTATAATTCCCTCCCACCCATCCCACCCCCCACCTGGTCCATTCCCTACTTTGATCCTGTCCCTCTTCTATAGTGGGTACTTCCAACCTCCCCTCCCCCCAAAATGCCCTCCCCTCCATCATCCTCCCTCTCATCCCCCTTCCCCCTACTCTCCAGCAGGGTGAGATATCCCATTTAGTATGTATGTCATTCTCTCCCTAAGCCAAATTCAATGAAAATATGGTTTTGCGTTTTTGCCTTCCTGTTCTTCCCCTTGCCTGCAGCCACTTCCCCTTGCTTCTTCTACATGTGACAGTTTACCTTAGCCTGTCTCTCCCCATCTACTCTTGCCACTTTCCTTTCTCACCTCATAACTTCATCCCTTAAGTATCATCCGTTCCCAACAAATTCAACCTATGCCCTCTATCCACGTATAACTGTAAACATATATACACACATTCACATATGTATTCATATGCCCATATACCCTTCTTCCATTATTTTCATACTGAGAAAGGTTTTTTCAGTCACTGTTATTGTTTTTCCAAGTAGGAATGTAAATAGTTCAACTTTGATAAGTTCCTTTTGATTTCTTTTCCCTGATTACCTTCTCAGGCATCTCTTGCTTCTTGTGTCTGGATGTAAAATTTTCTATTCAACTCTGGTTTTTTCCTCAAGAATGCTTGAAAATCCTCTATTCCACTGAATGACCATATTTTCCCCTGAAACAAAATACTCAGTTTTGCTGGGTAGGTGACCCTTGGCTTCAATCCCAGCTCTTTCCCTCTGGAATATCATATTCCATGCCCTTTGATCCCTCAGTGTAGAAGCTGCCAGGTCCTATGCTATTCTGACTGTGTTTCCACAATATTGAAATTGTTTCTTCCTGGCTTCTTGTAGTATTTTCTCCTTGATCTGGGAATTCTGGAACCTGGCTATAATATTCCTGGGAGTTTTCTTTTTGGGATCTTTTTCAGGAGGTGATCTGTGGATTCTTTTAACCTCTATTTTGCCCTCTGTGTCTAAAACATCAGGGCAATTTTCCTTGAGAATTTCTTGAAGGGTGATTTCTAGGTTCTTTCTTTGATCATGGCTTTCATGTAGTCCAATAATTTTTAAATTATCTCTCCTGGATTTATTTTCCAGGTCAGTGGTTTTTCCCATGAGATATTTCACATTGCCTTCTATTCTTTCATTTGTTTGGATCTGTTTAACAGCATCTTGATTTCTCGTAAAGTCACTAGCTTCCATTTGCTCCAGTCTAACTCTGAAGGAATGAATCTCCTCAGTGAGCTTTTGAGATTCTTTTTCCATCTGGCAAATTTGGCTTTTTAAAGCATTCTTCTCCTCATTGCCCTTTTGGGCCTCCTTTGCCATTTGAGTTAATCTATTTTTTAAGGTGTTGTTTTCCTCAGTCAGGCTGTTGACCCTCATTTCATACTTTTCCTGCATCCTTCTCATTTCCCAATTTTTCCTCCACTTCTCTTATATGATTTTTAAAATCCTTCTTAAGGTTCTCTATGGCCTGTAACCCGCTCATATTTTCCTTTGTGGCTTTTGGAGCAGGATTTCTGACCTCACAGTCCTCCTCCTGTTCCATGCTTCGATCCTCTTTGCCCCAAATAGGTGTCTAATGTTGACTTTTTCTGTTTATTTTGTTTCCTTTGCCTAGGCATGTTGCCACTTAATTACTTGACTTTTGGGCTTGTTTCCCCAGTAGGGCTCTGCCACCAGACAGGGGAGCTTCCGTCCTGAACGTTGGGGTCTTCACAACTTCCGGTTCTGGCAAGTTGGATACCCACTCCAGACCTCCCCCCTAGATCACAATCCAGATCCAAGCAGGTTAAAGCAAGAGAGATTAACCCCCAATACTGATCACTGGATCTCCCTACAGTTTGCAGGCCAGGAGCTGGAGCTGCCACTGAAAACTACAAAATGGTGTGTCTCCTCAGCGGCTTCTAGCCCCCGGGGGAGGAAGCTGACGCATTCCCCAAATACTGGTCCCAAAGTCCATAGGGTACTAACTTCTCACTTTGTCCTAGGCATGCCTGTGTTGATGATTCTGGAATTGCCACAGCTGCTGGCGTTCTGGGATCCCTCCGGCCTGCTGCTGGTCTGGCCACCTTGTGGCTAGAACCGTGGCTATTGCAGACCTGGGCTCAGCTCCCCGCACTGCACTGGCCACTCCCCACAGAGCCGCTGGGCTGTCCCCAGTGGGAGGTTAGCTTCTCTGTGTCGTTCTGTGGGTGCTGGGGCTCCAGAAGTTGTTCAGAGTCCCCTTTTACATGGTTTGGAAGTGGTCTAGTGGGCAAGCACCTTGGTAGTGCTGTTTCTACTCCGTCATCTTGGCTCTGCCCCCAGAAACTAGAATCATTTTCTATAGGTATTTGAGATGGTTATGGGGGGAGTACAGGGAGTTTTTCTACTTCTTTGCCACCATCTTGGCTCCCTCTCAGATTGTTTAAAGCATCCTGAGATACTGACGTTGTAGAGAGTTTAAAATAATAAATTGATTTGAAATTTTGGACCTTTAATGATGTGACATTAATAAACAATTTTTCTTCCAAAAGTTCAATCATTATGCAGTCAGTTTTTGGAGGCTATAGTAGAATCTAAAAAAAAAATCTGGACTTATGTGTTTAGTGCTATAGGGAACACCCATCTAATGCATCTCTTCAACCATTCTACCACTTAGAGTTTTAGAGTTGCCTGGAACATGGAAAGGTTAAATGCCCAATGTCACAGAGTATGTGGCTTGGGCAGGCCTTGAACTGGGGTCTTCCTGTCAACAGTTGGTCCTTTATTCACTTTTCTAGGCTGCCTCTCTTTTTTTTTTAATTTATTTTTTTTCCTTTTTGGAGGGGGTAGGGCAGGGCAATTGGGGTTAAGTGGCTTACCCAAGGTCACATGACTAGTAAGTGTTAAGTGTCTGAGCCCAGATTTGAACTCAGGTCCTCCTGACTCCAGGGCCAGTGCTCTAATCACAGAGCCACCTAACCCCCCTTCCCCCACTACCCCAGTATGCCTCTCTTAATAGAGACTGGACCAGTAAAATTAAATGCTAGAAACATGTAAGGGGCTAAGGACTGAAAATAAATAGAAATTTTAGAGATGTTGGGATTGTGTTACTGGAAATATTTGGATTACACAAGCATTTACTCATCCATTCAGTAAGTATTAAGTGCTTACCCTATGTGCCAGACATTGTGCTGTGTTAGGAATTCAAAGCCAGAATGAGCTTGTCCTTGACCTCATGGAGTTTACCTGCTTTTGGAAGATTATAATCAAATCATTTTATTTTGTTTTATTTTTTTGCTTTTTGGAAGGCAATTGGGGTTAAGTAACCTGTCCAAGGTCGCAAGACTAGGTTTTTGTTTGTGTGTGCATTAAGTGTCTGAGGCCGGATCCAAACTCAGGTCCTTCTGACTCCAGGGCTGACGCTCTACTCACTGCGCAACCTAGCAGCCTCATCAAATCATTTTAGAGGTAGCTTATTCAAGACGCTCTTGAACAATCCTCTTACTCATGGTCAGGTAGTGTTTGCTTGACCTGCTGGTTACAGGGTCATGGAGCTTGTTGCAATATAAGCTCATTCTAGTATATTTTCTTCCTTCTATTGACCTGAATTCTCCTTCCATGTAACTTTCATTCATTGATCTCAGTTGTGTCTTCTGAGGCCCTCAGAATAAATTTCAGCTCTTTCCCATAGGATAGTCTTAAAAAAATTTTTAGATTGCTATCTTGTGCTTGAATTTTTTCTAGGCCGAATATTTTTCAACTTCTCTTTATAATTCCATTACCAGAAACAACCGTGCTGGCTCAGCTCTTTGGGACACACTGGTTTTTAATATCCCTCAAAAGTGTGCCGTGTAGAATTGAACATAGCACTCCAGATCTCTTTTGACTAGTGTACAGCACAGTAGGACTAAACCTCACTCAATCTAGGCACTATTTGAGTGAATAAATGAATGAAGCCTTTATTAAATGCTCATTATGTGCAAAGTTCTGAAGATTAAAAAAAAAAGTAAGACAATTCCTATTCCCAAAGAGCTCACATTCTAATGGGCAAAATAGCTAAAGAAGTTCCTGCTGCAAGGTGGAAGGTCCTGTGGTCTTCAGCGTGCAGGACCAAAACAGATTGTAATTGTTCTTCTTTCGTGTCACTTTCACTGATAAAAATAATCTCAGTTCCTGATGTTGAACCATCTGACAATTCCAAGGATTTTGGTGACCAGAATTTTCTTTTTTGGGTCTCCTGTGGCTGTGGCTGCAGGCCCTTCAGGAGCAGTGGCTGGGCCATATCTTTGTACAAGGTGATAGCTGAAGGCACTGGGATAGAAGCGTTGCTATCCCAAGGCTCTTGGCTTCAGGGTCCTGGGCTGCCTCCATTAGGGTCTGAGGGGAGATGGTGGTCAGGGGAGCAAGATGGTTTGCCTTGGCCCACACATGCTACCTCTTCACTCTCCCTCACTGCTTTTCTGCTTCAGCAATATTGGCTTACCTGCCCTCCTTTGCTTTGCAATATCTCCATTAAGGTAAACGAAGATTGCATTAGATTTTGATTTTCAACAGCCACTTCACAAAACTGACTCATGCTAATGCTGTAGTCAGCTAAAATCCTAGGTTTATGTGGTATATATTGCTGTTAGGCTAGGTCTCCCTCATTTCAGCACTTGTGCAATTAAATTTTCAAAACTACATGGAAGGGGTGGCTAGGTGGTACAATGAATAGAGCACTGGCCCTGGAGTCAGGAGGACCTGAGTTCAAATCTGTCCTCAGACACTTACCACGTACTAGCCCTGTGACATTGGGCAAGTCACTTAACCCCAATTGTCCTGCCCTACTCCTCCAAAAAAAGCAAAACAAAACAAAACCAAAAAAAACTACACGGAAGACTTTAAATTTAATTGTGTTAAATTTAATCCTAATTCCATGCATTGATCTAACCTATCAAGATCTTTTTGCATTTTGGTTTTGACATTTGGCCTGGTCTCTCGATTCTGTGTGTTGTCTACAAATCTCAATGCCCGTGTGCTATAACTTCATTTAAGTCATTGATCAAAAATGGTGACTGTGCAGGATGGGGCCAACTCTCCAAGCCTTTAGGACTTTACTTTAGATTTTGCTCCAGAATGACATTGATGCATTAATTAGTACTCTTCAAGTAAGGTTGATCAACCAGGTTCTAATCCTTCTTACCATCCTACAGATCTGCTCACACCTGTCTTGTTCTCCATGTGATCCTGCAAGGCAATCAGACATCTTGTTAAAATCCAGATGCACTATGATCTATGTATTGATTCAGTTATTTATTTATTTATTTTTTTGCTTTTTGGAGGGGGGAAGGTAGGGCAATTGGGGTTAAGTGACTTGTCCAAGGTTACATGGCTAGTTTTTGTGTTAAGTGTTTCAGGCTGGATTTGAACTCAGGTCCTCCTGACTCCAGGGCTCTATTCACTGTGCCACCTAGCCATCCTGATTCAGTGATCTTAATTTTTTTTAAAAATGAGGTTAGTTTGGCATGGCCTATTCTTACTAAATCCATGATGGTTTCTAGTGAGTTGTAGAGAAAGCAGAGATCTTTAAGGTCAGAGATCAGATGATGGGATTGTGGAAATGAGTGATAACAGAACTTAAGAGTGAGAAGGAAAGCTATCTGTTCCCATCCGTAGTTGACTAAGAACCGTTACTGACCAGTGGTTCATTGATCCTCTGCAGGTGGTGCTCCTAAAGTGGAGCAGGCCTGTACAGCCTTATCCCAACCTATCTTTCCAACCTCATTGGATTACTCACCTATCAGTGATTCAGATAAACTGGCCTTCTCAATGATCCTGAAACACAACGCTCCAGCTCCCATCTTTGCCGTCTCCTGTGACTTGGCCCACACTCTCTCCTCACCTCCTTCTCTTCCTTCAAGACCCAGCTCAAAGATCACCTTCAACATGAAGCCTTTTCTGATTGACTCTGTCATTAGGGCTCTCTCTAACCACTTTATTCCTTGAAAAGGTCATGCCCAGAACTGGATCTAATTGTCTAGATGTCCTCTGACCAGGGGAGAGTGGAGATGTCACACTCCTCATACATTGTGCCTTTTAAGACTCAGACAAGGGGATCTTCTTATGGTGAGAGCCAGGTCTCTGCAGGTGTGAGCCAGAGAGGAACTGGGGGGGCCTAGGGAGCTGAAGGCTCAAGGGGAATGCCACCTGGTGGACAATCTAGAAATTGTAGCCCTTTGTGAATAATGCCCAAGTAACACCTGGCCTTTCTGTCGGTAGTAGGCTTAAGGATTAGTAGTAATGATAAGTAGCACTTTACAAATATTGTCTTTGTTTATCCTCACACTTGACACACTTTTAAATTTAATCTGAATTATTTATGTTTTCTCTATTAAGTCTAGACAATTAACAATAAATCAAAGCCCAATTTATAGCATCAAGTCCTCATTTGTAGTGTCTGCTGATTTCCTACATGTAAATAAATGCTCATACTGAAAATTTAGCGATTGGATCTTAGGTATGGGCTAATTCCAGCACAGCTCTGGGTGTAAGGGATAGAGCATTCTTTGTGGAGTCAGAGGATCTGAGTTCAGATCCTACCTCTTATGGGTAAGTTACCCTCAGAGAGACCCAGTTTCTTCATTTATTTAAACAAACAAAAGACTGATCTCTAAGGCTCTTTCCAACTCTAAATTTTTTGACCCTGTGTGCTGGGGGCTATGAGCCTTGGTGGTTTATTTATTTACATGCAACTATTTTCCAATCAACCAGGCTTTGAATTTAAAGCCTAAAGTGAAAGGGCCCTAGGAGTGTTAATAAGGAACAGTAGAAGATGTTTTGAGAGGCCAAGTAGGTCAACCAATATGGAAGCAGCTTTAACCCTTTAGAAAAGTGTTATCTTTGGAAAGTCCTTCGTCAGATAATTACTCCCTTTGCATTATGCTGATAAAACTGTCAAGACAAAACTAGACTCCTGAATTTTAGCTCTGGATGAGGAGGGATCAGCAGGGGCAGCTGGGAAGAGATTGATAGACTTTAAGAGCATCAATATTGAAAGGATGCAGGCATTTGCTCTGTTGACACTAACCAATCAGCACCTGTCATTTTGCTGTCTTGGCACTGGTGGCCCACAATCTTTTCATCTTCTCATGTTCCTTTCCCTCCCCACCTGGGGATGGAAAGAATTTGGGCCACCTTCCTTAACTGGTCTCAGATACTTTGTGATGCTGACTTAGCTGTTACTATCTAAGACCCAAGTTTGAATCCTTCCTCACATACTCAGTTGTATGACCCTGGACAAGTCACTTAATCTCTCCCAGGGTCATTGTGAGGATCAAGCGAGACAATATTTGTGAAGTGTTTAGCAAGCCTCAGAGCACTATATAAATGCTAGTGATTAATGTTATTTCTTCTTCTTAATCTTCAATATCTCTCCTTTATTAATATTATTTAGTTAGTAACTTATCCAAATCTGGGTCTAGAAGCATTTAAAGTTTGCAGCTCCCACTTTGCAACATTCAGGGGTGCCTGAGTGACACCTTAAAATACTTTTTATAAGTGCATATATACTTATGAAGAAATAGTGGAGTTTGGAAGAGGAGTGTGTTTGGGGTGAAGGCTAAGTTCTGTTTGGGGCATGTTGAGTTGGAGAAGCCTCTAGGTGTAGTGTTAATGGGATAGAAGATCTTCCCCACCCATTAATAGGCCTTATGTAGAGCCCATTAAAGGAAGCTTACTTAGGGGAGGCTTGCTTATAGGAAGGCTTTCACACCTTTCGCTAATTTCTAATTAGGCACTGAGTCACTGAGGGTTGTGATGCCTTCTGGCTCTGAGAAGTGTGTGTATATATTTTTATATATACCCTGAGTTGGTATTTTGCTTTGGGGCTCACTTATGAGAAGGATCTTGTGATTCCCTGGTCGAGATTCTGAGTGGCCACGTGTTCAGAGCTTCCTAACTGCTCAGATATAAAGGCTCTCTCGATCCAAGGATATGTGTAAAGTGTATAGCAATATTACTTTAGTTCAGGCAGTCAGAGCCCTATCTGTTGGTCTTTATTTCTTTGCTTGTAATTTCTCTGAAGTTCAAGGTGCTGACTTTTCCCCTGAACTAGTGAATGTAATTAAAAAAGATTGTCCACCCCTTGAACAGCTGTCTTTCCTAGTAAAGCAGATCTAAGAACCTGTGCCAGCCACTGCCCTGGGGATGCCAGTGTGGCTGCTGCTACACTAGGATATCCAGGCTATATTGAAATAACCAGAGTGGATTGAAGTTCAGGGGAGAAACTGGGGCTGGATGTATAGATCAAAAAATAACTGGAAGCATTAAAAAAAAACACCAAGGACTAGATAAACACTATTTTCAATGCCTAGAATGACCTTTTATAGACTCAGAGAGTGAGAAGCCCTGGGATTTTCCCTCCACCACAAATGGAAGTATCATTATGAGCTATGAAGAAGAATCAGGATTTTCTCTATGTATGTATTTTCCTTTAGCTTATTTAGAGTGATGACATGACCACAGTTGTTTTTCTTTTATCTCAATCACAGATCCCACAGCTGGAAGGCCACCTGGTCCAACACCTTCACTTTACAGATGAGAAAACTGAGTCTCAGGGAGATACCTTGCCTGAGGCATACAGTTAGTAAAGCCCATTAGTGCCAGTGTTCAAAGTACCAGGTAAGAAGCCTGTGGCCTGGCATATATTTAAACTTTTCTGGGGCCTGAGAAGATGCTGTCGACCATTTCCTTGGTTGCCTTGTCCTTCTTCCCTCTGTTGTAATATTGTGTCCTGTAGTGGCTTGAGTCACCTGTTCCTAAAAGGAAATGGAACTGATTAGGCCTGAATTGAATGTCATTTCAGGAAATATCAGCAATATTTATCTAGATTTACCAATAATTTTGATTTGGTAAAGGCTTAGTAGAAAATTAGACATTTTAATGAAGTCTCGTTAATTGTTATTTACAAATAATTGGGCTATAATCTAATCAGAGCTTGGAAGAATAATTCCCATTTCTATTTTCAGAAGTAATTATTATTTAGTGTTTGTCTATTTCTTGGTGTTTTTTTAAAAATGCTTCCAATTATTTTTTGTTCATTGTTCCTTGAACTACCTCAAAGGGTTTTCACAACATATTTTTTTCATATATTTTCATACATGGGAAAAGCAGGGCAATCCTGGTGTAAACACCCAAGTAGCATGTTGTGTTAACAATAATGTAGCATTTCCTCCAGCTGGGACCCCTACTCCCACTAAAGCCACATCTCTAGTATTGTACTCACTCATCTCAGCACACACTGGCTTTGTTAGGATAGGCTCATCTGAGTCAGGGAGACGCTGGGCATGTTTTCCTTTTGTTTAGTTTGTGTTTCATACACAGTGACAAAAATGACCTATTCTGTCACTGGGGCCCATTTGCTACTCTCAGACCCTTCATCCTCTTTCTTGCAGTACCTTAAAAACATGGTTAGCTTTGTTTCTCCTTTTCCCTCTCCAGACTTTTTACTCCTGATCTCCATTCAAAAAATTCATGATAGAGAAGGTCTTGGAGATAGGTTGAGAGAACTGAGGATATTTCGCTTGAAAGAGTGAAGATTTAGGGGATGGAGGAGACTTGAGAGCTGTCTCTGTATTGAAGGACTTCCCTGCAGAAAGACAGATTAGACCTGCCGTGCTGGGCCCCAGAGGTAGAGTTGATGAGAGCAGACTATGCAGAAGAGTTTGCAAGCCTTAAATTGCCCTAAAGATCTTAGCTATCACCATTCCCAGTTCTCATCTTTACATGTTGATGAACAGTACATTTACATTGATTTTTATTTGACTTCTGTTACCTGTAAAATGGGAGTGTTGGATCAGATAATATTTAAGGTTCATTCCAACACCAGCATTCTGTGTGATGGCTCCACGAGCAGTTATTGTGCCCATCCTATATTCATTTATTTTTTTTCCAACTTTGGGGAACATATTCTTTATTAGGCCTGTGCCAAGGGATTTGTCCCTCTACTTAAATATCCTGACCATATAAACTTGGACAAGTCACTTAACCTCTGAGGACTCCAGGCAAAGCTCCAAGACTAGAGGATCCTAGAAGATGTTGACCTGCATTGATGGAGGGAGTTTTCTTCCCTGGGAATTCCCAACACCAATGAAATCCCAAGTCCAGTCTCTTTCCTGGTCTTGATCAACTTGCGCAGTGCCCTGCCTATAATTAATGACGTAATGATGTCTTGTATTTATAGAGGCCTTGAATTACCATGGATTACAGACATAGAGCTGGAAGGGCCCTGGGAGGTCATCAGATGTAAGCATCCTCCTCAGCCAAGGAACAGAGACCTGAAGAGGTCAAGGAGCTTGTCCAGGCTCTCCCAGCTGGGAAGTGTCTGAGGGACAGTTCAGTGCCAGCCCTTCCTCCAAAGCACTATATGCAGATGATCTCATTGAAGGTGCATAGTAAAGATGAATATTTATTATTAAATTAATTATTATTATTAAAATAAATCTTATGTCTCAGCAATTTATGATGGTCTGAGAAGACCTGTTTTCTTCAGGCCCAGTCATTCTTATTACACATTGTACCTGCTAGAGATATGCTTATCCTTCCCCTGGCATCCTTTTCCCTTTTCTGTAATCTTCTGTACCCAGAACCTCTCCCACACTGGGAATTTCCATCTCTTCAACCTTCACAATTGCCAATTCCCTGTCTTTGATTTGTGTAAGAAAATCAGAAAGGCTAGGCGGAGACATTACCCCTTTCCCCAGTTTCCTCCTATGACACACCTTACTCTTTTCAGCATCCTTTAACTCTTAGGTGGGACCGGCCCAAGTGTGTTCTCACCAGAATCATAAAGTCCTGGTTCACAAGGTCTAAGGGAAGCTCGGGGCTGATTTGTCCATTCCTTTCCACCTCTGACCATGGCCTGAGACCTGATTATACTCTTGTCTCCCTGGTAATTGTGATCTAATCATACCCTTGCCCCAGCTTTCTTTACCATTCCTTTATCTATGCCCTTGAACATGCCATATTAAAAAACAAACAAACCAAAACTAAAATTTAAATGTTTCTGTAAGAAAGCTTTAATACTTTTTATATGGAAGGGTTAGTTTTTATTCTGTCAAGTTGCCTTTGTATCTCTAATATGAGCCACATTTTTTGGGGGGGAGGGGAAGACAGCATAATGAAGTGGAAGGCATCTTGGCTTTAGGGTGAGAAGATCCAGGTTCAGATCCTGCCTCTGATAGTTTTTGCCTGTGGGCACATCTTTTTTTTTTAAACAAATGCTTTATTAACTTCTGTTTTACATCATTCATTTCCATCAGATTTTGAGTTACAATCACTTTCCCCCCCTGTTTTTCCCCTACCCACCTGCAAGATATCGCTTCCTCCAATCTGCTCTCTCCCATACTTTTTCCCATACCCCCTTCGACTTTTCCATTAGAGGAAAGTGAATCTTTGTGTCCTGATGCCTGCACATCTTATCTCCCAATTACAAGCAAAAGAGTATTAATAATAGTATTTATATATATTTGAAACATTTAATCTCAAGACCTCGAATTTCAGATCCATTTCCTTCCTCCCTTGTCACCCACTCCCCTGGGAAGACAAACAACTCAGTATATGTTGTACATGTCCAGCTATGCAAAACATTATCATAGTAGATATACTGTACAAGGCTGCTTGTAATTCCCTCCCACTCATCCCACCCCCCCACCCGGTCCACTCCCCACATGATCCTGTCCCTCTTCTATAGTGGGTACTTCCAACCTCCCCTCCCCCCAAGGATGCCCTCCCATCCATCATCCCTCCTCTCATCCCCCTTCCCCCTATTCTGCTGTAGGTTGAGATATCCCATTTAGTATGTATGTCATTCTCTCCCTGAACCAAATTCAATGAGAATGTGGTTTTGCCTTTTTGCCTTCCTATTCTCCCCCTCCCTTGCAACCACTTCCCCTTGCTTCTTCTACATGATATAGTTTACCCTACCCTGTCTCTCCCCATCTCCTCTTGCCACTTTCCTCTCTCATCTCATAATTTCATCCCTTGAGTATCCTCCCTTCCCAACAAATTCAACCTATGCCCTCTATCCATATATAACTATAACCATATACACACACATTCACATATGTATTCATATGACCACACATCCTTCTTTCATTATTTTCATAGTGATAAATATTTCATCAGTCACAGTTATTGTTTTCCCATATAGAAATATAAATAGTTCAACTTTGATAGGTTCCTTTTGATTTCTTTTCCTTGATTACCTTCTCAGGCATCTCTTGCTTCTTGTGTCTGGATGTAAAATTTTCTATTCAATTCTGGTTTTTTCCTCAAGAATGCTTGAAAGTCCTCTATTCCACTGAATGACCATATTTTCCCCTGAAACAAAATACTCAGTTTTGCTGGGTAGGTGACCCTTGGGTTCATTCCCAGCTCTTTTGCCCTCTGGAATATCATATTCCATGCCCTTCGATCCCTCAGTGTAGAAGCTGCCAGGTCCTGGGCTATTCTGATTGTGTTTCCACAATATTGAAATTGTTTCTTCCTGGCTGCTTGTAGTATTTTCTCCTTGATCTGGGGATTCTGGAACCTGGCTATAATATTCCTGGGAGTTTTCTTTTTGGGATCTTTTTCAGGAGGTGATCTGTGGATTCTTTCAACCTCTATTTTGCCCTCTGGATCTAAAACATCAGGGCAATTTTCCTTGAGAATTTCTTGAAGGGTGATTTCTAGGTTCTTTCTTTGATCATGGCTTTCAGGTAGTCCAATAATTTTTAAATTGTCTCTCCTGGATCTATTTTCCAGGTCAGTGGTTTTTCCCATGAGATATTTCACATTGCCTTCTAATCTTTCATTTGTTTGGATCTGCTTAACAGCATCTTGATTTCTCATAAAGTCATTAGCTTCCATTTGCTCCAGTCTAACTCTGAAGGAATGAATCTCCTCAGTGAACTTTTGAGATTCTTTTTCCATCTGGCAAATTCGACTTTTTAAGGCATTCTTCTCCTCATTGCCCTTTTGGGCCTCCTTTGCCATTTGAGTTAGTCTATTTTTTAAGGTGTTGTTTTCCTCAGTCAGGCTGTTGACCCTCATTTCATACTTTTCCTGCATCCTTCTCATTTCTCTTTCCAATTTTTCCTCCACTTCTCTTATTTGATTTTTAAAGTCCTTCTTAAGGTCCTCTATGGCCTGCAACCCGCTCATGTTTTCCCCTGGGGCTTTTGGAGCAGGACTTCTGACCTCACAGTCCTTTTCCCACTCTATGCCCCCAAAATAGGAGTCTAGGGTTGCATTTTTCTGTTTCCTTTGCCTTGGCATGTTGCCACTTAATTACTTGACTTTTGGGCTTGTTGCCACACTATGGCTCTAACGCCAGACAGGGGAACTTTCGTCCCAAACGTGTGGGGGGCAACTTCCGTTTCTGGCAAGCTGTAAACCCACCCACGACTTCCACCCTAGATCACAATCCAGATCCAGGGAGGTTAAAGCAAGAGCGATTACCCCCCAAGACTGATCGCTGGATCTCCCTACAGTTCGCAGGCCAGGAGCTGGAGCTGCCTCTGAAAACTACAAAATGGCGTGTCTCCTCAGTGGCTTCTAGCCCCCAGGGGAGGGAGCCGACGCATTCCCCAAATACTGGTCCCAAAGTCCATAGGGCACTAACCTCTCACTTTGTCCTAGGCATGTCTATGTTGATAATTCTGGAGTCGCCACAGCTGCTGGTGTTCTGGGGTCTCTCCAGCCGGCTGTTGGCCCTGCCGCCCTGGGGCTGAAACCTCAGCTCACTGGACCTGGGCTTGGCTTGGCTCGGCTCCCCACGCTCTTCGTGCTGCCAGCTCCCAGAGTGCTGCGCTGGTCCTTCCTTTAGGGCGGCTGGGCTGTCCTCAGCGGGAGGCTAACTTCTCTGTGTCATTCTGTGGGTGCTGGGGCTCCAGAAGTTGTTCAGAGTCCCCTTTTACATAGTTTGGGGGGAATCTGGGGGCAGAGTGGCTTGGATGAGCTGTTTCTACTCTGCCATCTTGGTTCTGCCCCCCCTCCCCCCCATGGGCACATCGTATAGCCTTTGTCCTCATCTGTAAAAAATGAAGAAGTGGGACTAGATGATTTTGACTTCTAAGGTTCCTCCAGCTTTTGATCGCCATTTCTCTGAAGTTCTAACCATGGACTATAATATCCCCAGTTGTGCAGGGGCTCCATCACTGACTTTTCTCTGTGAATTTTCTTGGCACAAAACAAGCCAATGTTGGATGTTGGTCAGCCATTCCTTTGGGAGGAAACCTTGCTCCTCATTCATTCTACAGAACAACTTCTGATATGATGAACCTTAAATGTTGTTTTTGGCCTTTATGATGAGGACCATCCTGTTTAAAATGGTGATCAGTTTCAGCTGAGTAGAAAACCCATCTTCCTGGAGGAGGAGATGACAAGGAAATGAGGAATTCTAAAATAGTTTGTCAGTTACCATTGTTGGGATTCTTGGCCTCTGGCTATGATGGTGGCTCACACATAAGGAAGTCAAAAAGCAGCACAGACAGCTGTCAATGCCCAAGGTTTCTGACAATATGTAAAGTACTGAAGATGAGAATGGCAGAGGACTGGGCAGCAAGAGATACCTGTTAGGGACACAAAGATGCCAGAGGTGAAGAGATGGAAGGTGCTTTGCAATCTAGATTTTAAAGATCATCTAAAAACTTTTAAAAAATTATTTTAAAGATTCTTACATTACAGAATCTCCAGGAGGTCAGCAGTAATGTTTTACAATTTTAATATTGAGCCAGTTTCTGGACTATAAGAAAGTGAAACTTCAAAAAAAAAATGTGTTCTCGGTGACTATTCTAGCTGCTAGCTTACATCTCCATTGTAAATTTTTAAGATTCAAAGCTCTCCATAAATATTTTACTTGTGGCTGGAAGAAATCTTCAGAGGGTTGGCTTGTATAGTCCTCAGCTTGAAAAATCTTTCCTTGACTCTGAAATTCTTGGCTGTGCCTTTGATCATTCCTCCCCCACCCCTTCCAAATACATTTCACAGTAACCTTGCTTCTAACAGTTATCTGAATTGGCTACTAAATTCCTTGGAAACCTAATTACATAATTCCTCATCCTAGACAGGGAAAGGTAATTTTGCCTATGATATGTCAACTTCCACGGACATCCTCTTAATGACTTATTCAGTTGACACTTTCATGTATTTAAAAAAAAAACGAGAAAGCTTGATTCTTAGTGGGTTTCAGTTTATTGTCCATCGGCTTCTTTGCAGATTTGGGTCTTTACACTCCTGACCCTTCCCGTTTCTTGCTGAAGCTTCCCTCCTCTGTGCATCTGTCAGCCTTTTGGTCTCTGTAAACCTACAACAGCTTCTTTTTTTCCAAGTCTGTTTTTGAAATCTATTGCTTTACACTTATTTTGGTCCAGGTCTGCCTCAGGCCTGCTAGATTAGGTTTGGCACTGGAATAAAATAAGATACTTTTGGCTCAACAGTGGCTCAACAGGGAGATGAGTCTTCCTGATTCTAAGCCCTGTACTCTCCTGTGGAACTGCCTACCTGCCCTTACCTAGTTGTAGGAGAAGTATATTCAACAAGAATAGACATGGAGGACATCTCAGGTAGATTCAGGTGTGCCTACATTGGCCATTATTTTCCATCAACCAAACATTGTGGAGAACCTGGAGTTTCTTGAGCTGTTTTGCACTCAGGTGACCAGGAAGTAATTACTAACAGATTAAGCCTATAGTCTCCTTAGCTTATCAAGCATTGAGGATGGTTTCAATACCTTTTAAGGAAGAACCAGCCTGACTTGCATGTGGGCAGGGTAATGTTTCTCTCATAACATTGTAAAATCTGTCAGGAATGAGGTGTGGCCTCAAATGATATTCCAAATGCCTAGATTGATACAATATGGAGCAATTGGTGGAAGACTCAAAGGTAGGTTTTGATTACACATATGGAAAAAGAAACCTTCTAACAAGCAAAGTTGTCTCAAAGAGGGATGGATTGCCTGGGGAGGGACTGAGTTCACTCTCACCAGAGGTCTTTGAATAGAGGGCCAGGGCTTCATTTTGGGGGAATGTTTTAGAAAGGTGTCTTGATAAGGTATAGATTGGATTAGTCTTGGAGATCTTGTCCAACTCTGAGATTCTGTAAACTAAAATATAATTAATATATTTTATTTTTATAGCATCTTCAATTTTCCAATATATCCTTCCCTTCCTCACCCTGAGAGCCATCTCCCATAAAAAGAATAAAAAAGTAGTTTGGCAAAACTAATTAAATTATTAATCAAGTCTGACAGTGTATGCTGTGTTTCCCCTTTATAATCCTCTCCCTCTACAAGGAATATAAGCTACTTATGAGGAAGGAATGTTTTATTCATGATATTTGTATTCTCAGCACCCAGCACAGTGCCTGGCAACAGAGTGGGAGCCTAATTAACCTTGATTATTGATCACTGATTGAAGGAGATGTGTTCTCATGGCTCTTGTTCAGTGCTAAGTTTGGTCACTGGCATCACACAGCATTTAGTTTTGATTCTTCTTGTCACTGTCCTTTCCCTTTGTGTTGCTGTAGTCCTTTGGTATTTTGTTCCTTTAGTTTGGCTTACTTTACTTTGTACAAATTCATGTGTCTTCCTCTGCCTCATTATATTTTTCATACTTATTTTTATAGCAAAGCAGTATTACTTCATACAAATGTGCCACCATTTGTTTATCTGTTCCTTAATCAATGGCCATCTACTCTGTTCCCAATTCTTTGCTACCACAAAAAGTGGTGCTATAAATATATTGGTGTAACTATTCTTATTCCACATATTCAGTCAGTTGCCAAATCTTACCATTTCTAACTTCACAACATCTCTCATATCTGACCCCTTCTCTCTACTCACATAGCTACTATCTTGGATCAGGTCCTCATGATTTCTCTTCCAGAGTTGGTCTCTAATAAGACTTCCTAACTGGCCTCCCTCCCTCAAGTACATCTTTCACTCAGCTCCCAATGATTTTCCTTAAATTCAGATCAGATTCAGATGGCCTTTATAGCCTTATCCCAACCTATCTTTCCAACCTCATTGGACATTACTCAGCTATCAGTGATTCAGATAAACTGGCCTTCTTGATGATCCTGAAACACAAAACTCCCACTCCTATATTTGCCATCTCCTGTGACTGGCCCACACTCCCTCCTCACCTCCTTCTCTTCCTTCAAGACCCAGCTCAAAGATTACCTTCAACATGAAGCCTTTTCTGATTGACTCCATCATTAGGGCTCTCTCTAACCACTCTATCCCTTAACTACCTTATATCTCTTCTGCATATATTCACATATCTACCTCATTAACATCTTCTTCTTCTGAGAAGATGGCTTTTATTCATTGTATTTATATTTCCAGGGCTTAGCACAGTGTCTGGCACACAGTAAGTATTTCATAAATACTTGTTGATTATTGATTGATAGATCAATTGAAGCAAAGGCTTGATGACCAATCCTTAGGCAAATTGTAAAGAGAATTTATTTTTAGGATTGGCTTGGACTTTATGCCCTCTGAGGCCTCTTCTAGCTCTGCAATTCTGGGATCATTTGACTTCTCTCAATGTATTCCTAATCCTCCTTAATCTCAAGTGCCTGCCCCAGTTTATCCTATTTGTACATAGTGGTTAGAATGTTGTCTCCCCTGTTAGACTGTGAACTCCTTGAGACCAGGGTCTAATTTTTGCCCTTCTCTGTTTCCCCAGAGCTTTGCATGGTGCCTGGTACATAATAGATTTTTAATAGATGCAAGCTGCCTGAATAATTGACCTATTGATAGGAATGATCTGTCCATGACTAGACATTTGAGTCAGACAAGGACCCAATCTGTCAAAAGTCATAAATCTTTTGAAATTGTGTTCTTTATTAAAGGCAAGCTGATATTTGCAGCTTTCTGTACTGTGGGCATGTCTCCCCAAGTTTTAGTATGCTGTGATCATACCCATAGGCGTGTAGGTCTACTCAAGATAACACATAGAATTAAGAGGCCCAAACGGCAGGGACACAGACCCCACAGAGTGAAGATAAAGCAATATGTTCTTGCCCTAATAATTTTCTGTGCCTAAAGGGATAGTCTATAGTATCTGCATAGGTTTCATTTGGCAAACACACAGAAACCTCTCAACTGTAAATGCCAAGTAATTATAGGCTTCTGCAAATGACTTAGGGATTACCCAAGGTAAGTTACTATGCAACTTGCTAGAGGAAAAAAAGTCCTCAGAATTTATCCTGTAATTAGTCTGTATGTACTATTGTCACACGCCAGGGAGGTGTCTTTTGGGCAGACGTGATATTAAACATACTTTAATAAGCATAAGAACGGTGTAATTTAAAACCAGGGTGCAGCTCTCTATGGGCAAAAAAGCTAGGCTAAGAATTGAGTTGAGTAGTGTTATGGGAGTTCAGTTTGCAGGAAAGATAATAATAGAGCTAAATGAAACTTGGTGGTTTCTGTTTTTCAGCAAAGTCCATGATTTTGTTTTCATGTGGGTTTGTCTCACCCTTTGAAGTGTGAGTTGGGCTTAGGATCTTTCAGAATTCAGACAAGAGGTTTTGGAAACAAGGGCCAGCATCTTCCAGGTTCCCAGCTTCTAATGAGCTCTGAGTCTTGGCAGGCATTTTGCTAAAGCAGCTGGGCCCCCTGAGGGAAAGACAGGAAGTGACATGTGCCAGGTGGGCCTAACCATGCCATCACCCTGAATACCACTTCCCCAGAGACCTGGATAGAAATAACTCAGGACCCTGGCACTAGCCCTGTGTCCAGCCTGGGCTCTGAAACTATTAATGGGGACGAAAATTATTGCAGAGAAGGAGACCATCTTCCTTGCCACCGCCAAGACTAATTGCTGACCAGCTTCCATCGATGAGGTAGGTAAGCCCAAGATCCACAGAAGTGATAGCTCCTCCACCCCACCCCCCAGGCCATTGGTCCTTCTGACTTTCTAGCTATCATCGCCCCCACCCCACCCCCAGACTCATCATGGAAATGCAGCCTGGCTACGTCTCTGTGGATGCTGCTGTCATAACTACTGAAGACCCAGAAAAGAAAATCATTGATCTTACATCCTTGGCACTGTCAGTGGTCCAGCATCAGGAACTGGAAACAACATTAAAGATGATCCAGTAACATCTGCTTTGCTTTTCCACCCTAAGGACCAGAGGGTCTTCCCATCTGTCTTGTGGGTATGTCTTACTCTCCATCTGTGTACTTGGCACAGTGCTTTGCATCTCATTCTTTCATTTGTCACTCAGAAATAGAATGATAAAAGATTGGGTTTCATTCATTCATCACTATTTCACTCAACAAACATTTATTAAATATCTACTACGCTGAAGACCTCTGCTAGGTGCTGTGGAGACTACAAAAATTGTACCTCCTTCCCTCAAGGGGAAAGGCCGCCTCAGACCTGCCACCGGGAAGACTTGGTTCAAATCCTGGCCTTGACACTCACTGGCTGTGTTTGTCTGAGCAAGTCACTTCCCCTCTCTGAACTTTGGTTTCCTTATCTGTAAAATCAAAATAGCGACACTGTGCTTACCTCACAGAGTTGTTGTAAGGCTTAAAAGATAATTAAAGTGCTTTGAAAATTTGAAAGTGCTATATAAATATCAGTTAATATTACTGTTAATCTGGTAAGAGATATAGGACAAGTATGCAAATAGCTACAATAAGAAAAGCCAGAGCGTGATACTTATTGGTATAATGGTATTCTAGGAATTTGGAGGAGAGAAAGATCCATTTGGACTCTGACCATCAGGGAAGGTTTTATGAAAGACATAGCACGTGAGCTGTACCTTGCATGACAGATAGGCTTTCCATTAGAAGTGTATGGGTATGGGGAGGGCATTTCAGGTGGAGAGAATGGAATAATCAGTCACGGAGGTGAGAAAGGGCAAAGCCTATTAGGAGGTGAACTTTAGCTGTCATCCACTTTAGGACCTCCCCAAGTGCAGGATTTATTCTGATAGCGCCCCATGTGAGATGTTTATCCATTCCCCGTTTTGATACCCCCAGTGGCTCACTGCCTCATAACAGAGTTCATTCCCTTGTCCCTAAGATCACGTCAGACAATTCTAGTTTTTAGAAAGTTTTGTGTTTTATGGAGTTAGCCTTACAATGCTTTGTCAAGCAAGTCTACTTTTTCTTCTTCCTTCTTTTGTCCCTTCTTTTGTTTGTTTGGACTCTAATTGAAAGGAAACTTAAAAGGTGATGGCAGCTGCCACTTTGTAAGGAAATGCCACGGGCATGCAGAGCTTGGTGAGCTGCAGGGGAGCAAAACTTTAAGAGTGGGACGCCCTCAAATCTGGCCGGAGGAACTCAGAGAGATGTGCACTCTGCTAAAAGAACTTCATTCACTGGTCCTATCAAGAAAGGACCTGGGGGCAGCTAGGTGGCACAGTGAGTAAGAATGTCTTCCCTGGGGTCTGGAGGACCTGGGATCAGTTCCTGCCTCAGTACTTAGCACCCACACATTAATAACTAGCCATGTAACCTTGAGCAAGTTACTTAACCCCAATTGCTTAAAAAAAAAAAGAGAGAGAGAGGACCTGGCAGGCAGGAAACTTCCTGTTCATAGAATTACATAACAGCCCAGTCATGCCAGCAAAGATAGGGAGGGCAGGCCCAAACTTATTGTAGGGAGGGTTATGGGAAAACTAGACCCTGAGAGCCATGAGGAACTGTAGACGGCACAATGTGTCAGAGCAATGACATGGCAGCCCCCAAAGCTAATGTGATCTTGGGTTGCATTAAAGAGGAATGTGACTTCCAGGAACCCAGAGGTGACAGTTTCATTGTGCCCTGGTCAAGCTTCATTTGGAGCCCTGTGTTCAGTTCTCAGTATCCTAATTTCAGAATGACATTGGACAGTATTCAGAGGAACATAACCAGGAAAGAGAGTATAGGGCCTGTGAAAAGAATTAGGGATGCTCAGCCTGGAAAAGAGAAGACCTTGGAGGGCACATGCCAGCTTTCTTCAAGTCTATGAAGGGATGTCTCGTAGACTAGGCATTAGATTTGTTCTCTTTGACCCTAGAGGCCAAACTGAAAATCATGGAGGGGATGTGGAGGAAGCTACAAAGAGACTCATTGAAACGTGACACAGGGAAGAAGTGTCTGACAATTCGAGCTGCTTAAAATATAATGAAACATTAGAGGAAAGTCTTCTAGCAGAGCTTGGATGACCACATGCTAGGTGTATTTTCAGGATGGGTGGGACAGATTGGCTACTGCACTCCCTTAGAACTCCAATTCTGGAATTCTGTGATTCTGGAGAGAAAGACTTTGGACCAAAGATCCTGAGTTTTCATCAAAGAGATAAACAGAGCCCCTGAAATATCCCAAGGCTCTTGCTGGGAAAGTTCCCAGAGAAGGAATATTCTAGCCCTGATTCTGAGATAACTTCCTGCTTTAACTGATCGATTTCACTAATTCTATTTTTAGTTCTTTCTACCCACTGAAGGAAAATAAGTTCTGTCAGCACTATCTACATTTTAGAGCCTTGGAAAAAAGCTCCAGTTGCCCCTTCCCCCTTACTTCTCTGTTGCTGTTGCATTTATAAACAGATTGTTTCATGAAATGTGTTTTTTTCATATTATGACTTTAATTTTTAATTTTTTTCTTCTGAAGCTGGGGCTTGCATCTTGAAATCTAACGAGGACAGAACTATATGCCTGAAAAGTGTAATCAATTTGAAAATAGATTAACGACACAGGTCTCTACCCTGCCTCCCTCCAGCTGCTCCTCTCTCACCCTCACTTTTCAGTCCCTCCTAGTCTTATAAATGCTGGGGTGATTTTACATCTGATGGCAATGTGTGCTCAGCTGAAAAAATTAACTTATTTAAAAATCTTTAATAAAATTATTATTTGTCTGCTGCCAATTTTTCTCTTTCGGACTCAGCTTTTTTTTTTGGTCTGGCCTGAGGCTCATGGGCCCACATTAATTTTTATGACTGTGCTAATGGAAAGTTTCTGCCCCTTCTTTTCTCACTTCAGGCATGAAATGAAATAATTAGCTCCCATAAGGTAAGGAGGATCACATCTCATTGAATATTTGGAACAAATATCCATGAAATCTATAGCTAATGCCCAAACCTCGTTTTAGTGATCAGTCTTTCTCTCTATGAAACATTGTACCCAGAACTGTTACCAGAAAACAAAAACAGGCAGATTTGAATTTCATCTCTTTTTCCTTCAGCTTGATAAAATACCTTAATGCACAGAGTTCAGGAGGAGCATTAAGGCAAAGTTATGGGGAGAAGGGGAATTCTCCAGGTTTTGAATTTGGGTACTCTACCCTCCCTCATTACGTTTCCAATGAACAGGTTTTTTTGTTGTTGTTTTATTCCCATTTTCATTATAGTGAAAGGGAGGGATAGTCCAATGGAAAGCACTCACATATTTTCATTGGCATCCACACAACATCTAGAGAGATCTAGAAAAAAGCCCTGGGCATCTGGGGGGGGGGTGCTCTGGTTAAAGACTGATGGGAAATCATGGCAGGGTCTCCCCAGAGGCTGCCTTAGCATGGAGAGGTCACAATCTGCATCATTGGAGTGAATATCTACATCAGAAAATTCTCAAATCTACCAAAGTGTCAGAAGTTTATTTATCATTTTAGAATTTAATTAAGATCAGCCTCTTCTGATGATTGTGAGATGTCCACTTCAAGGAAGTTGTCATTGAAGGGTTCAAGGAAGGACAGTGTTGGGGCAGCAGAGGCTGTTGTGATGCCCCCTAGATAAAAGGGCTTTGAAATGACCTTGAACTCACAGCTCTTGGCCTCTTCTGGGGTCCTGTGGGCACTTTGTGATGGAAACATTTGGTCCAGCCTCACCTGACAGTTTGCTGGTAGCCCACAAGGGCAGGGAAGGGTACTGTAAAGTCAATTAAGTTTTGTTGACCTTTACAGTGATTCTTAAGCAATGTAGGGGTGGAGTTCAAATCATCCTTTAGTCATTGGTTAGCAAGTCCCTTCCCCTCTCTCAGCCTTGGTTTGCTTCTATGTGTAGAATGGGGATAGTAATAGCATCTGCCTCACTGGGTTGTTGTAGAAATCAAATGAAATTATTTATACATATATAAATAATATACACATAAATTATATATAATAAATATATAGGATAAAGTCATACAATATAAATATAGAAAATAAAGTATAAAGACTATGTAAATAAAAATATAAATTCTAAATATATAATATGTAACATAAATTCACATACACAAAGTTCTACATAAATGTTAGCAATTATTACTATGAATGAATGAAACATAAGTAGAGCTTCCTATGTGCAAAGCTTCCTGCTCAGCACCGGGAGACACGTAGAAATGGAAGGCAGTGCCTGCTCTCAGTGATCTGTTCTAACAGACAGATGCACTTTGGAGGCTTCTAACTCATGACAGACACGTCCCCACTCCTTAGGGAGCAGAGGACAGTGCATCTTCTTGGGTTATTTCTTTTTTTTTCCTTTTTGCTTTTTGGAGGGCAATTGGGGTTAACTTGCCCAAGGTCACATGGCTAGTTTTTTTTTGTGTTAAGTGTCTGAGGCTGGATCCGAACTCAGGTCCTCCTAACTTTGGGGCCTGCATTCTACTCACTGTGCCACCTAGCCCCCCCTTTCTTGGGTTATTTCCACTGAAATAAGCCCTTTTATTTCTGGAGTTGAGCCATGTGATAATGTCCCAGATGTTGGCAGTGGAGGCGAGGCTTGTGGCACCTTCAGAAGCCATTGCTGGAGGATGAATGTGGGGGCCCCCTTCACAAACACAAGCAGTTAGCCCCTCAGTCTTTTCTCCAACTTAGGATCACAGGTTTGGGAAAGTGAGATATCTCAGAGCCCCACCCCTTTTATTTTACTGAGGAGGAAACTAAGGCAGAGCAGGGAGATTACTGTTCACATCACATAGGTAGTAAGTGACAAAGGCGGTATTGAGCCCAGGTCTTCCGACAGCAGACCCAATGTGGTTTCTGTTGTTCTGTGACTGTTCTCTTTGTCTCAGCATTCCATTTGTCTCTATCTAGTTCTTCCTGCAAAGATCTTGGGAGTCAAATTCTTTTGCACAAGTAGAGTTTCTAGCCAATCAGTGCAGGTTACTTACCCATTTACTCTATTTTAGTTCTTAAAGGCTCATGGGATTCTCTGAAAGGGGACTCAAAGACAGTTCAGTCCAACTCCCTACTGTGAAAGGAGGTCCTTTGTTTCCCCATTTACAAAATGAAGAGGTGGTCTCTTCTAGTTCTAAATATGAGGTTTGAGTGCTGATGACTCAGGACTGAAGTCCAGCTCAGTCACCTTTCTTATATGACCGAGTTAGTCCCTATACCAGGTGGTGCCTCAGTTTCCTCATCTGTAAAAACAGGGCTTTGGATTAGATGAATTCTGACTAAAGTTTCTTCCAGCTTTAAAATTCTCTGCTCCTTTGAACCTGTTAGGGAACAATGATAGCAGACTCATTCTTGGGTGTTTGGTAGCTGTGAAAGGAAATGGAGACCATCTTTAACAACCCAGTGCTTCTGTGAATTCAGATGAGTATATCCACTAAAACCCTATTGCAAAGCCTCTCACCAAGCTTCAGGTTAAGCCAGCCTTCTTCCTCTTCCCACATCATATCCCCATTCTAGAGGTATGGTGAGTTCTTCTAAGATGGAGCTAATGACATCTCATGGTCATCATGTTGTAGTGGAAAGAATGTTTAGCTTAATGGGAAGACCTGAGTATAGATGTCGGCAGCGCCACTAAAAACTGAGAGACCTCAGGCAAGTCACACAATATCTGTGAGCTCTGGTTTCCTCCTTCATGCCTTCTGGGGTCCTTTCTATTAGATTTGATGTCATTAGGTTCTATAACAGAATGGAAATATCAGGAGCCCTTATTGAAATTGAGCCTGGCACTCTCACCTGAATTTAGTGCATTGTTCTTGTTTGGTCATTTCTGACTCTTCCTGACCCCATTTGGGGTTTTCTTGGCAAAAATACTGAAGTGGTTTGCCATGTCCTTCTTCAGCTCATTTTGCAGATGAGGAAACAGAGGCAAACAGGATGAAATGACTTGCCCAGGGTCACACAGCTAGCACATTTCTAAGTCTGGATTTGAACTCAGGAAGAGGAGTCTTCCTGACTCCAGGCCCAGAGTGCTGTGCACTGCATTAACTAGCTGCCCCATTACTGCATTAACTACTCACATTCCTAGATCTCTTTATGTTTTGTGATGAGCCTTTCTCACAAGGTCCCAGTGAGAGAGGTAGGTATTGAGGGGCCTCTCCCTTTTTGGGTCTCTGATTTCATCCACATGAAAATTTCCAGACATGGGACTTGACTGGTCACTTCTCAGTAACATAGAGCCTCAGGGAAGATATTGCCTGGGGGCATGGAGAGATTAGTGATTTCCCATGAAGCCTTGTTCTAGCTCAGCCAGCTTGTGCTAAAGGCAGGACCTGAACTCAGAGCTTCCTGACTCAAAGTGCCAGCCCTTCATCCACTGGATCCCACTGGCTCCCAATGGACTATTCTCATCTCATCCATGTGAAAATGGAGGTTCTAGGGGAGGCTAGGTGGCACAGTGAGTAGAGTGTCGGCCCTGGAGTCAGAAGGACCTGAGTTCGGATCCGGCCTCAGACACTTAACGCACACACAAACAAAAACCTAGCCATGTGACCTTGGGCAAGTTACTTAACCCCAATTGCCCTCCAAAAAAGCAAAAAAAAAAAAAAAAAAGAAAGAAAGAAAATGGAGGTTCTGAAGAGGTTAGCTGCCTTGCCAGTTAGCAGGGACCCTCATATCAGAGATAGAATTTCAGCCTGCTCTTGTCTTAACATCTAGCACTCTGCTCAGTGCACCAGACCACTGGCTAAACTCCCAGCACCCCTTTCCCTCCCCCCTCCCCCCGCCCCGGTGACTGACAGCTAGGTGGCCTGCCTGTGATGGCTAGGCTGTGACACCAGCAGAGGGGCATCCTCTGACTGAGAGTGCTCCTCTCTCTCTTGCAGTCGTTTTCACTGGCCGCCCCTCTGGCCCTGGATGCTTTCTCCTCATCTCTGCCTCTGGCCTTCTGGGATTCTTGCACATATCCCCTAGAGTCCTGAGCCCTCCCTGGATCATCTCTGATTTATCCTGCTTATACCTCATTTGTACACAACTGCTTACTGTTGTCTCCCCCATTATGCTGTGTACTCTGTGAGAGCGGGGGCTGGTTTTTACTTTTATCTGGATCCCTACTGCTTAGCACTGTGCCTGGTACATAGTAAGCGCTTAATAAATGCTTGTTGACTTGACCTGATAGATACCTTGCTTCACAGAGGGTCCTTTCCTGCCTCAGTTCCCCAGAATTCCACTCTGCTGACCTTCCAGGGGTACTTTTCCATCTGCTATCCCCAACGGGGTGATTACCACGTTTCTGCTGCTTTCCCAGCATTATGAATGGTGTAGATTTAATAAAGGTCCTGCTCTGTAAGTATGCCCTGAGGGGGCGAGCAGAAAGGCAGCAGTTACATAAGTCAAGCAAATGAAATAAAACAGAATCCAAAGAGTTGGAGAAATGGGTTATTTAAAACAGCTCGGGCCCTCTCTTGCTTTCCCAGAGCAGGCCTCCCTTTCACCTGGAGGCCTTCTGTCTGCCAGCCCCAGGAATTCCATAAATTCCCCTTGCAGGAATGGCCAAATTCTCCCAGGGAGTCCTGGAGAGGGAGAGACAATGGGGCAGCTGTGCCTTTAGAGTCAGACTGGTCCTAACCTAGCACACGTGTTTTCTGGGCAAATCTTTTTTTTAAACACGAAACTGCCTCTGTCGGTGTATGATGTGATCTTAACCATGTCTCCATGTGGCTGCTGGGGCGATGATGGATAAAAGCTTTTGTATGTGATTAGATCACGTCTCCTCACATTCTGTTCCTCGATTTACAAGCCAGACTAAATTACAGGATTTTGCAGCAAAAGTCTTCCACTTGAAACCGTATTCTGTGGTAAGGACAGCTGACACTTGTACAGAGCTTTAAGGTTTGCAGAGATCATTTCACTTCACCTGACCCTGATGGCGACTCTCAGAGGTGGGTAGTACTATCATCCCTTCTTTACAGATGAGAACACTGAGACTTAGAGAGCTCATGTGACTTACCCAGGATTATGCAGCGAGGACATGTTGGAGGGGAGATCTGAACCCATGAGGCTAGATGACTTGTGTGAGGTCACACAACTGCAGGTCTTCCTGACTGTGAGGCCAGCTCTCTACCCACTAGGTGCCCTGACTTCTCTATGACCTGACTATGCTTTCTAAAACTCTCACTCTAATTCATCAAATCAGTTCTTTCCCCTATCTCTCACCCTGGGATGAACAATGAGGAGTCTTCACCGGCTCCTGACTTCAGACTAGGTTCACATTTTATGCATTTTCTGTCGACTTGTTTTAATAGGAAACACGTCTTTAAAAGTGATATTTTCAAACATTGCAATAGATATGGGATCTCATCTATCTGGATGTCCCTTCCACCAATGCAGATTGTACCCCCTGGCCCATATCTGCCTGTCCTGGGCCTCTTGCCTTTGTCTTCCCACAGGGCCTCCTCAGAAAGGTCACCAGACCAGGCAAAGATTCTTCCATATACAGAATAAATGGAAGATAATCTGAAAGGGGAGGGCATGAGCATCTGGGACACCAGGGAAGGCCTCCTGAAAGAAGAGGAGCTTTGAGATGAATCTTGAAGAAAGCCAAGCAGACTAAGAGATAGTGGGGAGGGGGAAAAGCATTTTAGGCGTAGAGGACAGGTGGCATAAAGGCACAGAAATGTGAGCTGGAGGGTGGCATTTGAGGAGCCACATGTAGGCCAGTGTAGCTGGACTGTGGAGTACCCAGAGGGAAGTCAACTGTAAGAAGCCTGGAAAGCAGAACAAGAAGAGATTATGAAGGGCCTTAAATGCCAGAGGACTGATTAGAAATAAATAGCCCCCTGATGATTAATACCAAGCGAGGTAGGAGATCAGGAGGCAAAGACATCAAAGGCGTTTACCATTGCCATCCAGCATGGAGTCCAGATGGAAAAGGGGGACGTTGTGGATGGGATTAACCTCAGTATCAGCCCTGCCAACCGTGAGGTGTTCCAGAACCTCTTAGATCAAATGTAGAATCACATATACATGATGTTGATATAGAAGAAGAAATAAAGGATATTATTAGAAACTATATATATTTTAACATTTATATAGCATTTACTGTGTGTCAGGGACTTTACAATGATCTAATTTCATCCTTAAAAAAACTTTAGGAGGCAGATGAGGCAGAGTTAAGTGACTTGCTTGGAATTATAAATCGGAAGTGTCTGAGGCTGGATTTGAACTCAGGTCTTCCCGACTCTAGGTAGCTAGGTGACTCAGTAAATAAAGTGCTGGGCCTGGAGTCAGGAAAACTCATCTTGAGTTCAAATCTGGCCTCAGACACTTACTAGCTGAGTGACCCTGGGCAAGTCACTTCACCCTGTTTGCCTCTGTTTCCTCATCTGTAAAATGAGCTGGGGAAAGAATTGGCAAACCACTCCAGTATCTCTGCCAAGAAACCCCAAATGGAGTCAAGAAGAGTCAGACATGACTGAACAACAGTGATTCCTGTCATTTAGGAGATGGTCAATGTAAGCTCCTTTTGGCCATAAGCCTGAGTCTATCCCAGGTAACAGAGTAGGCTGAATTTTGGCATCAAAACCACAGCATCATCAAACGGGAAGGGACCATTGAACTCCTTTATCAGCTCCCTCTTTTCACAGATGAGCCAGCTGAGGCCAGAGAAGTTAAATGACTTGCCCAGGGTCACACTAGGGCCTGAACTCAAAACAGAAATCTCCTACATTTTTGTTCCTCCCCAAAGGGAGAATGAAAGGAATGAGCTGTGAGTGAGGTGTGAGGAGCTAAGAAAGAGCTGGTTGAGCTCCATTTATATTTTAATTGAAAATCAGAGTTAGATGGAAGGGTTTCTTATCTCTTTATGACCTCTTTTTATTGATTATCTTAAACTCCCAGGTGTTTCTCTGTGGTTACTATGACAAAACCTTCCTGAAACCCTATAGAAGAGCTATCTGCTTATTTCAGAGCCAGCAGGGAAGGGGATCATGGGAACAGCGAGCATTTATACAGCACTATTTAAAGGTTTGTGAGGCGGCTAGGTGGTGGAGTGAGTGGAACATTGGCCCTGGAGTCAGAAGGACCTGAGTTCGGATCCGGCCTCAGACACAACGCACATGCAAACAAAAACCTAGCTGTGTGACCTTGGGCAAGTTACTTAACCCCAATTGCCCTCCAAAAAAAAAAAAAGGTTTGCAAAGCACTTTCCATGTTATGTCATTGGATCCTAAAACCATCCTTGGACTTGGGTGTTTTCTGCCATGCCACCTCTCTGCCCCACATAGAGGAATCAGAGCTAGAAAATACCTGGTCTGGTGCAGCTCTTTCATTTTTCTGGTGAAGAAAGTGAGATCTCATAAAGTAAAATGGTTGGCCTGCAGCCCTCCCAGGTTGTGGGCAGCCTGAATCTACGGTTCCCAAGATCACACTGCCCTTCTGTGGCCCCTTCTGTGGGGTCATGGATTCAGAGCTGGGAGGCACTCTAAAGGTCATTCAGTCTAACAGCTGAGAGAGAAATTAGGTGACCTGCCCAAGGTCACCTGCCTGAGGTGGGGTTGGAGCTCAGGTGTGCTGCCTCCAAACCCAGCCCTTCACTCAGCAGGCACCTTGGGGGAGATGAGCCAGGGGGCTTACTCCTTTGTCTAATGAAGGCTTTGAGGTCTCATCCATCCTGGTATTCTGATAATCTGATGTTCTACCTTGTGAGGCTGTTGTGAATGTAGCACCTGGAAAGCTTGAGAGCACCCTGCAAAATACAGACAGCACCCTTTCAGCTTTAAGTGAAAAAACAAAAATGGCCACACGATGGCGCCAAACCCTCAGTAGTTGACATGGCTGGTTGGCTTTAGATTGGATTTTCTTTGAGAAAAGCTGCAGCTGGAATACTGTAAAAAATCCTGAGAATGGGTTCCATTTCTTTGTATTTTCAGAATAACCCATCATCATCCATGCATCAGGCCTGGCGGGGGTGGGGGGGCAGTATCGTTATTCTTATTTTGGTGTTCAGTTGTTTCAGTCCTGTCTGACTCTCTATGACCCCATTT
This sequence comes from Gymnobelideus leadbeateri, assembly GCA_011680675.1. NCBI lineage: Eukaryota > Metazoa > Chordata > Mammalia > Diprotodontia > Petauridae > Gymnobelideus > Gymnobelideus leadbeateri. The sequence continues at coordinate 748,725 of WOXC01010304.1, forward strand.
GGGGTTTTCTTGGCAAAGGAACCACTGGGGTGGTTTTGCCATTTCCTTCTCCAGCTCATTTTACAGATGAGGAAACTGAGGCAATCTGGGTGAAGTGACTTGCCTAGGGTCACCTGGCTAGGAAGTGCCTGAGGCCAGATTTGAACTCAGGAAGATGAGTTTTCCTGACTCCAGGCCTGGCAATTCTATGCATTGTTCTATCTACCTGCCCTATTCTCATTTGACATGTGGAGAAACTGAGGTAAGGTAAATGTTCTATGATAAACCAAGGACTATATCTACACTGGAACCCAGAGCCCTCACTTTCTAATTTAATTCTCAGGTTACTGGTTAATGGTCTTGCTGCTTGTTTGACACGAATCAGCCAGATTTTAGAAAAAGCAAGAGCAGAATAGGTGAATCTGAAATGTTTTCTTTTCATATAAAAGGACACTTCATATAAAATATGTGAATATTATATGAATATATATGAACATATATAACAGGAGACTTCAAAAATGTCACGAAGAGCATTAGAAGAAATTGGGATTTTTTTTTTTTTGCTTTTTTCGGGGGGAGGGCAATTGGGGTTAAGTGACTTGCCCAAGATCATATGGCTAATTTTTGTGTTAAATGTCTGAGGCCAGATTTGAACTCAGGTCCTCCTGACTCCAGGGCCTGTGGTCTATTCACTGTGCTACCTAGCCACCCCAGAAATTGGGATGTTTAACCCGGAGAAGAGAAGATGACTTGGTAGTTGTCATCATGTATTAAGCTTACATACTTTGGCCACATGATAAGGAGATAGGACTCCTTGGAAAAGACCCTGATGTTGGGAAAGATTGAAGGCAAAAGGGAAAGGAGACAGCAGAGCATGAGACAGACAGGTAGTATGGAAACAACAAACATGAACTGGGTCAGACTTTGAGAGATAGAGGAGGACAGAGGGACCTGGCGTGCTATGGTCCATGGGATCACAAAGACTTAACAGGAGTGAAAGACCAAACAACAACAATTTAAAAGGCTGCTCTGTGGATAGAAGATCAGACTTTGGTGTGGCCCAGAGGGTAGAGCTAACAACAGTGGATAGAATGAAAGGAAGCAGAGGTAGACTTAGTATGATGAAGGACTTTCTCATGATGAGCACTATCAGAAAAACTTTTTTGATAGGGAGTGAGTTTCCTGTGGGTGGAAGTGTGCAAGAAGAGGCTAGATAATCAGGGCTGCTGTAGAGGGGATTCTTGCACTAGGTTGAAGGTTCAAAGAGATTACTTTTAGGTTCTCTTCCTGCTAGAGGATTCTATAATTCTATATTGTGAAGAAACTCTAGAATCATGAGAAAAGAATACCAAAATGACTATATGGAATGATTATAAGCCATAGAGGACCAGATGAAGGGATCTGGGTGTTTGTTTGTTTGCTTGTTTTAGCAAGAAAAGAAGGGAAAAAAAGAGAGAGCATTTAGAGAATCACAGAATGGAAGAAGTGGAAAGGGCCTCAGGCAATCATTGGCTACAACTAAAGGATGAATAATAATGCTCTCCAACAAATCCAATGGCTGCCCATCCATTATGTGGAGATCTCAAGTGAGGGGGAACTCACTATTAATCATTTTTTTCAATTAACAAGCATTTATTAAGTGCCCACCATAGGTCAGGTCCTGTGCTAAGGGCTAGATACACAAAAGTAAAACAATCTGTACCCTCAGGAATGCTTATATTCTAAAGAGGTGGAGGAGACAACTTAGACTTATAAGTATGTATATAATATACCTACATAGGGTGTTCTAAGAGTCTTAGTGGGGGTTTAAAAATGGTATACCCTTGGGGCAGCTAGGTGGAGCAGTGAATGGAGCACCAGCCCTGGAGTCAGGAGGACCTGAGTTCAAATGTGGCCTCAGACACCTAACACACACACACAAATCTAGCTGTGACCTTGTGATTTAAGCCCAATTGCCCTACCTTCCCCCCTCAAAAAAAAAAAAAAAGCAAAAAATGATATACCCTCAGGAAATAAAATTTATTTAGTACTATCCAAAAGGAATTGAGGGCAGGTAGGTGGTCCAGTGGATAGAATGCCAGACCTGGAGTCAGGAAGACTCATCTTTCCAAGTTCAAATCCGGCCTCAGACACTTTCTAGCTGTATGACCCTGCGCAAGTCACTTAACCCTGTTTGCCTCAGTTTCCTCATCAGTAAAACGAGCTGGAGAAGGAAATGGCAAACCACTCCAACACCTTTGCCAAGAAAACCCCAAATTGGGTCACAAAGAGTCAGACACGACTGAAAACAACTGAACAATAAAAAGATTTCATTAGCTTTTCTGGCTGACCAAACACACTGTTGAATTATATAGAGTTTGCAGGCTACTAAAAGCTCAAGATATTTTTCTGACAAGCGTGTCTAACCATGCTGTCCCCATCTTTTACACATGAAGTTGATTTTTATACCTGAATATAATATTTTAAATTTATTTCTATTAACTTTTTTTCTTAATAGATTCAACCTTTTGTCCTTAACTGTCATAACCTCTTTGAATCCTGACTCTTTTCTTTATGAGGCAGATGCCAAACTACTCCACAGAAAATAAAAGTGACTGTAACTTAACAGGCAGGAAGCAATTGGCTGTCCACTTGGAATTAATGCAGCATCAGCTGTAGTGGAATCAAATCATTGGTTTGTTAAAGTAGAGGTAAAAATCCAAACCACATTATAAGAAAGGATGAAGATGAGAAGCTGCTGTGTAGAATCCTAATGTCACCAACCTGAATTATTTATACAAGTTGTTACTCTGAAGAAAAAAGGAAATTGTTAAAAGTGAAGATACAAACTTTGCCAGCATTTCTCAGAAGTGTTGAACCAATGTGAAACAACCATCACATTGAGGAGGCCAAAAGAATCCAAAACCCCCTATATCTAATAAACAAACACTATGTCTTTGCCAAATAGAAAGACATGGTATCTGAGAACAGCACCTGTTTAGAGTATTTATTATTCTCTTAAATTGTTTTAAGATAAATTTTTATCACTATATTTTGTTTTGTCATAATATTTTTGAGAATTCATTTCAAAATCTATACCATTCTACCCAGAAAGTTATCCTTTATAATAAAAATTGATAAAGAAAAAAGCAGATCAGAAAAATTAATCAACAGATTCCTTGCATCCATTCTGTTGAGTCTGACAGTAATGCTCTGGAATAGAAAAATCTGAAAAGACCTCAAAGAAAGTCTCCTTCCAGCACATTGAGTAAGTAGATCTTCTGTGCAGGATTTCTATGAGGATATGCACAAGAATCACTCACAGAAAGGGTATGGCTTGTACTATTTGACATAATGTTGACATCATTCCCATAATGTTGAGACCACAGATTTGATTAGAACCTTCCCGTATCCAGACTTTCCCTTGTTCTGAGGTTTCTTTTGTGGGACACTTATATACACTTATTTGTTCTTGTGTATATATATATATATATTTATAGTTTCCTGCAAGTGAGTGCAAGGCCCTTGAGGGCAGGGACTATTTCATTTTTTGTGTTCTTATTTCTAGGGCTCTGGTCAGTACAAAGTCCAGCATATGTTGTTGTTGTTCAGACGTCTCTGATGCTTCATGACCCCGTTTAGGATTTTCTTAGCAAAGATACCAGAGTGGTTTGCCGTTTCCTTCTCCAGCTCATAGTAAATGCTTAATAAATGCTTGATTAATTATCAATAATTGTTAGTTGGATTAGGGCACCTTTCCTCTTTGAAAGTTGGCTGCCAAGGAATGTGTGCAGAATATGTGGTTTAGATACTAGGCTCAGAGTTAGGAGACCTGGACTGTGGTTCCACCTCTAACACTCTGTACTTATTAGGTCTCTTTGGATAGTTCACATATTCTCTTTATGAGTTTCGATTTCTTTATCTCTGAAATGAAGGAATTGGACTAACATTCCAAAGGTTCCTTCTAGATTTGCATTGGTCCTTGTAGCTCTGAGATTTCATGATTCTAACATGACTTCTCCAGTGCTCTTAGCAATGGTGTTATTGCAACCTGTGGGTCATTTCCCAAGGAGATTCCTTTGAAAGTCAGCACTGGTTAGAAGGTATATGTTCAGACAGTGTGGTAGTCCGGTAAGTCTCACTAGTTTCTTGATCTTGGACTTTCTGTTCAAGACATGCTTCCTTTTGTTCCTGGAACTCTCCCAGCAGCCACCACTGACTTGCTTTTCTGAACACCTTAACTATCCAGAAACTCCCATGTTCTAAGCTTCCAGCCTCATTAATTCACTCCCCTGCCTATGAGTTCAGGTGTGGGAAACCAGTCAGACATACCAGACCCTGCTCCCCATCTGTGTCTCTGAGCATCCCTTTTATGTGGGATGACCCACATGTTGCTGCATTAAAATGGACCAGAACCTGGTGTAACCTGGGTGACAGGTCTGGGGGCTGCCTCTCAGTGGATCTTTCATTCCCTTCCTCTTCCTGATCAGAACTGAAGATCATCTCGCCCATTTTCCAGATGCCTCTCTGCTTCTCTTGAAAACTGACTTTACCTTTGTCTCTGTGGTAACCATGATTCAGACAGACCCTTTCCACTCTTCTCTTGCCACCCAGCCCATATTTTCTAGGGTCTCAAATGAATAATATATTATTTTATATTACATATAGATATATTACATTATCATACTATATTAAAATAAATACCCACATACTTTCCCTTTTGTGAATTCAGATTGCCAAATAAAAGCCCATTTTCTTTAGCACTTATTATAGCATGTCTGCTTCTGCCATAGAAATGTCTAACTTCCCCCAAACTACAATGGACTGGGATGAATTTTTTAAAAAAGTCACTAACTGTTTTATAGTCATACCTCATATGTTCTCTACCCCATTACCGTGAAAAATAAGTCTCAGAGAAATAACACTCTATGACTTTAAGATATTGCTGACTAGTTAGTTATGCAGTGTGGGTTGGCAATAAATCTGAAAATGACAAGATGTTTCCAGTGGGCTTTTAAATCAATGAAAAAATTCAGTTCCTTGCACAGTGGCTCCTTCTTACAGTTGACATGCCACAAAAGTATGGCAGCTACCAAGAGGTGTCTAAAATTCCATCTGGAGCCACTTTCCTTGCTCACACTCACACTGGTGAAGGGGGTCCTCAGAAGGTGGCTGATGACTTCTTCCTTTAGGTTTCTAAGAGTAAACCTAAGAGATTAGCTCCCAAGCTTATGTGATTGCCATTATTAATCAACTAAGTGCTATCCATTAGATTTCCTGAGAAAATCTAGGGAGAGCAAAAACATTTTCCCTTAACTCCGAGGCTCATTCTTTTTTACATACAAAGTCTCTGGGGACAATGGGCTCAGACTTGAAGGACAAAAGCACTCAGGTACACATGTGCAGAATTTATGGGGCCCAGAGTATTTCCTTGCCCTTCTCCTTTCATGGAGTTTCTCTGAAGCTCCCCTTAGATACAGCTCTCTGTTGTGCTCTGAGGACCAGTGCCTTTCTAGAGTCCTTGGCTGGCCATGTGTTCCTGAGTACATGGCAAATTTGTTCTTTTGTGTCTGTGATCTTCAAGGTTTCTAATCCTCAAAGCTGCCACTTTCCTCAGGTGATTCTTTTTCCTGAGAAAGCATCACTTTCTCGGGTAACATCTATTTTTAGGTGTTTCATAATTCTATCATCAACCATTCCTTCCTCCTTTGGTTTCCACTGAATCCTCTGATGGCTCTCTTGACATTTCAAAGTTTACATGGTTATAACTTGATTAATTCCATCCCTGGATATGGATTTGCTAGGATCATGGAAGAACAAATACAAAAGGAACAAAGGTGCCATGTGCTCATGGACACATGGCAGTCGGATTGGGTAAGTTGTTTTGCTGATGTTCTCCCTGCTAGTACCTCAGAAAAATTCTTTTTGACAAGCTTTCCTGGAGGAGAAGATCAAAGGACCACAGAAAAGCACATTATTTCTTTTATTTGCACTCAGTTCTAGCTCAGCAACTCATGTCATAATTGGATAGGAAGCAGGCAGAAAAAAGCTCTCTCTCTCTCTCTCTCTCTCTCTCTCTGTCTCTCTCTCTCTGTTTCTCTCTGTCTGTCTGTCTGTCTCTCTCTCCATATGCATGTCCTATGTACTGAAACCAAATGAGGAAATATCTCAGACCACTTCAAAAACTGACCCCCAATTTGGCTAATTCCCTGTTACCTACTTAGAGCATTTTTAAAAAAGATATTCTCAGATTCATAGTCTAATCACTCAGAATCAGTTGAAGTCGCTGGAGAGAGGTATAGAAGCAGAACCCAATAAAACCCTCCTTTCTGAGTAGAAGGCCAATTGAGAAGTCAGCCTCAGTCTTCTAAACATCTGTTACCTTGGATACATTTTTTGATCTCTAAATAGCCGAGGTTCCCCAGCACCACTCACTGTATAACACCAAGTCTTCATATAGCACTTGAAGGCATGTAAAGCATTTTACATTCATTAGCTCACTAAAGTGCATTTGGCAGTACATTGTGGTGAACAGAAGTCAGAGGATTTGGATTCAGATTGTAGCTCCATATTCCAAGCATGACACAGACTGTGTTGCATCACCTTCTTGGGCCTCAGTTTGCCCATCTGTAAAATGAGGGGGTTGCATTAGGTGATGTCTACGATTCCTTTCAGCTCTGAATCTAGGGTGCTCTGCTTCTAACTTTCCTCCCTCTAGGCAAGTTGACTTCATCATGCCTCGTTTTTGCCCCCGTGGGATAGCTGATCTGCAGATTCATTTCAAAGTGGCAATTCCATTTTCCCTTTGGTTTTATTTTCACTGTTTTTATTTCTTTTAGGCAATCTCTGATGCTGGGATTAGTTGATCTATAACAACTTGGGGGCACTAACTGTTGGGAGAAAGCCTTCCTTAGCTTTCATGTTACAGTGAAGATGGCCATCATTGGCTGCTCAGGAAGCATTGTCTATCAAAGATGCTTTGGACTGAATGGGAAGCCAGGTTGCAAAGCAAGAGTGGGTGTCCCTGAATGTACCCTGTGCTTGTATTCATTTAGAGCCTGCAGGATTTAAAAAAGGTTTTTAATAACATAGCTCTGTTTCTCAACAACATTATTTCAAAAGCCTCCCAGACAAGTAATTCCCCTCCCTTTGTAATCCCTTTGAAGCTAATCTTTTCTTTGTTTAGCTTTGTGTTACTGACTAGAACAGAGCCTGTTTGACTGAACTTGTATGCTAAAGAAAAGTGAGGCCAGGATTTGGTATTCAAACAGTATACTGGGGCTAATCTCAAATCGATACTTGTACCTTGCCTTGCCTTCCTTCAAAGTCGGGGTGTCAGACTCAAGTAGAAAGGGAGGTCACTAAACCAAACACAAGGATTCCCAGGGGTCTGCAGGTCGGCTTAGAAAACCACACATGAACATCATCTATGTTTTATTGTATTTTTGTTTATTTTGTTAGACATTTTGCAGTACATTTTAATCTGATTTTGGTTCATTTGGGAGAGTTGGGCCTGCAATGTCAACCCAAGACAGAAAATAGGAAAGAGGTGGCTGCAGAGAAAGATGAAGAACTGATGGACTGGGGAGAGAATGCTGAGTGTTAATGAAGTTGGGGTCCTTCCTGTGTGACCTTGAGCAAGTCACCTGACTGTTCTGATTCTCAGTTTCCTCATTTGTAAAATGGGTTTGTTGGGTGAGATCTCCTCTCAGTTCCCTTCCTGCTTTGACCCTAATGCTGTCTGTAAGCTGTAAGCTGTGCTGTAATTGTAAGCACACAATCAAAGCTCAGGCTCCTTTGGAGTCATACGATAAATCATGAAGCTGGGTGCAAAAATGATTCTTCATGCTTAGTTAGGAATTTTTGCTAATAAGTTCCTTCTAAGTAAGCAGAATCTCAAGGTCCCATCCACCTCTAGTATTTTATACTGTAGCAGCTTAATGAATATGCAACTTTTGAAATTTCATCAAAAACATCTTCAAATTTCACTACCCCTGAGAGTAGATAGCAATTTGAGGCTTATTGATGGTAGAGGGATAATTATAGACCTGCCACTTATCTCTCAGCTCTTCTGAAACAGAATCATTTAAATAATATGCCTTATATTTATGGAGGCCCACATCTCTTGTGTCAATTTTTCTTCTTTTTAAAGCAATAAGATAGGCTGGAAAAATATCAAAAATGGTATTACAGGTGAAATCCCTTGCTCTTTGTTAATTTACATTTTGTTAGACCCCAGGGAGGGAAACATAAACATCCATTTATAATAAAAATAGAGAAAAGGGAAGGAATTTAATTTGCTTTGGAGAGAGCTCTATGCTAGGAGGTAGAGACTACTCATGGAGTGTCATCCCTGGTTACTGAGTTGTCTGACTGTTTTTGCCCTGTCACAGTTCAGTAGGTAAAGGAAGCAATAATTGATCATTCAACGGATGTTTAACATAAGAGAATCGTGTCCTTACAATATAAGAATAATGGGCCTGAAGCCAGGCCTCAAAAAGGATGGCAAGGATACATTCTCCAGGACTTTTCTGATTCAGATGAAGGCTTTTGAGTAAAACCTGAAGCATAGAAAAAAGAATTCCCACATCTAATCCAACCTGATGCCAATCAAGCAAGCAATCATTATTAAATGCCTACTATGTGCCAAGCTCCGTGCTGAGTGCTGGGCATAATGTAAGGAGGGAGTAGAAGACAGGACCTGCACTTCATAGGAGAGCATACCTAAAAGAGAAAGCCAACACTAAAACCCATAGCCTTGGATCTCTGTCTTCAAAATCACTAAGAATCTCCAATTATAAAGGGTAAATTAGAGACCCTACAGCAAAGAGGCAAAATTGACTTCATTCACTTGGTGGGATAGGAATTATAATTGGAATATAGCTCCAGAGGGGCCTGCATAAAAGGAGCAGAAGAAAAATACAGTAGGATAATATGGTTTATTCTGAAGATCTATTCATACATCACACATCGAAGAAACATCTGATATGGTTTATTGCTGGGTCTTCCTTGGATTTTCTCTCTGTCTTTCTCTCTATGGGTCTCTCTTCTCTCCCTTTGCTCTAATACTGTTTTTATGACTTTGTACCTACTCTCTATGGTGTCTAATGAGGTTGGTACATGTAGGTAATACTTTACACAGCTCCACCTCCCCTCTCCATGTCCACTTTCATTTCTTCTCCTCTTCCCCCAAAGTACTTTCAGCTCAATGTCAAATTACTATGTTCCTAGGGAAAACTCTGAATAGAGTATGAGCCAAGGAGTATAATTATTGAAATGTCTTTAAGATTGGATTTGGTTCATGTTAGCCCAGAGCTGCATTTACATAGGTTACAGCAGGGTAGACAAAGCAAACTACCCAACTGGACCCAGTGGGATGAAGAAAGTTAATATGATCTTGGGTTACATTAAAAAAGGCACAACTTCCAGGATTATGAAGGTAATGGGATCACTTCCTCTGCCCTCGTTGGACCTCATATATGGCAGTGTGTTCTGTTCTGGGTGCACAGAAAGGATTTTGATAAGTTGGAGAGTGTTCAGAGGAGGGTAACCAAGATGGTGGAGGCCCTTGGGTCCGTGTGTTGTGGGGTCTGATGGAAGGAAATGGGAAGAAGACTCAATGTAGACAAGATAGTTGTCTTTAGGTATCTGAAAGGCTGTCATATAGGGGAGGGGTCAGAATTATTGTGTTTGACCCTAGAAGGCTTAGAACCAGGCCAGATGGGTGGTTATCAAAAGGTAGGCTTGATGTCAGGCAAAACTTCTTAATTATTAATTAAGTATCCCAAAATAGGATGGGCAGTTTCAAGAGAGAGTGGATTTCCTCTCATTATAGGTCTCTAGAGACTAATCACTGCTCATTGTGTATGTTTTAGTGGGTATTCCTTTCTTTAAAAAATAAAAAAAAACTTACAAATTTTCAGTTGCAAATCCTCTCCCTCCTGCCACCCCTCCCCCATCTATTGTGAAAGCAAGAAATTCAGTTGTACATATGAAGTCATGGAAAATATATTTCTACAATAGCCATGTTGCAAAAAAGGACAAGAAAAATAAAGAAAAAAATAAGGAAAACTATCTGGAGGTAAATAGCATTTTTCATTTTTTGAGTCTTTTGGAATTGTAGATCATTGCATTGATCAACACTGCTAGGTTTCATAGTTAATTATTGTTACAGTATTGGGTAACCCTTTCATGCATGGATTGGACATAATGACCACTGACGTCCCTTCTAGATCTCAAAATCTATGATTCAACAGCTCTTAAAGAGACCTTCTAAGTCATGGGGGTGACTGTCTGTGTCAGTGGAGGGAGTATACATGTGGAATTCATTGCAGATGCGCAGTGAATCATTGAATAACCTACTGCTAACACACAGAACTGGTTCTAGGCTTGTGTATGTTAAATGGAGGCTCTATTTGGTGCTTCTCCACCAAAGTGGGGACAATCCATTTATGTGCCCTTGAGCCAGGTTGCAGTATATAAGAATTAAAAAAAAATCCCTTGTACCTTTCTGTGTTCCAGTGGCTTCAAGCCTTCACTGTGACACATGAGACTTGACTTAACACAAAATAAAAATCTGTGTGCTTTTTAGAGAAGAATTGTCTGCCATTAAAATTTTATAAAAAGTAATAAATAATGAATAAATCTTATCTGATCAGTGTTGATCAATTGTCTTCCCCTATGTTTAAGTTGGTCCCTAGTTCCTAGGCCATGAGGGAGACTGAGACTAATAGCTCTGATACTTGTAGAGATTCAGGGACCTACAAACCATGTAGTCCCTCTCTCTTTTTGGACAGATATAGTGATTGCTCTCTAGACTCACCATTCCAAAGAAAAGCTAACTCTATCTCCCCCTCAGTGTTCTAGAGGTATCCCTGAGAGGCGGGAATGCCTATTTTCTAATGTCCTTGGCTCAAGGTCCCATTCTGGCAATTTTTTTTCTTCCACCATTAGTCACGAGTGAGTGACCCAATTCCATTTAACCAGTTAAAATTACTTAGCCTTTACAAAGGGATTTTTGTTGTTGAATTGTTGTTCAGTTGTGTCTGACTTTTTGTGATGCCATTTGGGGTTTTCTTGGCAAATATTAGAGTAGTTTACCATTTCCTTCTCCAGCTTATTTTACAGATGAGGAAACTGAGGCAAACAGGGTGAAGTGACTTACCCAGGGTCACATAGGTAGTAAGTGTCTGAGGCTGGATTTGAACTCAGGAAGAGGAATCTTCCTGATTCCAGGTCTGGCATTCTACCTACTTCACCACCTAGGGATATTTATTTCATATATAAAGCCAGAACAAAAATACAGACATTCCTCTCCATCAAATAATAATAGTTGGGGGATACCCTTGCCCCCATAAGGCTTTGGGCTATGAGGAGCAGGCTCAGACTTAATGCAGATGCTAGATCCCACCAAGTTCACATCCAAGTTTGGCATCTTTGCCATATGAGCCCTTGTCTTAGCAACCTTTGGGATGAACTACTCCTTTATTTGGGGTCCTGAAAGCTGGACTGGCTGCTTACGAATCCTGGAACAGATTTCACTCCTGGATCTATTGGAGGCTTGCTTTCTTGACCTTTGGAAACTCAAGAAGCCATGAACTCCAAACTCTTTCACCTAAAATGAAAGAATAAATACATAGTCAAAAAACAAGGTCCAATATTCTTGGGCCTTGAATGGGAAGAACCTCAAAGCCCCTCTAGCCTTGTCTCTCACTTCAATGGCAACAGATTAGGAGAATCTAAACCAAGACAAGGGGTGAAGTTGGCCAGTGCCTTTTGAATGAACCCTTAATTCTGGCTCCCCTTCATAGCCAATAAAAGAGACTCCTCATTGTGTGGTTAGCAGACTGGAACCAGATACAGAAATCAGCTGCTTCTTCTTGTTCATACAAAGCATATTTGCTATTTGTTTTTGTTGTGCTCAGCAATACAAAAGCCCTTTCTTATCGGAAATCAAATTTTAAAAGGAGAATTTGACTGATTCACAAATAACCTACTAAAAAAAATTCCTAGTTGCTTTTGAGGCTGTAAATAAAGCCCCCTTGAGTAACCTGGTTCCATTTAGAGGGATAATTATATGAGAACTTTCCTAATGTTCAAGTAGGTTAGACCAGCACCATTAAGAGAAGAGAGAAAAAAGGCACTTTCAGGACTACTTCCTTGTAAATGCTGAGAAAAGACAATCTTTTCAATAAAAATCTGCACATTTTCAATGATATTTCCTTATTTTAAAATTTTATTTTTAGTTTTCAACATTCAGTTCCACAAGCTTTTGAGTTTAAAATTTTATCTGCCTCCCTTCCCTCACTCCTCCCCAAAATGGCATGCAATCCAATATAGGCTCTACACATGTATTCATATTAAACATATTTCCACTTGGTCATTTTGTAAAGAAGAATTAGGACCAATGGGATGAACCACGAGAAAGAAGAAACAAACAACAACAACAACAACAAAATAGAGAGCAAATAGTCTGCTTTGATCTGCATTCAGACTCTGTGTAATTCTTTTTCTGGATGTGAATAGCATTTTCCGGCATGAGTCTTCTGAAGTTGTCTTAGATCCTCGCATTGCTGAGAAGAGCCAAGTCTACCAACTTAGCCATTGCACAATGTGGTTGTTACTTTGTACAATGTTCTCCTGGTTCTGCTTACTTCACTCAGCATCAGTTCATACAAGTCTTTCCAGGTTTTTCTGAAGTCTGCCTGCTCATCATTTCTTATAGCACAATAGAATTCCATTACATTCATATACCACAACTTGTTCAGCCATTCCTATTGATGGGCATCTCCTCAATTTCCAGTTCTTGGCCACCATAAAAAGAGCTGCTAGAAATGTTTTTGTACATGTGGGTCTTTTTCCTTATTTTTTATAATTAAATTGCTTTTCATATTTCACCTTTTTCTGCTTCATGTTCTGTCACATTTGAATTGTTTATTGTTGTTACATTTTAATATTCTATATAATTTCCTAATTATCTTGGCAGGGATTCATCAATTAAAATTCTCATTGTTATAAGATGTCATGGTTGCTCCTGTAATGCTCTGATCTGATTTGATTTGGGGGGAGGTGATGCTAAAATAGACCCTCAGCAAAGCTGTGACGTAGATAAAATTGATCTCAGCCTATTCAGAAACTCCTAATTCTGTATTTATGCTCCCCACCCACCCCACCCCAAGTATATCTCCCTTCCATTGATTTGCTACATCTCTGCCTCCTCCTACCAAAACAGTTTTCAGATCTTAGCTTCACACTAGTTCTTGGGGTCATCTGAGACCTTTTAGTTTTGTTTTATATTTAATAGTTCTATTTCAATATAATTGATTTTCTTTGTAACCCTATATGTTACATATACACTCAAAAACATTGTTTTTAGATGGGTCTGTAGGCTCACCGACTTCCAGAAAGGTTAGACTTAAAAAAGGTTAATCTTTCTAGCACTGAGGTGTTAATGACTGATAAGGATGTCACCCATCACAAGGGTATTTGCCTTTCCACGGGGTTTAAAGCCTTAGAATGTGGAGAGGTTCTCTCTGACCATAGAAGTTTAGGTTTCAGCCTCTGTGGAAAGTCAGGCATTGAGGGGCACAGAGATCTCTAGTTACCCTTCCCTTTACTGTCTCCATTGCTTACAAAGGAACTGAAAATATCTGGTTTTGAGCTGCCTCTTCAGTCTTAATTGATGATTTCCATTGATGACTTCAAGTCATTTCCTTTCTTTGGGCTCCATTTCCTCATCATAAAATAAGGTGGTTAGACTAGATGGTCCTTAAATCTACGATCTTACAAAATACAGCTTTATCCCCATTTTGCAAGAAGAAAAACTGAGGAAGAAAGCCAAAGTCTTTTATTTGTTTTGGGTTCTCATTATTCTCAACACTGTTATATGGACCATAGATCTCCATAAATTATAGAATTTGGAGCAAGAAGAAATTTTAGAGATCATCTGATCCAATTTTGTGTCTTTTTTACAGATAAGGAAACTGAGAAGGAAAGAGCTAAAGTGTTAACTGACAGCTAGGATTGGGACCTGTCAGGTCCTGGATTCAGGATCGAATTAGAAGCCAGGCTAAGATCCTAGTTCCCCGTGGTCCTTTTCAGTGTCCTTAGACCACTGATCCCATCAATAGAGAGTTCTATTAACTGTAGAGGAGAGGTGAGGCAAAGAGGATCCAGCATCATTCCATGAAGTATCATCATGTGTGTTGGTGGTTGGGCCAGAGTGCCGAGCAATACTTATGATCCCTTAGCAGTCATAGGATAATAGATTTTAAAGTTGGAAAGAACCTTAGAGCCATTTAGTCCTTTCCCCTTACTTTATATGTGAGGAAACTGAAACACAGGAAAGTTAACTGTTCAAGGTATTTGTTGTTCAGTTATTTCAGTCATGTCCATCCATCCATGACCCCATTTGGAATTTTTTTTGGCAAAGATACTGTTTGCCATTTTCTTCTCCAGCTCATTGTCCAGATAAGGAAACTGAGGCAAACAGGATTAAGTGACTTGCCCAGGGTCACATGGCTCATAAGTGTCAGAGGCTAGATTTGAACTCAGGTCTTCTTGATTCCAGGCCCTGCTCTAAGCACTGTGTTACCTAGCTGCCCTTGTTCAAGGTCACCTAAGTATTAATCTGGGATCTGAGCCCAAGCACTCCTATTCCTAATCCAGCACCCTTTCTATAGCACCACTACCACCTGGGCTCACAACCCCACTTGTTAGTCCTCAGGCAGGTTATTTAGAATCTCAGTCTCCTTATTTGTAACTTGGGGACAATGTTCACTTAGCGCCATGGATGGATAGCTGTGTGTTTCAAAGTAGATAATGAATGCAGGATCCTTTGTGAACCGTAAAGAACTATGCAAATGTCAGATATCACCGATTTTCCCACAGCAAGGGCTAAAATGAGTTAGTATCATTTCCTTACTTTTTGTCTTTGTGAGGATGTGGCTTTATGAGGAAATGGAGAAACTATCCAGCCTTACAAATTAAACAGAAGATGAGAATCAGACTCTTTAGGCCTATAATTTTCCCTGCCTCTGTATTTTGACTTCACTGTTCTCTAGCTTCCTCATCCAGGTCCAAGCTGGGAAATCTAGATGTTTGAATCTGAGAGGTTTAGGTTTGGAGGATAATTTGTAATGCAGTTATCTAGTTCAGCTCTCTAATTTTCCATATGAGAAATTTGAGGTCCAGAGAATGGCTTGTATAAAGTCACCAGATAACATGGGCCAGAGCCAAGACTAGAATCCAGCCTTTCTGTCTCCCCTGTAACTCCCCAGTACCGTGCCGAGAAGCCCTGCCCTTCATTATTGGCTACGTGTTCAGCCATTATATTTTCACTGCTGTAAAACCATGCTAATGTTCCCATTACTGTAACTAACATTTTCTAAAGTTTATGTCCTGACAAGTTTATTGTCCCTCATGGGGAAGCTTCCTGTGCAGGCGAAACATGAAAATACATTTTTAGAGACTGTCAAAATTTAAAGTGGGAGCAAGTGCAACTGAGTGTTGGTGGTGAAAAGAGACCAGACCACTGCTGAGGAGACTGCTCGTGCCTGGGAGGGCCCGCTCCAGGACAATGTGACATGTATGAAACATGGCATCTTGGTGGGGTTGGAACCCAGTTTTTTTTAAAAGCAGATTTGGTTCTCCTTATTCCTCATTCTAAATCAACTTCCAAGTGTTTCTTGCATCTGTCTCCTTTTGTTCACTTACCACCCTAGTTTAGTCCCTTATCACCTCTTGGATTGTTGCAATAATCTTCTAATTGGTCTCCTGGCTTCTAGCCTTCCCCTCCTCTCCCCTCCCCTCCCCAGAAGACATCTATTCCACTTGTTCTTCAATTTGTCAATATCCCTGGGGATGGGGGTGGGGTGGGCTGATATTAAGGGAAAATAATATGTTTTAGATTAAATGTCCTGGACAGTTCTCTCAGTTCACTTTTTCATATGTAGGCCTGACCAAAGCTTGTTCTTTTGCTAATTCTGTTACTGTTTTTGTTTTCTAGGGGACAGTTTCTTCACACCACTTGCCTGCCAAAAAAATCCTCAATATCTTTTCACAGATTATTAAGATATATTCAGCTTAGCCATGACACTTTTATAGGGTGTGATGTCAGCTAGTTGAACTCATTCATTCTGTAATTTCTGCTTGCCATAGGTTATTCCTAATCAGTGCAAACAAGACAGATATCAGGAGTCTCTCTCTCTCTCTCTCTCTCTCTCTCTCTCTCTCTTCCCTCTCCATCTTTCTCTTTTTCCCTCCTCTCCTTTCTTCCCTCTCTCCCCCTTGCATAACTTTCATAACAATCCTGTGACTAGTATAGTTACTGTTAAGCTCCTTTTACAGATGGGGAACCTAAGACTCAGAGTGGTGAATAAACTTGCAAAGGTCACATAGTTCCTTATTGGTAGAGCTGGGACTTGCATTCCAAATTCCAATCTTTTGATGCCAAAGTCAATGGTCTTTCTATCATGGCTGGGATCCAATATAGCAAAGAGCCTATCTTGTCCAGCCTCTGACCCCACGGCTGCCATGTTGCTGACCTTCTGTCACCATGACTGACCCCAAGGATGGGGCATAACATTGAAGTGGACATTGAAGATCAGTGAGTCCGTCCTCTTCTTTACCCCCTTGGCCATCTGTTTGGTATGGGCAGGCTCTTATCACCATCTGGAGATGGGGGATGTGTGTAATGACCGTCTTTTCCTAGCAGTTACTGCTTCCACTTTTTATCCTCTCCAATTCATCCTTCATTAAAAAACCAGAATAATGGGGCGGCTAGGTGGCACAGTGAGTAGAGGGCCGGACCTGGAGTCAGAAGGACCTGAGTTTGGATCCGCCCTCAGACACCTAATGCACACACAAACAAAAAAACCTAGCCGGGTGACCTTGGGCAAGTTACTTAAACCCAATTGCCCTCCAAAAAGCAAAAACAAAACAAACAAACAAAAAACCAAAAAACCAGATTAATTTTTCTTATTCATTGATCTAATCATGTCACATCTCTACTCAAAAATTGTCAGTGGCTCCCTCTTGTCTAGGGAACATAGCTAAAACTTCTTTCTGGCGTTCAAGGCTATTGAGAGTCTGACCCCATCTTTCCTTTTTACTCTTACCTCATACTACTCTGTTTCACAGATCTTACACTGTAGCCAAACTCAGCTGTGTCCTTGTTCCCTGAAAATGGTGTCTGTCTAGTTTCCCATGGTTTTGTCTTTGATCATGGGGTTCCCTATGACTGAAATCCTCTCTTCTCCCCTCTTGCCTTGACTTTCTGCCCATCTTTTAAAACTCAACTAAAATCCCACCTCCTCCATGAAGCCTTTTATGAATTTTTATATCAGATTTCAGATTGCACTTCCTTCCTTGGAGAGATATCTACAGAGACTTACATAATCTCCTATTTTATAGCTGATGGTATGTGTATGTACTATCTCCCATTAGACTATAAGCTTCATGAAAGCAGAGGCTGAGTCTTACTGAACCTTTATCTTCTCTAGCACCTAGTAAAGACAATTTGCTGTTGTTATTCAGCTGTTTCAGTTGTGTCTGACTCTTTATGACCCCATTTGGGGGTTTCTTGGCAGAAATACTGGAGTGGTTTGCCATTTCCTTCTCCAACTCATTTTATAGGTGAGGAAACTGAGGCAAACAGGGTGAAGTGATTTGCCCAGGGTCACATAGGTAGTAAGTGTCTGAGGCCAGATTTGAACTCAGGAAGAGGAGTCTTCCTGACTCCAGGCCCAGAGCCACGTAGCTACCAGTAAAGACAATGTAGGTATTTAGTAAAACTTTGTGAACTGAATGGAAATGACCTTTTTCTATTGTAGATTTTAGATACTGGTGTAAAATTCTATATTAAGGCTTATAATTATTGGTTCCTTTTCGTTCCAAGTTATGGATGCACAGCTAAGAAAAACATTGGCAGGGAGCTTAGATCTTCAGAACTTGTATATCAATTACATGCAGCTACAGCTGCCTATTAGTCACAGTGTTGGTGTTTGGATCTTTATGGGCCTTTAAGATTTCATTACATCAATTAGTTTTTTGCTTAAAACTTTCTCTCTTCCTTGGATGAATCATCACAACACTACAGGTTACTTGACCTTGACTCTTTTTTTTAATAGATTAGCACCATCACACTGTTGTTTGGTGACTTCCTTTCTCTCTCCCTCTCTCTCTCCTTCCCTCCCTTCCTTGCTTCCTTTCTCCTCTCTTCTACTTTTCTCTCCTTCCCTTCCCTCCTCTCTTTCTTTCCTTTCCTCCTCCCCTCCCTCTGTTTCCTCCTTCCTTCCTTCCTTTCCTTCCCTCCTCCCTTCCTTCCTTTCCTCTTTCCTTCCTTCCTTCCTTCCTTCCTTCCTTCCTTCCTTCCTTCCTTCCTTCCTTCCTTCTTTCTTCCCTCCCTCCCTCCCTCCTTCCCTCCTACCTTCCTTCCTTCCTTCCTTCCTTCCTTCCTTCCTTCCTTCCTTCCTTCCTTCCTTCCTTCCTTCCTTCTTTCTTTCCTTTTTTCCTTCCTTCCTACCTCCCTCTTCCCCTTTTTTCCTTTCTTCCCTTCTTTCCTAGTTTTCTTGATGCCTTCTTTTTTATATCATGATTACTTACTAAATTGTTCTTTGTCACAAAGAAATATAGTTAAGCAAAACCGGCTAACATAGAGACCAGATCAGAAAGCGTATATAACATTCCATGCCCACAGTCCTGAATGTCTCAATAAGAACGAGGGGGAGGTGTGCTTTCTTTCTGGGGCTGAGTTTGGTTCTTATAATCAAGCCAAGTTCAGCAGCCTTTTGGTGTTGTTTTCATTTCTGTTGCTGTAGCCATTATTTAAATGGTTTTCCCGATTTTGCATGAATTTAAAAAAGTGTTTTTCAGGTTCCTCTCCATTCCTAATCCTCGCTGTTCTTTACAACTCAGCTGCATTCCATTGCGTTCATAGGCCTGTTTGTCAGGCAATGGATTTATTTCCAGTTCTTTTCTGCACGAAAGGGCTGCTATGACCACTTTTTACTTTTGTCTTGGTGATGGTGGGAAGAGTATACCCAATGGCGGGATCTGTGGATCAATGGAAGGAAGGAAGCAAGCATTTATTAAGCTCCTACTGTGTGCCAGGTACTTTACAAATATCTCATTTGATCCTTACAATAACCCTGTGAGGTTGTTGCTATTATTATTCCCATTTGACAGATGAAGAAACTTAGCCAGCAGAGGTTGAATGACTTGCCCAAGGTCACACAGCTAGTAGGTATCTGAGGCTGGATTTGAATTTGTTTTGCTGATGCTGGTCCTAGCACTCTGGCCACTGTGGCATCATCTAGCTTCGTGGACCAAGAACACAGACAATCCAGTGGCTTCTCTTGCATAAATCCAAATTAATTCCAGAGTTGTTGAATCAAATTGCAGCTCTATTGTTAGTTAATTTTCTAACCACCATTGAAAATGAGAGCTAGCATTTCTATGGCACTTTCTTTTTCCACGTTAGAAGGGCTTAGCTAAGTATGTTACAGAGCAGTGTTGTAAGATCCTTAATCCAATGATGAGAGGAGATTATAAAGCAATAGTTGTTGGGGGAAAATGAGCTGGAGAACTTGAACTCCTCTGCATCAGAGACCAGCATCTCAGTCAATCTATCTGAGTGGTCCCATTGCAGCATTAAAAAGGAGGAAAGATATTGGAGTCCTTCAGCACTCCCCAGGAAAAGGCATTTCTGACATAAAAAAATAGCCCCTCATGGTCTTGTTTTCTTGTTTAGATTTAGGGGGGATATATGGGAATAATTAGCAAGAGCCTTCTTTTCTATGCTTGTTGACTGCTGCAGACAGAGATAATAAATCTTCTGGTTTAATAAAAAATGTTTGCAAACTAATCTCATCAAATATGAGCTCACTGGGAGCCCAGAAATTAAATGAGGACATCCCCAAGTTTTTATTGCACTTTTATGGTCTGTGGTTGTTTACTTGGGTTCATAATATGATAACAAGAGCCTATATTACTTATCCTCACCCTCCTTATCTGGATGTATTTCCCCTTGTCCCCTAGCCTACTCCTTCCCTAGCCAGGCAGGCTTCCTCTCCTGCCCTCGCCTCCATGCTTGCTGCTGTCTCCTGGGCTTTATCAATAGCTCATCAACCAACTGTCTGTGCCCTTGAATACAGAGATTCTACACATTCGGAACCTCCAGGCAAAAGAACTAGATCAGAGCTCCCAAATCTTCACCAGAGGCCCCTGTTCATTGCTTAAAAGAAGCATTTCACATATGATAAGCAACTGGTGCCTATGGCCTCTGGTGCTGAGCAAAGAGAAGAGAGAGTGAAATTATCTTTGGATGCTATCAATAGAAAGAAACCTACTTTTGGAGGTCACAGACATACAGAGGAGATAGAGCTGTAACTAGGATGGTGGCAACCAGGACTTTGTCTCAGGGCACTATAATTTAGAGGGTGCTATAATGGAACACATTTACTCCTTTGGCTGAGTAGAAGCCACTGAGGTCACTAATTCTTCTTGTCTAACTAAATTTTCCTTAATTACTTCTTGCTTTATTTTCACATCATGAAATGCCAAGGTGATTTGAGGGAGCACTTCATGCTACTTGCCTTGGGCACCATCACTCATTATAGACCTGTCAGGGGAGATAGCCAGACTGTTATATCAGTGCCCTAGAACCTATTAAATCTCCAAGGCTGACCTTGAAGCAAGCAGGACCTATTTGCATTTATTCTGGAGAAGAATATTCTCCTCCAGAATGGCTTGGTTCAATACTCATGTTTATGTCTTGTGACATCTGTGAGAGGGATTAGTTGTGTGTCTCTTGCTTGGGATGTATGGTGCTTCCTTTTGGGACTCGAATCATCCTCCCCATTTCTCCAGGTTGGTTGGGGCACGAGAGAGTTGAGCAAAAAGGATCTTCTTGGATCTTGAAAGGGACATAAGGCTCTCCCTCAGCCTCATCATCGGCATCCTGGGGATCCTTATGTCCAGATGTGTCACTTGCTCTGAAGGGTCTGTTCTGGTCCATTCTCATTTCCCTTAAGGGCATGTGCTGCTGCTGCCTATGAGAAATGTTAGTTTCTGGCACCTCCCAAGCTTTCTGAGGCCCCCTTCCAAATCCTCAGGATTGAATTCGAGATTGATTGCAGCTCTTGCCCTAGGGCTGCATGGCTGGGTGGGAGAAAGAGCATGTGAATCTGGTCTAGTTTAGAGAGTTGCAAACGTGCCGGCTATCCTCCATCCTTGGACAAAAAACAAAAACCTCACCCCATCTCCCCCTTCTTGACAGTTTTCATGCTATTGCTCTCTCCTTCTCTGACCTCTCTGAGGGCTCCTTTTCAGCCTCCTTTTCTGACTCACTGTCCAGCTCATGCCCAATGGCTGTGGGTTTAGCCCAAGTTTTTGTCTTGGGCCCTCTTCTCTTTTCTCTCCACCCTCTCTGCCTTGGTCGTCTTATGTATGACCTCAATGGTTACCTCAATGGAGATGACTCCCAGCTTTATCCATTCAGACCGTCTTTATCCCGAGCCACGGTATCACACCATGTGCTGCTGATTGGACATTTCCAACCACATTCCCAGGAGGCATCCGACATTGGTTAGTCAGTCAATAAACATTCAGTAAGTGTCTGCTGTGTACCAGGCACTGTGCTAAGCTCTAAGGATACAGGGAAGGGTAAATGCTAGTTCCGGCTTCCGAGGAGCTCAGCGTGAGCTCACAGTGAGTGTAACAACATAGACAGCTGTGTTCAGACAAGTCACATATAGGAAAGATAGGAAGGCCTAGAACAGAGAGAAATGGGCAAAGGCTTCTTGCTGATGGTGGGGTTTTAACTGGGGTGTTAACAAAGCCAGAGAAGC
Organism: Gymnobelideus leadbeateri; assembly: GCA_011680675.1. Taxonomy (NCBI): domain Eukaryota; kingdom Metazoa; phylum Chordata; class Mammalia; order Diprotodontia; family Petauridae; genus Gymnobelideus; species Gymnobelideus leadbeateri. The sequence goes on from WOXC01010304.1 coordinate 770,531, forward strand.
AAGTGGGTGGAGATGAGGAGGGAGGGAGTTCTAGGTGTGGGGGACAAGAAGAATCCATTTCCTTGCCCTCCAACCTACTCTTCTTCCAGACTTCCCTGTCACTTGGAGGGCACCACTGCCCTGCCATCCACCCTTCGAGGCTCAGCCCCTGGGCCCTCTTCTGCAGGAAGCTGTCCCGATTGCCCAGTTCCTAGTGCCTCCCCTCCCCAGCCTGGCTGGTCTGTATTATGTCCATGTTGTCTTCTTCCCTCAGTTCAAATGGGAGCTCTTTGAGGGCAAGGAGTGTTTCATTTGTATCTTCTTTCCCTGAGTGCTTGGCAAAGTGCCGGACGCACAGTAAGCCCTTAATCAATGATTGTTGATTGTTTGATCATGGGGAGTAGTCTTGGGGTAACAATAATAGCTCTTATCAGTATGGTGTTATAAGGCATACAAAAGGCTTTACTGAGGCTGTGAGGTTGGCAGTCTAAGTCTTATTGCTTCCATTTTTCATGTGAGAAAACCGAAGCTCTGAAAGGTTAATTATAAAGTGTATAAAGTGTGTAACTGCTGGAATTTGTACCAGATATGTTGTTCAGTTGTTTTCAGTTATGTCTGATTTGTTGTGATCCTGTTTGGGGTTTTCTCAGCAGAGATACTGGAGTGGTTGGCCATTTCCCTCTCCAGCTCATTTTAGAGGGGAGGAAACTAAGGCAAAGAGGGCCAAGTGACTTGCCCAGGGTCACACAGCTAGGAAGTGTCTGAGGCTGGATTTGAACTCAGGAAGATGAGTCTTCCTGACTCCAGGCCCCTTGCTCTATGTGCCATAGTGCCACCCAGCTGCCCAGATATAGCCACTAAATCTATTATTCTTTCCACTCAGACATCTAGTACAGTTCAAGAACCTCCTAGATCCATGGAGTGGACTGAATGCCTTGCCCTGGTTGACCGTGGCTGGGTATCCCATTGGCCTCCACATCCCTGTGGTTTCTCATTGCTTCCTTTTTCCTGTCACTTTAAACAGATTCAGATCCTTGGGGCAGGATGCTCTAGATCAGGGTCTCAAAATCTAGTAGAAACATCCCTACAGGCAGCATATTGACTTAGAAAAACACAAATTAACATTGTCTTTGTTGTATTATTGTGTTTTTATTCATTTTTAGAAGCATTGTATTTTATTCAGGCTTTAAAAGGGAGTTTTTGGCTGCAGGACTGAGAGTTTGATGCCTGATCTCTAGCCTCCGGCTAGTCTATGATGGGAGTCCATTTGGGGAGATGACCATGGACCAGTGAGGGACCATCCTCTCCAAGGGCCATTGGGATCACCCAGAAGGCAGCAGGGGGGCTCATGGTAGATGTGAGGAGGCTGCAATAAATTGCAAGTGAATGATTGCTCAGGAGAAATCTTGTAATGGAAACTATTGGAGAAATGGAGGATCAGAGAAAAATGTTGGATCACAGTGAGAACAAGGGACAACTGCTAAACAAGCCATAGTTCCATTGGTTTCCATACAATATCAAGAAAATAGGTGGGGAGCAGTGAGGTGATATGGTGGGGAGAGCGCTGGCCTGGCATCTGACTGTCTGACCCTGAGCAACTCACTTAGCCATGGTTGCCTTCCAAAAAAGAAAGAAAAAAAGGAAAAGAAAAACAGGTGGGACGTCTCTAGCAATTTGGGTGGACCCCTCTATGGTACATCTATGGGAGGACATGGATTAGAATCTTTCATGCTCAGCAGGCAGAGCAGGGGAAGGGCATCAAATTTGTGAAAGCTCAGATTTATTGGATAATGGGTATATATAATGTTCCATCCAATATGTAGGTAGCTGTCAGTCTTAGTCATAGGCTTGTAGAATTTAGAGCTGAAAAGATCATAAGAAATATCATAAGAAAAGATCATAAGAAATAATTAAAGTCAATATTCTTTTAAACTGGACTGAACAATATTATATCCTATCCTTATCCTGGATAGGTCTAGAGTCTCATTTTGCAGATGAGGAAACTTAGGCTCAGTGCTCAGTGACTTTCCCAGATCACAGAGGTAGGAAGTGGCAGAGCTCAGATCCTTCAACTTCAGAGAGGGCACCCTTCCTTTGTGTTACACTCACCCTTGATTTATCCTCTTACCTCACTGCTAGCAAGGATTTATATTTTGACCTTTATTTTCATTTCATTTTCCTCCTGACCCCCTCCTCAAAGACCTAAATTGCCCCAGTAAAGTGCATCCTTAAAGACTGCTGCTAGATGTTAATCTATGTGCTGCCATTATTTAGTCTTTGGAATGGTTTGTGTGCTCTGTGATATACTGCCCTCTGTCTTCTCTTGTGGCTCTCACGTGATGCTGGCATCCTTTCATGATTCCATTAGAAATGGAATTGTAGACTAATTTTTTTGTTTACTTCTTAGTGTGACCCATCTTAGTATAGCAGTGTGTGCTTTCTTCTGATCTTAATTCCAGTCAATGGGCCCAGAAATATCCAAACTTCACATTATTGAGTGAGGATTGAAACAATCTGCCAGGAGTCCGAGTCCTGCACTATGCCTAAACTCAGGGATTCTTCCAATTCTGCTTTTCCTCACTAGCTATGTTGCAGAACACACACATGCACACATCTGTATGGATATAGGTGTGTCTATATGTATTTTTTCAATCACTGTGGCAGTGCTTCCTGGATATAACAATGATGTGAATTGAACAGTCTTTCAGTCTATCTGTCTGGAAGGAAGAGGAGGAGCTAAAGCCCTCCTAGAGAATTCAGCATGATAACCAGTATTACACTGAGACCCAGTTGGATTCAACAAACATTCCCTAGGGGCCTCACTATTATCAGGAATCATGCTAGGTGATGGAGATATGAAGATAAAAACTGAAGTGGTCCTTGTTGACAAAGAGCTAATCTTCAAGGTGAGCAGGGGTGTTGGTAATGGTGGTGGAGGAGGAACATGCGCCCAGATAAATAAGTAACGAAGCACAGACCAGAGCCAGGTGTGGTGGCCCAGGTGTGTGGATTTGTGGATCAGGACTTCAAGTTGCTTTAGGCCTAGGCTGATCAGGTGTCCTCACTAAGTGTGGCAGCAAAATGACAGACCCTTAGGAGGAGGGGACCACCAGGCTGCCTATGAGGGGTCAGACCCAGGTCTGCCCAGATCAGAAATGGAAAAGGGTCAGAGTTTCCACATGGGTCAGCAGTGTGAGTGGCTACCATTCCAGCCTGGGTGAGAAAAATACACATTCACATGTATAATACATATATATGATATACAATGCACACACACGTATATATACACACTATATATGTGTGTATACATATGATATAAAACCAAAATAAATTCAAAGTACTCCCTTAGGGGGCATGGACAGCTGGGGAAGTTAGGAAGATTTCTTGAAGTAGGGAGCATGTTAGAGGAGGCTTGAAAGAAGCCAGGAGCATTCAGGGCAGGGTGGGTGGAGACACCTGTGCAGAGGCCTGAGATACATGACAGAACGTGGAGCGTGTTGTGTCCAGGGGGCATCCAGTAAGCCACAGCTTCCCAGTAGACCTGAGTGACATCTGTAATTACTTCCCACCACCTGTCCTGTTTGGCTCAGCAGTGATGTCCTATGCTATTACATGGATACTGAGTTTTGCCTTAGGGCTCAGAGTTTGCAGGAGAGGGAAATATCATAGGCAGTTGTATCAAATCATCTTGTAATCATTCAGGAGGAAGTAAGACTGTCTTGGACGTGGAAATTAAATTAAGTGACTGGCTGCATCTGCTTATAGGATTGTAGACAGAGAACAGAAATAGCTCCTACAGCCATCGAGTTCAGCTTTCTTAATTTACAGATGGGGAAACTGAGGCTCACGGAGGTCAAGGTCACTTAGGATGGTCCAGCTAGTAGGTTTTGAAGGATTTAAATTTCAGTCTTCCTGACTCCAGGCGCAGTGCTTTTGGGGAGGGAAGGAGAGGTGGACACCATGCCCAGAAGAATTTATACCTGGCCATAGAATGCACTTTTGTACTTCTGCTTACATGTGGGTACATCTAATAGTCTAGGAATTCACTTCAGCCCAGATGATGAAGACATATTGTGATAGCCTGGCTTCGGAGGGAAGGGAAGGCTGCCCAGTTTCCCATCTTGCCCCCCTGCTAAGTGCCTGCTGGAAACCCAGTTCAAGCTGAAGAGACTTCTTTCTCAGATTGCTTCAAGGCTTAGCCTCTCTCCAACAGTCCCTGGAGGTGGCCAAGTGTTTGGATTTCAAAGGCCTTCCCAGCATAGAAGGTAAACAGTGGCAGTTGGAATATCAACAAAGATATAATTGAGCAGATTAGCTACCCAGCTGTGTCCAGATGTCAACAGACTGAGTACTTAAGTGGAGGACTTACTGCTATCAACTGCTGAACTTTGTCCCAGCTTGGCACAGTAGGAACATGAGCTGTGGAGAGTTCGAATCCTCCTTGGAAACCAACCGTATGACTTTGGGGAAGCCCCCTGAAGTCCCTTGTCTGGGGTTCCTTGTCTGTAGAATGAGAGGGTTGGCCTCCATGGCCTCTGAGGTTTTCCCCAGGTCTTATAAGCACCAGCATAGCCACATAGGGTTAGCAGTGCCCCAAAGGAGTGGTGGGCCAGTTCTTGGCCATCAGGGTCCTCAGGCCCCGAGCATGTCAGTACAGCTGGCCAGTATATGTAGTCAGTATAGCCAAAGATCATTAGTCTGATTGCTTCCACACCAAAGCCCTTCAAAAATGCCTGAAGACCCATGCCCTTCCCCCCCAGCTGCCTCTCTCCTCTATTCCAGGGTAAGCCTCCCTAGTCTATTCAGTTGGTCCCCAAATGGCATGGACTTGGGGCCTTTCCCCGCTGTGGTTGCTTTTCTGTCTATGCTTTGGAGCTTCTCTGTTTTTCTCATGCAGCACTCCCGTGGCAATGGGTTCTGGAGGGGCCTTTCCCCCTTCTCCACTTCAGAACAGGTCCAGCTATCCCCAGTCTGTTTCTTGTTGGAAATCTTAGTGCGTACACTAAAGGGACAGTCCCCAGCTCAGAGCCTGGATAAGAATGACTCAGTGCTTCAGAGTGGCTGTTGGTGCTCTGGTGGTGATGGGGAGGCCCTTCTCCCCACTGGGCCAGTCCCATAAGTGAAGGCCTCCTCAGCAAGCCTGTGTCTGGGATGTGGTCACCGCCCATTTGTGTCTTTTTTCCCCTTTGGTACAAGCCTCTTCCTGAAGACTGTTCCATTTATTCCAAGCATTTATTAAACTCCAGTGGGTGGAGATGTGGAAGGGCTAAGGGCTCAAAGACAAAATTACAGAGCTTCCTCCCTTCCAGGGGTTTTCTATCTCCTAGGGGACATAACTGGCAAACAGATGTGAGGCGCCAGGAAAGGAATCCTGTAGGCAGGTGGCAGAGTGGAAGGAGGGAGGGGCTTGAAGTTAGATAATCTGGTTTGGAATTTGGATGAGAGGTTGTTTTGGGCAGGTCTGGGGCAGCAGGGGAGGGTCTGAATCTGGTTCTGCCACTTACTACTTGTGTGACCTTGAACAAGTCACTTCTTTCTGGACCTCAGTTTCCCCATCTATAAAAGGAGGGGTTGGACTAGATGACCTCTAAGGTCCTTTCCAGCTTTAGATCTGTGATCCTAAGATAGCAAGCTTGTTCTTTTTTTTTTTCTTTTTGGAAGGCAATTGGGATTAAGTAACTTGCCCAAGGTCACACAGCTAGGTTTTTGTTTGTGTGCGTTAAGTGTCTGAGGCCGATCTGAACTCAGGTCCTTCTGACTCCAGGGCCAGTGCTCTACTCACTGCCACCTACCCGCCCCAAGCTTGTTCTTTTGTTTCTCCTTTCTCCTTTTGTTTATTTTATTCTGAACTTAAATAAAACGCGAATTTCTATAATGTAGCAAAATAGGAAAAAAGATGAATGTACATGAAACTGCAGATCTTTTTTGTACTGCTCACTGTTCCTTTAAATAAATAATAAAGTGGTCATGGCGAGGATCCTGTGATGGCAAGGGACACAGCTTCTTTAGAGGTGCAGACCAGGGTTGGAACACCATGGAATCCTGATCATTTGGAAGCAGTTATAATATGGAACAGACAGGTATTTCCATGTAGGCAGGGTCTTCAGGATCTGTTATCTTCCCATGGGAAGATGCTGTGACTAGCTGGACCGGCACATACCCACGAAAATCTTCAAAGTCTGGGGCATGGGGCTGAGAGACATGCTTCAGACTGAGTGGGCCTAAGCCATGAGCCAAGCCTTGAAGGAAACTGAGTGTTCTAAGAGGAGGAGGTGAGGAGGGAGCTCACCTTAGGTCTAGCTTGTACAAAGGCATAGGGGAGGGAGATAGGATGCCAAGTTTGGAAACAGCAACAGAGGGAGTGAATGGCACCAAAAAATCAAAACCGACTGACACTCCCTAAATTGGATTTTCATTGAGATTTGTAACTTTTTCTGCATTCCATAAGTGAATCTAACGGAGGAAAAAATGGATTAGTTGAGTTTCTGAGCCTGGTGAAGGTGCTAATAAACACTGAGATGATTGATAGACCTATAGCTGGATTGTAAAGAGAACATAAGAGTTTGCAATGATTCTTAGCTCTGCTCTGACCATAGTGGCAGCTATGGCAATCCTGTTCTCCAGGTAGCTGCAATTATTTCCTGAATTCTCTAAGGCTACCCACAGTCAGCAGGAAATATAAAAGAGGCTACAAGGGAAAAATGGCCTCCCCCCAGGTCAGACATTCTTGAGTTCTCAACTTTGGGGACTTGAGGGGTGCAGGGCCAATGAGCCAGGATGGTGAGCTGATTTAGAGAAAGGTGGATTAGGGGAATTAGAAACTTGAGACTTCAAGTTTAAAGAAAAAGAGAGAGAAATATTGTGTTTGGCTGATGCTTTGGAGAATGTTTATTTGTGCCTTGATTTATCCTTACTGACTTGGGGGAGACCCAATGGTGAGCCTCTGTCTCTTAACCATACCAGCACAAGAAAAGGACCTCTTATACTTGTTAGAAATCTTTCCCCATCCTGCCCCCTCCCCAGACTTCAGAAAATCACTGCCCCTCCTCCCATGACCTCACATCCTCAGGCTATGTTTGGCTCATGGACACATCCCAGCTGCGGCTGCCACCAGCTTCCTTTTAGTATCTGTCAAGGGTTCACGATGGCTTGACAGCTTTGTTTAAGTCTGGTTGTCTGGTGCTCTGAAGGCTGGCATCATCTGCTTCTTAGCTCTTTGGAGAAGCTCTGCCAGGCTGCCTCTCGCAGGCATGGGGGCGATTAGCTGAGGGGTGCCATGACCAGCCCTGCCCTCCCTCCCTGGCACCCCTTTGTTCTCGGCTGTGTTCCCAGGGCGGGTTTTGGGTTTTAAGCTCTCATGTCCAGTCTGCCTTAGGATGTTTGATGATCACCTGCTGGACAGCTGACTGAGGCTGGACCTTTGTTCCTTTGTTCTTTCAATGGAAAGAACTACCTGGCCTGTTTGGGAAAAATGAGCAGCAAAAACTTTGGTCTGGGATTATAGACCTATGAGCTGGAAGGAGCCTTAGGAGCCGTTCAGTCCAACTCCCTCATTTTATGAATGGGGACCCTGAGGCCCAGGGCTGTGACTGATTTCCCTGGTGTCACACAGACGAGATATGCTGGAGTGGGGTCTGACTCCAGAACAAATGGTTTCTTTACCCACTTCCCATGATGCTTCAGGCATCAGGATGATGCTAAGAGTTTCATTTCCTTTTTGGCTGTCGCCTTCCCCCATTGAAAAGTAAACCATGTGAAGACCTGGACTGTCTTTGTTTTTGCTTGGTTGTGTCACCACCATGCAGCACAATGCTTGGCATATTGTAAGTATTATAAATGCCTCTGCCCTGCCTGGGGCAGCTTCCCATCCCACTAATGACTGAGATCCCTCAAGGCCTCCTCACTTTCCTCAACCGAATTTGATTTAAAAAGTAGATTTGAAGGCACCTTTCTTGCTCATTGGACAGGACACATCTTGTGGTTCAAGCCCTGGTTGCCAGGAATAATGGTCATTTCCATGATGCTGGATGTGCTGGGATTAGATGATCAATAAATTTTCCTTCAGTTCTAAATCCTATAATTTTGTAGTTCACATCTCAAGAATACAATCTCTCTCTCTCTCTCTTTCTCTCTCTCTCTGTCTCTGTCTCTGTCTCTCTCTCTCTCTCTTTCTCTCTCTTTCTCTCTCTCTCTCTCTTTCTCATTGTCTGGCAATCAGGGTTAAGTGACTTTCCCGGGGTCACACAGCTACTAAGTATCTGAGGCTGGATTTGAACTCAGGTCCTCCTGACTCCAGGGCCAGTGCTCTATTCACTGCATCACCTAGCTGTCCCAAATGTGTCTTTAAAAAAAGATTAGTGATAGTTTTTGGTTTTACCACACTGGCAGCTAGGTGGTTCATGGAGAGAGCCCAGGCCTGGAGTCAAGGAGTCCTGAATACAAATGTTGCTTCAGACACTTACTGGTTGTGTGACCCTGGGCAAGTCCCTTAACCTCTGTTTGCCTCAGTAGGAGGCTGGACTCAATGACTTCCAGATCTAAATCTATGATCTGATTAATCTTAATATGTGAATAAATCCCTGTAGGCAGCAAGGTGGCTTGGAGTCAGGAAGATCTAAGTTCAAATCTGGCCTGAGATATTACTAGCTGTGTGATCCTGGGCAAGTCACTTAAGCTCTGCCTCAGTTTCCTCAATTGCAAAGGGAGGGTAATAATAGCACCTATCCCACAGGGTCATCTTGGGGATCAAAGGAGGTAATTAGTATTTGTAATAGTCGTGCTTTGCACAGTTCCTGGCACACAGTAGCTACTATATATTTATTCTCTTCCATTCTCCTTACTGCCCCAGAAAGCCATCTTTTGTCATGATTGTTAAAAAAAAAGACAAAAGGGCAGTAAAATTAACCAACACGTGGACTGTCTGATCATGCGTACCATGTTCTTTCTGCTTCCTGCTCCCCTCCTCCAATCCAAGCTGTGGCCGAAGCCTGGCCATTCCACCTTTGTACCCTCTCAGAAACACACCTCTTCTCTCCTCTGACACCGCCCGCTCCTGGTGCAGGTGCTCATCACCTAAAGCCTGGACCACGTTAATAGCCTGCGGATGGCCCTGACAGCCTCGGGTCTCCATCCTCCATTCATCTGTCAAAACACATATCCAATAGCGTCACTCCCCCACTCAATAAACTCCAGTGACTCCCTGTGGCCTCCAGGATCAAATCAAACAGTCCTGCTTGTCTTTAAGCCCTTCATAACTGGCTTCTTCCCACCTCTGGGTTTTCTTACTCCTGACACCCTCCCACATCCTCTTTCTTCCTGTGACACCAGCCTCTTGGCCTTCCCTCAGATAAGACCCACCGTCTCTCAGCCCCAGGCCTGGAAGCCTCTCCCTCTTCTCTGCCTCCTGACTTCCCTGGGTAAAATTCTACCTTCCATGGGGAGCCTTTTCTGACCCCCCTTAATTCCAGTGCCTTTCCGCTGCTGATAATTTCCAATTTATCCTGTATATAACTTGTTTGTATCTAGTTCTTTGTATATTGCTGCCTCATTAGACTGTGAACTCCTTGAGAGCAGAGACAACCTTTGGCCTTTCTCTGTGTCCCTGGGGCTTAACAAAGTGCCTGGCATACAGTAGGGACTTAATAAATGCTCACTGACGTGACTGTTCTGTGCCTGTAGTCTACCACTTCTTTAAAGAAGGGAGGAAGACACATTTTCTTATCTCTTCTTTGGGGCCAAGCTGGGACATTACAATTAGATGAATCTACTTCCCTTATTTGTGTTTTCCATTTACATTGCTGTAGTCATTGTGTATATATTATTTTCATGATTTTGCTCATTTCGTTTTGCATCAGTTTTTATGAATTGTCCCAAATTTTTCTGTATTCCTCATGTTCTTTATTTCTTTTTCTTCTTTTTTTTAATTTTTGCTTTTTGTTGGGGGGAATGGAGGGCAGTTGGGGTTAAGTGACTTGTCCAAGGTCACACAGCTAGTTTTGTGTCAAGTGTCTGAAGCTAGATTTGAACTCAGGTCCTCCTGACTCCAGGGCTGGTGCTCTATTCACTGTGCCACCTAGCCACCCCAATGTTCATTATTTCTTATAGCATAATAATATTACGCTTTATCCATGTAGCAAATAAGTTTTTAACAAAACATTTATCACTATAAAGTTTAGCTAATTCATCAAATGATTCTTCTAGTTTTTGAGGATAGTTTCTATTTCAGAGGCATAAAATAATAAAATAGTATTAGCAGCGCTTTGAACTAAAGTATAGTATCTGTCTTGTTATAGGGTGTTTGAAAAATAGAGTATTTTTCTAGGAGAAGCACATCTCTTGCTTTGTGCCCAGTCTCTCACCTTTCATACATTCTGGTTTGGAGTCTATAAAGACTATTTTTCAAAATTACTGTCAGCATCAATTCCACGGATTTAAACGTCATCTTTCGGGGGAGTGACTTTCAGCAAACAGTAGCTCTCAAAGTTTGTTTATCTAACACAAGTTTCAGGCCAAGTCAGTTAGTCTTGAACAAATGATCCTGGATTTCAGCATCTCTTTCTTGTTTTTCCCCCTGGGATGGTTAAGAGGTGATTGCATCATGACTGACTGAATGATGGTGTTGCCGCGTCCATCACCCATGACACAATGAGTCACCTAGCTCTTTCTGTTGTCTCTCCCATTTATATTGAGCACTGTGTTGCTATGTGGTTTGAGAGTTCAGGCCTATAATTTTGACCCAGAGGTCATTTAAAGGCAGTAGATTTGGCCTCAAGATTCCTTTTTTCTTAAAAAAGAAACACTGGAAATAGTTCTTTGGGAAATCAAATGCTACCACACTTCAGTTGAATATGCAGCTCACTCTTGGGACCTGGGCTTCTACCTTCCAGATTTCCCATGGGTTCTTTAATAGAGAATATGGGCGTGAGTTTCCATTTTCATGCACTTACACTCCTTGTTGTATTGTAAACAGAGACTAGCTATCTGTGGGGCTTTTTATCCTTCACAAATGCTCCAAGGTTATAGAAAATTACAAGAGTAATTTGAATCTGATTCTCCATGTTGCCAATACATTTTTTGTAAAACAATTAAACCGCACAAGCTAGTTCCTGAATTAAGGCTGTTCCCACCCATGGCTTAGCACTGGTAAGAGAACTGATTGTTTTACATCTGTTTGTAATCCATTGCACATTGATCAGTTAAATGAGTTTTGCATTGACCTGACTAATCAAATGTACAAGGATTTGCTTCAGACTAAGGGCTAAGGACTTTCTAACCTTGTATTGCTACCTGATTTCATAGCAGGTTACCTAGCTTGCCCATATTATTATCTTGCCTATAGGACCTAACCCCTCATCAACTGGATTGGGTGCCCTTGGGACGAGATAAATCTCAGCCAGCGTTGTTGGCTGATTGGTCCAAGCACAGCAGTTAGAGGGAAAGGCATGAAAAGATACAGGGAAAGAACATGGACTTTTCTTTCTCTTCTTTCCTTCCTTCCTTCTTTTTTTCTTCCTTCCTTCCCTCCCTCCCTCCCTCCCTCCCTTCCTTCCTTCCTTCCTTCCTTCCTTCCTTCCTTCCTTCCTTCCTTCCTTCCTTCCTCTCTTCCATCTTCTCTCTCTCTCTCTCTCTCTCTCTCTCTCTCTCTCTCTCTCTCTCTCTCTCTCTCCTCCATACAATAAAAAAAGCCATCTCAGATATTCCCTCCCCTTGGTGCTGTAGAGTGCCTCCAGAGGTGTTCTGCATGGCCCAGTGTTGTTGCTGACCTTCCCCCTGGGGTTTAGACAGCATTTCCTTTTGTACTTATCACATGATAGAATCTACTGTATTTACCTGTGCTAGTTTCTTAGACTCCTAGCAAAACAGACTGTAAGTTTTATGAGGGCAGGGATGTATTGGTTCTAAACTGAGCATCCCTCTCCTCCTCCTCCCCCTCATCTAGCAAAATGTTCTCACACAGGAAGGATTTAATAAATGTTGTTGAATGAAACCCTAGGATGAACACTATGTACTTTCAGGATAATTTTCCTTTGATTCTCCTCTGTTGTTTTCACCAACTGCTACAGAAGGTAGGACTGGGGAAAATATCAAGAGACCTATAAATCTCTAAAAAGTACTCAAAGCTCCTATCATTACCCCCCTGGCTGGCATTCACATTCAGGCACGATGTCTTGCTGCTGTCTTCCAAAGATATTTTTTCTGGGAGGTGAAAAATAATAAAGTAATTACATGGTAGAACCAAACACCCAGTGGTATCTGATCCAATGTCTCACTGTTCTGAGTCACAGCTAAACCAAAGAGAAGGATCAAAGTGAAAGGATTAGAAATTGCTATTAAGAACTGAGCATTTCATGAAGGTGCCACAGATGCAGGGGCAGCCCGGTACCCAACTTTCTTCCTTGGTCCCAGAGCCTGTTATTTAAATGTGTGTTAATTGGCCCCTTAGACGCCTTTGGAGAGGGTTTCCTTATAACTAGCTCTGAAGAGGGGAGAAAGAAAACATCACATTCTCTCCTATTTTAGCTCACAGTGGGTGAGGGAAGCTGGAGACAAGTTCACTTGAAAGCAGACTTAAAGGCCCAGCATGTACCAAAGTAACAGTGGAATCCCTTCCTCATCTTACCTGGAAAAGGAGATATGGACTAGAAGGCAGGAGTTTGCTTTTAATCCTTCCCTTGGCTAGCTTAAAGTTGGGGAGGACTGTTGGGGGCCTTCCTGCTAGGCCCTGAGGCACACCAGATTTACAGCAACATCCAAATGGGGGCTGGCTGTCCCAGGATCCTGTGAATTCTATCCCAGAATTTACAGTTAGCTGACTGCAGTTTGCAGGTGAGCACCAAGCATCTGACTTGGGGATAATAGCAGCCTGTGTATGCTTGGCATTTTGCAGTTTTGTTCAGAACACTCTTTCATTTGTGCCCTTTCATCTTCCTAGCAATTCTGTCAGAGCATGCAGGACCCAGTCCCATTGCCCAGGTCAGGGCACTGAGACTCTACTATTTATCAGTGCTTATTGTTTGCCTAGGGAGGGGCCACCCCTGAGGCCCAGAGTTCAATGCCATCCTCCACCACATAACTGCTGTGGGACTCTGGGCAAGATTTTCAATCTCTCAGTGCTCTAAGTGACTTCCTAAGACTTGTGGTAACAGAGAAAGTGCTGGCCCATATTTGTAGAGGGAGTTTCCTTACCCTGGAATTCCCTGTGGCAAAGAAATCCCAGGTTTAGTCCTGATCCCTATGATGTGCAAGGCACGCTGGGGAAACAGGAAAAATCATCCAGTCCCCGTGCTTAATTAGGTAGCTTGGGCCCACTGAGCTCTTCATATCCCACTGCCTTACCAGATCTGTGCCTCAATCTAATTCCTGTTTTTCATGACTTTACTCTCCTCCTGACCATCTGCTTTGGGGTGGCCTTCTTCACCCTGATTTTTAAAAAAAAATTAATTTTTTTTCTTTTTGCTTTTTGGAGAGGGGAAGATAGGGCAATTGGGGTCAAGTGACTTGCCCAAGGTCACATGGCTAGTTTTTTTTTGTGTGTGTGTATTTTAAGTATCTGAGGTCAGATTTGAACTCAGGTCCTCCTGACACCAGGGCCAATGCTCTCTACTCACTGTGCCATCTAGCCTCCCCATTCACTCCCTGCTTCTTAAGTCCTGCAGCTAAAGCCTATTCTAGCTTGGTGACTGTACTCTCATTCTCTCCTTCCTCCCCCCGCCCCCCCATTGTTGTAAGTACCCATTTCCAGTCCTTATTGCTTCTTGTCCAGTCACCTAAATTGATGGATTCAAAAGAAAGGGTGGTCAGAAGGATCTCAACTATATCGCTTACTGCTACAAACACTTACTATCTGTGTGACCCTGGACAAGTCACTGAACCTCCCTGGACCTGTAGCAGCAACCACACTGGCATACCCAGGATGGCTGCTAGCTTGTCTGCTGAAAGGAAGGACTCAGAACTTCTGGCCCTGCTTCTTGATCCTGTCTTCCTTGATGACCTTCAGTGAATTCAACCTTACTGTCTTACTGAGTGTCCAGGACTTACCTATAGTGATGATATTTCCAATTTGAATATCTTGGAAGCAGGGTGATGGGAGCATGGAAATCCCAAGGATATCCTTGGGTACCTTGAAAGATAAACCCACTGTTCTTGTAGTATCTGGGCAGCATCTCTTTGGTGGTGTTGCCAAGTGGCACCCGCTTGTTATTCTGAAAAATGGTGACTGCCTCTGGTTAGTCAGACTGTCTGGAGATCTTCTGTTCTGTTGCTGTGTACATCTTTCACTCCTTTGGTCTTGGATGACCGGAGGGAAATGGCTAGTAACCTGTTTAAAAAAAGAAATGACGTTGGTCTGGCATGACCTGTTCATGATAAAGTCATGTTGGCCCTTTGTAATCACCTCTTCCTTTTCTAAATATACACTAACCATTCCAGTCAATGAACAAACCTTTTAAAAGCACCTACTATGTGCCAGGTGCTGCATTCAGTGCTGGGGATGCAAAATGAGGCAAAAGACAGTTCTTGCCCACAAGAAATTCAACATCTAATGGGGAAGACATCTATACAAAGTAAGCTATATAGAGGATGAATAGGAAATCATTAGCAGAGGGAAGGCACTGGAATTAAGAGAGGCTGGGAAAGGTTTCCTTTTGGGACTTAAAGGAAGCCAAGGAGGTCAGTAGTTGGAGTGGAGGAGGAAGAGTATTCTAGACATGGGGCCAGAAACAGAAATCAAGTCAACCGTACTATAGTGAATGAACTATACTCCTTTTCCTTTTCAGGGCATTATTTGCCCTTCTCCAGTCCCACTGTACTTCTGTTTTCTATTTTTTCCCCTTTCCAAAGATGATTGTTGTAATATTTGCCAACTTCTCTTAGTACCCAATGATGTTATTCATTTGGGACTGGTAGCCTGAGTGCTCCAAGGTCCTTTACCCACTCTTTTGGGGTTATATCTCCCTAATATCTATGTTTTTTCCCTATCCTATTCTTTCCAGTCCAAAGATTATTGGATAATGTCTTTTTGGTAGCAAACATAGAAAGAAAATAAGATTTGTATGATTCTGTCTTTGTTGTCAGTTGTTATAATTGTCCCACCCACCCTAAGCATCAGTCCTGTACCTTGTTTCGGTTGTCTCTTCTGCACTCAAATAAATGAAAAACTACATTTTGTTGTCTTTTGTATTCATTTCCAGTTTTAATTTGCCTTGGACTTTAGAACTTCAGACTTAAAAATGTAGTTCTTACAGGACCGGGCCATGCTTTTGTCCTTATCCTTTGTTAAGGATAATCTTGTGCCCATTTTTTGTGGAGTTAAAAAAAATCTAGGTTGGGTCATGGGTTCCTTGTGCATTCACACTGGCCTCATTAGACAAGTCTTCATTTTCCATCCTCAGTGGAATGGCCTCTCTTTGTATCTTCAGAATGTCATTCATAAGAGCTTGTCATTTTCTCTGGGCTGCTTTCCCCTGGAGAGCTTAGGAGAAGAAATAGTCATTCTTTCAAGTTGTGGGGTTTTAAGAAATAAGGGTCTAAGCACATCGATTATTGGCGTGACTGACTCAGCAGGAAGCACAGTGACCAGGGCCTAGAACCTTATTGCTAGTTGGAGGACAGTGTTGGGGACATGAATGTGATAGAATACACACACACACACACACACACACACACACACACACACACACGTCTTTTAAAAATAATTTTGTTTTTGTCCATCTACCTGTTTATTTATTTTTATATTCACTTTTAGAAATCTTGAGTTCCAAATTCTCTCTTCCTTTGCCATCCTGCCCCCCAACACTGAGAAGGCAAACAATATGATATCTGTCATACAAAGAATACTGTGGTCTTCATAGAAGTCTGAAGCTTTGAGGAGATGGTTGAGTCAGACACACTCTGTGTCTTGCATTCTGAGAAATTACGAACTTCCTAATATGGATTTCCATATCTGACACTAATTTTGATTATCATCTTAACTCTTTGAATTCCTATGGACTTAAGAAACCTTGGTATTGATTCAGGCTGGCCTTTTGGTCTGTATTTATTCCACTCCTGATTTGGATATCAACCCTTCGCAGTTCCTACCCCAAAGGGAGGTGTTTTTTTCTTTGCTATAGCTTTCATCTAATTGCCTGTGTGTTTGACCCAGCCCCAGGTAGGGGTCTTTGACAATAAAACATTACCAGGTTGGTAAATACTGCTGTATGATGTGGGTCTGCAAACGAACATTTGGGAAACATTGAACTAGGTGACATTAGGTAAATCTGCTCATTCAAATAATGACTATTTACATTAACTTATGTTTGTATATGTTTTCTTTGATAGAATGTAAGTTCCTTGAGGATGGGACTGCTTTGTTTTTTGGTCTTTTTATCTTCAGTCCAGGGACAGTTGGTGGTACAATGGATAGGGCGCCAGGCCTGGAGTCATGGAAGACTCAGCTTCCTGAGTTCAAATCTGGCCTCAGACACTAATTGTATGATCCTAGACAAGTCACTTAACTGCATTTGTCTCAGTTTCCTCACTTGTAAAATGAGCTGGAGAAGAAAATGACAAACCATTCCAGTATTTCTGCCAAGAAAACCCCGTCTGAAGTCATGAAGAGTCTCCTGTGACTGGAAGATGATTGAACAACAGTATCTTCAGCCCAGCATGGTGTCCTGGACATAACAGATGTCAATAAATACTGAATTATATTGAATGACAATTAAAGCATATGACATTTAAAAAAGCCATTCCAGATATTTTCTGAGGGAATATTCTAGTCTTCTACAGTTCCATACTTTTAGAAAAAGCCTATTGTATCCAGTCTAGGTACAGTTCATATTATTGGTTGTTGTTACTCTTCAAAATATCTGAATAGGCTTTGGTCAGTCCCCCGACTTCTTCCTAACAGCAACAGGTAGGCACAGATTGGTACTTCCCATCCTTACAAATATTTCTGACCCTTCATTCTACATGGAACTTTTAAATTGTAAAATACTCAAAGTTGACTTTTAATTGAAATTCACAATGGTAGTCCTTGTGAGATATTTCATGACAATAAAATTTCATTTAGAATTATAGGGACCCATTAATAGAGAAGAATGCAGGCTTATGTTGCTTGCACTGGCTTTAATTGAAAAATGCAATCGAAAAACCTTGCAACATTGAATGGCATAATCTCTACAGTTTTTATAAGGTTAAGTAGTTTTCCTAAATTAAAAAAAATTAAACTCATTTTCTCCTCATTGTATCTCAGCATTGAAAGGCCTATGAAATCCTCTAATATGTTCAGTCAAGTCACACAAATGCAATATTGTCCATTTAATTTCCACAGGCTTGTCAAAAACTAAATCCAGAGAGAAGATGCTTAAGCATCCTGTGAACCAGGTTAAAAGTCTTTACATGTACATCATTCAGTTCCATTATGAATAGATTTCACTTTCTTCTTCTAATCTCGAAACAGGCAGTAACTGTGAGTTCAGTATGTGAATGGTAGAAGCAGAATGGTTTCTTCTCTGGTGCGTGATGGAACTGAGACCAGGAATCAAGAAGGGCTCCAAATTTTGGATTCAATTTTATTCAATTCAACAAACATTTATTAAATGCCTTCTGTAGATGAGGCATTGTGCTAGGCTGAGAAATGAAAAAATAAAAGATAAAACAGAATTGGTGTTCCAGGTGTTTATAATCTATTAGGTGCTCAAGGGGCTTATAATCTATTAGGGGGATACAACAATTACACAGACAAATAAATATTATTTACTTGGGTTGGGTAGAGAGCACTAGCAACTAGTGGGGTCAGGAAAGGCTTCCTGTGGGAGGGGGCACCATCTTTCCTTCTTCCTTTGGAGGAAGCTAAGGATCCTAATAAAGTTTGGATAAGGAGGAAGTACATTCCAAGCATGAAGGATAGCCTGTGGAAAGACAGAGAGGTGGGAGATGGAATACAGAATTTGTGAAGCAGCAAATGGGTCATTCTGGTTGGAGTAGAAAGTGAATGCAGGAGAGTAGGTGTGAAATGAACCTGACAAGAGAGGTTGGAGCCTCCCTAGTAAAGATTGTGAAGGGCTTTAAATGCCAAGCAGAGGAATTTGTTGTTTGAGAGGAAGTAAGAGGCCATTAAAGATTCTGATCAGAGAAGTGACATGGTCAGAAGTGGAATTTGGGAAGGATGTTTTGTCAGTTGTTTGGGGAATGGATTAGGAGAGAGAGAGACAGAGAGAGAGAGAGAGAGAGAGAGAGAGAGAGAGAGACAGACAGAGAGAGACAGAGAGAGACAGAGAGACAGAGATAAATTGGGGATGTCAGCTGGGAAGGTATTGCCACGCTCCAGGTGAGAGGGGATGAGGTCTAGAGCTAGGGTGGTGTCTGCATGAGGCAAAGGGAGGGATCTAAGAACAAAATGCTCCTCCCAGTATAACCTCATAGCTTCTAAATTCAGCCTTGATTGACACTGCCTCCCTCCTCAGCCTCTTCTCCCCTCTGATTGGAGGGTGTTGGATACAGCACCAAACTCCTCCTAATGCCTTTCTTTATAGAGGGCAGAGCCTGGATTCTCAGGTGGCTCCACTTTGCATTGACTGCCTTGTTTGGCTTCAGCTCCACAGAACCTCAGTCAGGTGCCCTTTGATGTCCCATCCCTCCCCCTTCCTGCCTTTTATTAGGTGTTGTCTCCGCCTTAGATGATAAGCTCCTTGAAAGCAGGGATTAACTTCCTTTTAAAAAATCATATCCCCTCCAGCATCAGACACTTAACACAAAAACTAGCCTTGTGACCTTGGGCAAGTTACTTAACCCCAGTTGCCCTAATCTTCCTCCCCCCCCCCCCCAAAAAGAAAAAGCAAAAAAAAAATCATATCCCCTGAGTTGCACACACACTCACTTGGGTATGGAAATCTCTCATTCTACAGGAAGGGAGGGGGAAAAGGGATAAGAAAGGGGGGATATTAAAAGGGAGGACAAATTCGAGGAGGGGAATAATCAGAAGCAAGCACTTTTGAAGGAGGGACAGGGTTGAAGGAGAGAATAGAATAAATGGGGAGGGGTGGGATAGGATGGAGGGAAGCTTACTTAGTCTTTCACAACAAGACTGCCATAGAAGAGTTTTGCATGACCATACATAATATATCCTATATTGAATTGCTTGCTTTCTCAGTGAGGGTGGGTGGGGAGGGAGGAAGGGAAAGAATGTGGAACTCAAAGTTTTAAAGATGAATGTTAAAAATTATTTTTACATGCAACTGGGAAATAAGATATACAAGCAATGGGGTATAGATTTCTTGCCCTATAGGAAAATAGAAGGGAAGGGAATAAGAGAAGGGTGGGGTGGTGATAGAAAGGAGGGCAGATTAGGAGAAGAGGTAATCAGAAAGCTTGAGGAAAGGTGGGGAGAAAATTTGGAACTCAAAATTTTGTGGAAGTAAATGTTGAAAGATAAAAATAAATTAATAAAAAATTATGTCCTTGGTGTTTAGTACAGTGCCTGGCATATAGTAGGTACTGGGTAAATGTGTATTAGATTGAATGTAAGATATTGCAGAAACAGAAGAATAAGACATGCCAATGGACGGTATATTGTAGAGTAAGGACTGCGCAGGTCTTTGAACCAGGGTGATTGGAAGGATGTGGTACCCTTAGCAGAAATACGAAAGTCTGGAGGAGGTGTGAATTTAGGGAAGAACATAATGAATGGGTTTCATTTCAGACATGTTGAGTTTCAAATATCTATGGAAATCCAGACAGATGTACAAGCAAGTGGCTGGTGGTGAATGACTAGAATTCAAGAGAGAGGTAAGGGCTTCACATGTAGACTTGGGAGTTATTTACATTGAGGTGGCTGAACCCATGGAAATTGATGAGATCACCAAGAGAGAGGGTGTAGAAAGGCAGAAGAAGAGGCTTTGGGGGACACCCATCTATAGAGAGTGGGATATAAATGATTATCTGGCTGGCATGTGGACCTTAGTTTGAAAGGGAGAAAGATCCAGTAAGGATACAGAAGCACATCTAAAGAGCATGGTGGGAATCATGAGATAGGGAGAGACTAAAGGTAAAATAGATGGTTGAGGGGAAACATTCCTGGAGGAGAGGGGATATATCCATTAGTCTTGTCAGTGATCAAAGAATGAAGTTAGTGTTTCCATGAACAGGGTGACAGGAGCCCCCAGCTTTGGGGCTGAGAGGGGAAGAAGGAGAAAGGAATTGCTCAAAGTTTGCCAGGTAGAAGCAGGGGCAGATCTTCAGGGGGGTATTGAAGAAGACCTCCCAGTAATCTCAAGGCTGCAGTCACTTGTTTGGTGGGTGAGAGGCTTGCCTTAGAGAGGTGAGTGACAGAAGATAAGCTTATGTAAGTGTGATTTGGAAGCTGAGTTAGCAAGTGTCTTGTAGTGAGATTAAAGAGTAGTGAGTTGGCAGGTGGGAGAGGTGTGTTTCAGGAGTGAATTCTGTGTGAGGGTGGTTTAATGGTTATTATATGCTGGATTTGTGCACCAGTGAGTCAGTATACTCTAAGAAATGAAGAGTTTAGATGTGTCAGTCATGTACTGAGACAAGATCTGAGAAAGACCAGCCATGCAGGGGTTAGGGCTGTACCCTGATTTCCAGCTCATCTTCTTTCTCCCCACCCCTTCCTTTTTGCTTCCCAGCTCACCATGTACCAGTGAGGTGCAAAATCAGATTCTGTCTCCCCTCTACATTTGAATTGATCCTACTTTCTGTTCCTGAAGGGACTGGGGGTGGGGTAAAGGAAGGGAGAGGAGGGAAGGAGAAGGATAGAATGACCTAAGGCATGGGGCATCCTAACTCAGGGTTGTCCCAAGACAAAACTTCCACCTTTTTTATGTTTAAGCCCCATGAATCAGATTTCTTTCTATGCCTCTCTCTCTGTCTGGTGTACCATTCTCTCCATGACCTAATCTAAACTAAGTAACAGTGGAGGAGAGCATTTTATTGAGACAAACTGGTCCCTGCTAATGTGCTGGCTAGCTAACGGGTCAGTCTTCCCTCAGTAGCAGAGTGCCTTA
This sequence comes from Gymnobelideus leadbeateri, assembly GCA_011680675.1. Lineage (NCBI taxonomy): Eukaryota > Metazoa > Chordata > Mammalia > Diprotodontia > Petauridae > Gymnobelideus > Gymnobelideus leadbeateri. The sequence goes on from WOXC01010304.1 coordinate 791,509, forward strand.
GAATTGCTAGAGACAGAGCCTCACACAGTGTGCACCAAGTGCCTGGAATGATGAGAGCTCAACCACTGTGGCAGGTTTCTGAGGGAGATATTTGTGGTAAAGCAGGTCCTCTTAATTCTGCAGAAATTACACACCATATATTCTATTCCCTGCTTAGAGCACTCTGAGGGCTGCCCAGAGACAATGATTTCTGTTCCTCCCTCTAAGAGAACGTGCCAGGAGAACTGAGCCATGTCCATGGCTGAACATTGGCTTAGAGTGTCTGATTTGGTTGTTTTAAGGCAGGGATGGATAGACCGAAGCCATTCCTCAATAAATGTTTCCTAAGCACCTACTATGTGCCACATACTAGGGATCAAAGTACTGAGGATGATTCAGTCTTTTCTGACAGCCAGCTTACAAAACACACAGAATCCTTGAGCTTGTCGCTTCTTTTCTGAAGCCTTCTTCACTGAAACCTCTTCAGATCACCTTCCTAGCTTGTCTATCACTGCTCTTCAGATGCTTTATGCTACAGTCAAATCAATCTTCTTTACTGTTTCTCCTCCGTGACTTCCCCGTTTCTGTTCCCCTACATGTTCTAAAAGGTATTGCCTAGTCATTTACGCCTCTTACCATTCCTTTTCCTACAAAACTCAGCTATGTGAGGTCTTTCCTGACATCTTCAGCTCCTAGAACCCCCATTGTATTTCTTTTATTTTGTTTACATATAGATATATACATACATACTTATATAACATATATATAATATATACATTGTACATATACATACACAAATACACATATATACATACCTACAGATACATGTATATACATAGATACACACACATATATGTGTGTATATGTAAGCTGTTGGAGGGCAGGAACTATTTCACCTTTGTTTTAATATCCCTAACCCCCAAGATGGTTACTGACACATAATAGGTGTTTCATAAATGCTTATTGATTGATCAGTGAGTCTTAACACTTCTTACTCTGAGACAATTGGAAAGTAACCCAAGAGGCAGTGATGATCTTAACAGTCATTTCTCCCTTGCCATGTTCTTTTCCCAGAAATTCCCCCTAGCTTTTGACATTTCTGATTACATTTTATTTGTGAAATACTTGTTGTGTCTCGCAGGTTTATGAAGCTTTCTGTTCCCTATGTCAAAGTTTAAGGAGAGGGTTATTTTTCCCTCAGGATGGATTCTGCTATGCCCAAGTAAACACCTTTAGACTTTGGTGTTTAATAGACCATTTTCAAGAGCGTCTGCCTCTGAACGAAGGTCTGTTTTATCACTTATTGTCATGGACGCTGGGTCTATTCATGGTGGTGAAAGCCAGGAGAGCATAGCTTTTGTTGTTCTTCTAAAAATAGTTCACTGGACCACTGTGGAACCGACCAAAACAGTTGCACTCACCTGAGGGTGAAGGTGAAGGAACTCTAGTAGGAAAGATGGCAGTCCTTGGGCAGTGTGGGAGAGAGAGAGATTTAGTAATGTTTTATAAGTGTTTAAGAAATGCTTCCCCTCAGGCTCCTTTTGCCTCTTTCAGTTTTTTCTCCCTCAACTACTATAATATTAAGAAAAAGTTTAATCATTTGTTTTATTTAAAAATAATTTTAATGTTCCCTCTTCCCTATTTCTTTTTCTCTGTCCCAGGGACTGGAATGCACCCCTCCTCACCCCTTGCCTGTTGAAAAAGCACTGGATTTGAAATTGAAAGGCCCCCATTTCAGTCCCTGTTCCATCACTTAATGCCTGTGTGAATGTGCACTACTGTACCCTACTGGGCTTCAGTTTCCTCACCTATAAAATGAGGGTGTTCGAATAGATGGTCGCTAGGGTCCCTTCAGCTCCTACATCTGTGATCTGATGAGCTTCATGGTCCACTTTGGGGCCTCTTTCTTTCTTTTTAAAAATCTATGTATTGACTTTTAGTTTACAGCATTCAGTTCCACAATCCCTTGAGTTCCAAATTTTCTCCCCCCCACCTTCCATGGCATCATACAATCAGATATAGGATCTACAGATACCTTCACATTAAACATTAATCAAGTTGTAAAGACGAATTATAACCAATGGAGTGAACGAGAAAGAAGGAATGAAACAAAACACAAAAGGGAGAGAGCAAGTAGTTTGCTTCAACCAGCATTCAGACTCTAGTTCTTTCTCTGGACGTGGACATTGTTTTCCATCATGAGTCTTTCGGAGTTGTCTTATAACCTTGCATTGCTGAGAAGGGTCCAGTCTATCAAAGTCAGTCATCACAGATACCATGTGTCTGTAATTGTGTACAAAGTTCTCCTGGTTCTGCTCTCCTCACTCAGCATCAGTTTATATAAGTCTTTGCAGGTTATTATGAAGTCCATCTGCTCCTCATTTCTTACAACACAATAGTATTCCATTACATGCATATACCACAACTTGTTCAGGCCATCTCTATGATTTCCAATTCTTTGCCACCACAAAAAGAGCTTCTATCAGTAGGTATCTCTTTCACAAAGCCTTCTGTGATGACTATGCCTGAAGGAGCTATCTAATGTTTCCTTTTTGCTTAATCACTTTTTTATATTCTTCCTTTTGTGACATATGTCAGATTCTCTCTATTAGACTGTAAGGTTCTTGAAGGCAGAGCAACATGATGGTGCCATGGAAAGGATCTTGTATTTAAAGTCAGAGGACTTGGGTTCAGATTTTGATTTTGCCACCTACATACCTTGTGACCTTGGGTAAGTCACAATCTCTCTGAGCCTTGTCTCTAAAATAGGAGGGGTTGGTCGAGATAATCTCTAGCATCCTTTCCAATTTTGTTTTTGATTGTTTTACCCCTGGCTCCAAGCAGAATGCCTTGCAGATGATACCTCAAACATAGACGTTATCCATAACCATTTGTTAAAGTGAATTCCATCCATTCTTCATCCAGTGTACACCATCATTATGGCTGACTTGAAGATAAAACAGGTTTCAGTTTTGTGTGCTTGCTTTTCAAAATGGTGACAGGTAAACACAACTTGTCTTTTCCTACTGTGTGGTCCTCAACTGACTTTTTTTTTCTGTTTGCATCACCATTGATAGCTTAGAGCAAATCAGCAAGGTTAGGTCAAAACCAGGGTCAGGTATAGCAGAACAGGAGCATTTTCTTAGGCTAACTGGTTGCAAGATAAGATGGGGAGTAGGGGCATTTGGACCAGGTCTGAACACAGCTCCAATAAGTAAATGCCAGTGGATTCCTGCTGCATCTAGGACCAAATTCAGGTGCCTCTGCTTGACCTTTAAATTACTCTCCAGTCTGGCTCCAACCTCTCTTTCCAGTCTTATTTCATATAAATTCACTCAAATTACTTTTTGATCCACTTAAGCTAGCCTGGCTCCTTGTCTCCCATCTCTGTGCTTTTGACCAGGCTGTGCACCCTGTGCCTGGAAAGCCTTTTCTCTTCACCTCTTAGAATTCCTAGTTTGCTTCAAAGCTTAGCTGAAACATGATCTCTACCTGAACTCCTGATCCACCCCACCATGTGTTAGTGTGCACCAACTCAAATTACTTTGTTGTTCATTCATTTCCCTTATGTCCTGCTCTTTGTGACTCCGTTCAAGGTTTTCTTGGCAAGGATATTGGGCTGGTTTGTCATTTTCTTCTCCAGCTCATTTCATAGATGAGAAAACCAAGGCAAACATGTATTTACTTTGTATAATATGCTTATATGTGCACATATTTAAAGATTTAAGTTTCTTAAAATAGGAGCTATTTCATTTATATCTTTTTATGTCTAGTGTTTGGCATATAGTTGGTGTTTAATAAATGCTTATTGGTTGAATGATTGATCATGATGGGAAAGAACTCTACTATGTACCAGGCCCTGTGCTCACTACCTTACAAAACTATTATCTCATTATCATCACAATGGCCCTGGGAGGTAGGTGCTATCATTATCCCCATTTTCTTGTCCAGGAAACTGAGTAAGAGACAGGTTAAATGACTTGCCCAGGGTCACACAGCTAGTGAGTAGCTGAGACCAGAGTTGAACTCAGGTCTTCCTGACTTCAGGCTCAGTGCTTTGTCCATTGTACCACCCAGCTGATAGAAGAGTTGGATTCAAGATTCATGCCTCATGCTGCCTACTTTTGCTTCAAGTTCTTGAAAGATAAGACAGTGATGATTCTAAATAAAGAATTTCATGGATCTGGTTATTATAGATCTTGGGAAAGCTTTGCCTTCTCTATAAGGCTTTCTATAAGGACTCTGATCTTGGGGAATACTCAACCATGATTCCAGAGGGTCAGTGCTGAAGCATAATCCCCTCCTCCTGATGGAGACTGTTGTCCTTTGTCCTTCCTTCTTGAAGAGGACCAATGACATCATGAGGGCAATGTCTTGACTTGTGTGTGGATTGGATTTAAGTGAAGCAGAACTGTACAGCCTCATCAACCTCACTCTCTCTCCCAGACTCATTGTAGTCTGATGGCAAGACAAAAGTCAAGGCGACTGGTGATGACCCGTCCTGACAGAGGACTGAATGTGCAAATTGAGACACACATTTTTGGATGCAGCCAATATGGAATTTTATTTTGATTGATTAGGTATATTTGCTACTAGGACTTTGTTTTTCTCTTTTTTCTTCTCAATGGAGGGGGAGATGGGAGAGGAAATAAATGCTGTTAATTGAAGAAAAAATAACATTGATTTAAAAAATAACTTGCCCATTTTAATGAAAGGTGGAAGAAATGGAAAGCTAGAGGTTAGATGGAAGAAGGAATAATGCCAGAAATCTGAGATTTTGTTGGTCCCAGGTTTCCAGCACTTTCAGGTTTAGAGAAGGAAGTCAATGTCTTCTTGAGCATGGACACAGGGAGACAGTCTGTCTCTAGGAAACAACAGGTAGAAATCCTTCTGCTTGTTTTATTTCAGGGCACAATGGGCTGGTTTTCACTTTTGTTGTAGAAAAGGTAATGATAGTGAGGTGTGCCCTGTTTAATAAATTTCTCTGGGGGGGAGGGGAGTGGCATTTATCTCCTTAGGTAGCCAGTCTATTACCTTTGGAAATCTACTTTCTCCACCTCTCTGAGTTCCGAGGCCCTTTAATTAATCATGCTCTGCTCCAATTTCCTCATTTGTAAAATACCCTCCCCTATTCATTTCACTAGGGAATTTGTCAGGATTAATTAGCTAGAAGAACCCGTGAACCACTTGGAACTCTCTGGAGGTAGATACTAGATTAGGACAGGTATGATGAATATGGGCATGAAATAAAGGAACACTTACTTCGCTATCTTTGAAAAGAAACAAAAATAAAATGCACGGAGTGCACTCAAATATTTCTAATTAATCCTGTTTCTAGAGGCAGCTGTAGCTCTATTGATAGGAAGCTCCCATTGATTCCCTTGGTGGGCATGACTGAGTCATCTAACCAGGCTCATGTTGCCTGTTACCAAGTGACTGCCCCATCCATGGATCTCTTGACATCTTGCTGGGAGGCACAACTGGTTTTCCATTTGTGGTTAGTGGCAATGTGGTTGCTTTGGGGATACAGAGTGTTTCTGACCAAATCACAGTGCTAGCTCATTGCCATTCTGATTGGTCACTCCTTGGGATCCCTAGAATTTCTTCTGGATTGATCCTTTTATTGTAATGGATATTAGTACTTTAAGGTTTGCAAGTAAATTAAGCAACCAGTGCTATCAATTCAGCCAGTGCAGGGTTGTTCAATAACCAATCCAATCCTTATCCAATCAGTGCTATCAGTAACCCATCTTGAAGATGAGAAAATAGAGGCTTAAAGAGGTGAATGACTTGTCTGCAGTAACACAGCTAGTAAATGTCTGAGGTGGGATTTCAACTCAAGTCTGCTTTAATTCAAAGTCTAGGACACAATCTGCTCTGCCAGGTTACCTTACATCAGATTGGGAGCTATCCTAGACCTGAGGAGCTTCCTGCATTCACCCTCTTCCCTTTGCCCAGTGCTGCAGTCAATGTAGTCAATGGACCTGGGACTCTGGTACTGGTTGGGGGCCCCTAATGTCTCAGAAGTAGTTTGTGGCATATAGATACATGGCCAGAAATTTCCCATGAAAATACGTAATTGAGTGTTTGCTATATTTTACATATCTTATTTTTGGCTTCAATTTTTCTATCTAAATGAATGGAATAATAGAGATAATATTTGATACTTATTTTTCCTTAACATGAAACTTAGAAAAATGCTGAAAATTCAGAGCTATCATGGATCAATCAATAATCATTTAGTGAGAGCCTACTATGTGCTAAGCACTGGAAATACAAAAAGAGGCAAAAGATGGTTCCTGCCCTCTAGAATCTTGCAATCTAATGGGAGAGACAATTTGCAAATAAATATGTACTAAGCTAGTTATAAGTAAGATAAGTAGGAATAATGAACCAAGGGAAAGCATTAGAATTAAGAGGGATTGGGAGTTCGCTAAAAACAAGTCATGGCATATAAGAATTGATTTCTTTTCTTTTTTTTGGATGAGGAGGGAGGAGCTTACTGGAGATGGAGAATTCCACGTACATAGTATACCAATGTTTCAGCAAAGTGTTCAACAAAGGCTCTTGGAAAGAAAGTCAAGTTAACAAATATTTATCAAGCATGTAAGTGCTAGGTGCTGTGCTAAGCCCCTGGGATACAAATACAATCAGAAAACAACCAGTCTCTGTCATCATGGAGCTGATTTTTTGACTACTAAAAGCTAACAGATTGAAGAGCTTGAAGAGTTATTGAATCTAACCCTTGAATTTTACAGAGGAGGAAACTGAGATACAGAGAGGATAAATGAAGTGTCCAGTATCACGCAGCTAGTAAATTTGAACTTTGCTCCTACTGATTCCAAGTCAAGCACTCTACCCATCCCTTGTGAATCAGACGGAGAAATGTGAGTTGACTAATACACTGACTAGAAGGATTTATAAATAGTGGAAAGACCTTACCTAGAGAATATTGATAGAGTTATTGATGTCAACCAGGCACATTCTTTAGGGCTCTATCCTTGACCCTGAATCATTCTACATTTTTACCAGTGATATAGGGGAAGACAGAAGGCACATTTATAAATTGGGGCATATATACATATATATATGTGTGTGTGTGTGTGTATACATATATACACATATATATACATACATACATACATACAGATATATGTATATATATAATGGGTCATATACAGGAGAGCAGAATCAAAACAAAAAAAATTGACAGACTAAGGCAGTGGGTAAAAACTCACCAAATGAACAGTTAACATAGTTAAATAGAAAATAATGTCATGTTTGATTATAAGATTAACTGTATATGTTAATGATGATGGAGACCTGGATTAACAGCAATTCACATGCTGCAAATTGAATATGTCAGTATTATGTTGTGGCAGCTAAGAAAGCCCATACAATCATAGTCTGGCTTTCTAGTATAGGATGTCCAGGCCACAGTTGTTGATATTACACTGTGCTTCTAATTCATCATATGGAATTCATTTCTAATAATACTTGAAGAAAAATGTTGACAAATTGGATCAAGTAAAGTGACCTGGATGGTGAAGGGTCTAGAAATATTGTTATATAGGGGATGTCTGAAATTGCTGGGAATTCTTAGATTAGAAAAGAGAAGTCTTTGGGTAGGCCAATGATTATAGTCTTCACCTGTTTAGCAGACTCATGTTTGAGGGGGATTAGACTTATTCTTATAGATTTTTGAGGGAAGAACTAGGGCCACTTAGTGAAAACAACAGGGAACAGATTTGGTTCCCTAAGAGGACTTTCTGACAATTAGTGAAGTAGTTAATTTCCCATCACTGCATGTATTTATTTACAAGATGGAGGATGACCCCTTCAGGAATGAGTTTCTGCATTGGGTAGGAGGCTGGACTCCATTTTTTCTAAGAAACTTTCCTGTTCAAAGATTCTATGAAATTATAACCAAAGGAGTGATGATGAGTAATTAATTAGTTAATTGAATAATTCATTAGGCATTACATATAAAGGACTGTGCTAGACCCTGGGGGAGAGATAGGAAGCTTTTTGACTTGAGAGTAGGGATTACTTCATTCATTGTGTTTTTATGTTCAGAGCCTAGCACATAGTAGGCATTTTAGTAAATGTTTGAATGGTTGATACAGAGAAAAATGAGGCATTGTCCTTGTCCTCCAAGAGCTTACAATGTACAAAGGGTGAAAAGTAAGTAAAAAGAAAACTAATCATAATGGCATAAGTGTATTAGAAGCATGTAAAGTGCTCTGAGATCACCCTAGTTTCTATTAATTAACTCATAAAAAGTTATACATTTTCCAGTCAAATACAAAGGTGATGGGAAAGGGATTACTTGAATTCCAGTTAATAACTGTTTTTTTTTTTATTTCCATCTGCTTGTGAGAATTAATTTCCAAAGTGAGAATATTCTCACTTGAGCACATTGGTGCTATTTTTGCACAGTATCTGTGACATTTTAATAGTCAAATAAGCACATGACGAGGAACCAGCTTGAGTCTCTGCTTTGTGTTTGGGTGACTGTTGGCAGGGAGGAAAACCCAAACAAAATTTCTCTGTGTGCCTTTCCTGCTAAGCCTGCCTCTATGGTGGCAAGGAGGATGATTTCCTGTCCATCTGTTGTTCAATCAGATTCCTACTTTGGAATTAGGAAGTTCTGGATTCTAATCTCATCTCAGCTAGCTATGTGACACTGTGAAAGTCCTTTAACCTGTTTCCTCAAATATAAAATGGGAATAATTGTAATGTCTGCCTTATAGGGCTGCTACAAAGATCAAATAAGAAAACGTGGAAAGTACCTTACAAACACTCTATATATGTTATCTATACTATGACAGCTACCACCACTAGCATTGCCACTGCCACCACCCCCATCTTTTACTTTTCAATGCTTCCTTCCCAGTCCAGCTGAGATGATACTTCCTTCATGAAGCCCCCCTTGATACCCCCAGATGAAAATGCGTTCTTTTCACTCAGTTTTCCTCATGCCCTCCTCCTCAGCAGTCCCAATTACAGGCACGTCCCCTTGTCGTGAATGATGATTACATCCAGAGAACTCTGGGTCTCTGTTCTCTTTTGGCACGTTTTTCTTTTTCTTTTCAGAGACTTATGGGACTGAGAACTGCCCTGGTTTAGTTATTCTAGACAAAATGATCTTGATTCTGCTCCATCAGAATGTATAGAAGACCCATGCCCTCTCTCCTTTCTAATCAGCTCAAGAGGAAGGAGGGCCATGCCTTAGGCTGCCCCTAATGTACTTTCCTGTGCTGTTGGCTCTAAGATCCACACAATCCACCCACCAGAGGCTCTTCCTTTCACTGCCACACTTTCATCATGGGCTTAATTTTGAGAGTCCACACTTGAGAGTCCTTCCCTCCCAAATATTAATAACCCACTCTGTAGTCACTCAATAATTCATCCATGTTTCCAGTTCTTTCTCACTCTCTCTGGGGCCGTTTTTCATCGCCAACAACCTCCAGTCACCCAGCACTCCAGGCATCATCCCTAACTCTAGCCTCTCCTCCATCTCCAGATACAGCTAGTTTTTTATTTCTACCTCCATATGCCTCTCCAAGCTCTGCCCCTCCTTTCTACTCACAGAGGAAGTACCCAAGCCAGTCCTAATCACACCAGGCACCATTGTACTGGCTTTCTAATTGTTTCTCTACTTGCAGACAACTTCAGATCTAGACATTCTTTTCTCCAGTCCTTCCTTCACACGGTTGCTCAAATCAGGTAGGTAGTATACAGAATAGAGCACCGGTCCTGGAGTGAGGAAGATATGAATTCAAATCCTGCCTCAGACACTTACCCCCTCTGTGACCCTAGGTAAATCACATAACCTCTATCTAACTCAGTTTCCTATTCTGTAAAACTGGGCAATAATAGCTCCTACCTCAAAGGGTTGTTGTTAGGATCAAATGAAATAATATATGTAAAGTGCCTGGCAAATAGTAGGTGCTTAATAAATGTTTCCTTTCCCATTTTCCTTAGATAAAAGTCTGACATGTCTCCCTGGTTCAAAAGTCTTCACTGGTTCCCTGACACAGTACTTGGCACATAGTAAGTGTTATATAAATGTTAGCCCTTCTTCTTCCTCCTCCTCCTCTTCTTCCTTTTCCTCTTCCTCTTCTTCCTCCTCCCCTTCCTCCTCCTCTTCTTTCTCTTTTCTCCCTTTCCCTCCTCCCTCCTTCCTTCTCCCTTCTCCTCCTTTTAAAAACCCTTCACAGTCTGTCTCCATCCTACTTTGCCAGACACATTTTGTATCACTCCTCTTCCTCAACTCTAAATTCTAGCCCTGCTGGCCTGTTAGCTCTTCCCTGAATATGGAATATCATGTCCTGCCTCTCTCATTTTCCCAGGCTGTCCTGTATGTTTGGAACCCCCTGTGTCCATCTCACAGTCTCTTAAAAGCCTTGGCTTCATTCAGTGCTGCTCCCCACCCCAACAAAGCCTTTCCTGGGCTCCCTGGCTACTGGTGATCTCTTTCTCCTTCTGTGTACTTCTATGGGCAGCCAAGCTGTACCCTTCCAGTAAAACATAGGCTACTTGAGCAGAGGGACTATTTCCTTCACCTCCCTCCCCAGAGCTCCAAGCACAGTACTTTGCTGTGGTCTAGGCTATCAAACCCCAAAACTGAACAGAAAAGCTTCTTGAGGAAAATAACACCAAACAGATGTACAGATTGAGGTAGGGCTTTATTTCTGGTGTTTTCTCATAGGAAAAAAGGGAGTATATTAGTGGCTACAACAGACAGTGTGGCATGGTGTAGAAAGTGCTAACCTGAAATGCCAGGCTAGACTTGGGCTCAGAGTGTGCCTCTGTTATGCTGGCTGTGTGAGCCTGGGCAGACTCCTTGGGCCCAGGCAACTCTGAGACCACTGAGCCACAGAGCAGTGGCCGAGCTGTGGTGGCAGAGGGAGTCTCCTCATCTTGGAGACTGCCATGCTGGTGAAATCATAGTTCAAGGCCCTGTTCCTGTGAGCAGTCCCACCAGATGAGCTTCAGCTGGGACATCCAGATTGTCCCACTTCAAGCAAACCTGAGATTTCCTAGTTTTTTTAGCACTATTTCTCATGAGCAGAATTCCTAAGTAGTTAGTCTTCTGAAAATTTTAATGAGCTGTTTTCTTGGTTGCCTGGAGAGAAAGTTTCTCTGCAGTAAGCAAATATATTAAAGTCATTTACTAATCTGTCAAACTTTGCATGTTGACTTTTCTTGGAATTTTAATATTAATGATTTCTTAACAAGTGACCCTTTAATCCTTCTGGCATTTCAGACTAAACTTTTTTCCCCCTCCTATCAAAGGATGAAAACAGAAGAACAGAGAACACTTCAGTAGATACGGAAAGAAGGAAGCTTAGAGGAGGCTTCCTTGCCCTGGCGTAGTTTGCAAAATGCATCAAAGGCAAGCAGAGGAACATAATTATAGCAAAGAAATGTTGAAAGTCTGTTTTTTTCCCATGCTCATCATATACAAGCTTGCACATTCGTAAACCAATGGTGAGAAAGGTTCATTCTAATTACTGCTCAAGAAAAAAAAATCAGGCTATTCCTCCAAGGGTTTTGGACTTGGCATTCAGCAATTCCTGTACCTGGAAGTGGCACAGAAATGGTGCTGATTGCATCCATTAAGACGTGTATTTCAAAGAATAGCAAAATCACAAACTCATGGAGCTGAAGGTGACCCTGAGAGGCTACCTAGGCAGGGTAATATCCAAGCTGCTGGATGCTTAATCTTTAAATCTCTAGGAAGGAAAGCATGAGAAGCAGGAAGGAGCAGAGCATTTGGGGTTGAAAGTCCTGGGTTTGAATTCTCCATCAGTCATACCTGATACCTGTGTGATCGTGATTTAACTTGTCTGAGCATGAATGGGCAGGATCTTGGGTTCTCTATGACCTTCAGTCAGTTGTGTCACTGTGAAGATGAATAAAGGAAGGAAAAGCATTTATGAAAGTCATACTAGGCTCCATGAGGATACTAACGAATAGGGAAACACTTTCTGCCTTCATGGAACTTATGTTCTGATGCAGGGGACAATACATATAGGTGAATAAGAGAGAGAGAGAGAGAGAGAGAGAGAGAGAGAGAGAGAGAGAGAGAGAGAGAAGGAGGAGGTGGAGGAGGAAGAGAAGAAGATGATGAAGAAGAAGCAGCCAATTTTATTCTGATGAGCTATGTAGCAGCTCTATGTATGTAGAATCTGGTCTGGCTGTTTTATCCAGTTTTCTTATGCACTTTCATTATATTTTTATAATAAACTCACCTGTCCTCTCCCCTGAGTCATCTGTTTTATTTACAATGACAGCAAACTCATAAATACAGATGTCACCAGAACTTACAAACTAAATTATGACTGTATGTAGAAATGGTTATGTGCTGTATTGCAAAGTAAAACTTAGCCACAAGGTAAGAATAAAAATAAAGATGGTCTGACATCCCTTCTCTAAGCAGTGACAAATCTTCAAAGGCAAAGAGATCAGTGATCTCTTTCTCTTTTTCAAATAATGAAGAAGAGTAAGGGAACAAAGCTGAGGATTTTGTGCATGTGTGTATGCAGGTGTGTGTGTGTGTGTGTGTGTGTGTGTGTGTGTATCTATGAATTCATTGGTGTAAAGAGTACCCAATGAGGAAACAACTATACCAAAGCACATTGGCAACTGTCCTGTTGACTCTGACCTTGGAGAATTGCCTAAGGCAGGGAGAAGTCAAAATTGACTTGCTTGGGGTCCTCTATCCAGCGTCAAGGACGCAACCTGAACTCAGAGCTTCGAGTCTGTAAGACCAGTGCTCTGTCCTCTATCCCACACTGCTTTGGTGTGTGACAGAGCTCCTTCAGACTGGGAACATCTGGGAAAGAACATGAAAACATGGTGCTGTAAGCACTATGGCACCGTGCATCGGGAAACAAGGGCGTCTGTTGATAGCAATGGGACCACTTGATGTTGCCATGACAGACTTTTTATGGAGGGCAGTGGGCACGAGAGAGGGAGCACTCATATAGCTGGATTTGCTGCATTAGTCTTATTGCGCCCATTTAAAGATAGGTTTGATCCTGCTAATTAGCTCTTGGACAGTGTCTCTCTCGTTTATGTATCACAGGAAAAGAAAAGCAGAGCTTGTTGACATTCCTCCTCTGTAGGATCAGGCCAGATCCTGGTTTTGAAACTATTTGACCTTCTTTTCATCTTTCCGAGGTTAGAAATTACAGAGGAAGGGATGACCATGGCATAGTCTAGTGGAAAGGAGGTGCTGGGTTTGAATCTAGCCTCTCTGGGGCTCAGTTTACTCATTGATGAAGGGAGAAGATTGGACTGGATGATGTGACCTTTAGCCTCCATTGAGCAGTGGGGATCAAGCTTAAACCATGGGGAAGGCCTGAATAACTCAACTCTGATTTTAGAAGGTAGACCAGAGCTCTTGGTGAAAGAGCCCTAAGCTTCTGAAGTCTGAGACATGGCTTCAAATCCCGCTTACTGCCTGTGTGATGTTGGGCAAGTCATATGACACCTTTTCCCAAGATTTCCTTAGGCTTTGTCTTGATCTGTAAAATGAGGGGCTTGGCTTAGATGACCTTTGACTTATGATTATAAGACTCAATATGTTTAAGACTCTAGGTTATACTGAATAATTTTATAATTGTGGACTCAATAAAATTGTCCTCTTCCTGATTCCCTTGAAGACCAGGAATCCAGGAGGTAGACCTCAGGATGAAATGAAGGAGGGTTTTGGGGGAGTCCTAATCAACTCTCTGTAGATAAAATCCTCCACAGACATTCTTACAGCTCCACTGTAGGAAATAGTACATTTTGAAGAGAATTGCTTTGATAATAGTAAACTGGGGAGATTTTAAAGCCTCAGAGCTATTACATTTCCAGAGTTTTGCTATTTCTTAATTATTGAAGAAAATCCAAAGGGAAAACAAAAGATCAGAGATATTGTTGTCCCCCTTTTCATGGAATTTTGGGTTATAGAGGTGGAATGGACCCTAGAGGCTAGTAAGGCCAACCCCCTTCATTTTACAGATGAGGAAACTGAGGCTGAGAGACATTAAAGACTACTTTCTCAGAATCCCACATGTGGCTTTGCCTGCTACTCTGCCCTAGACTTCTGTAGGTGACTTGGGTTTGCTTTAGAGATTTTGGAAATAAATGTGCCTTGAAATGTGGGGGCCCACTTCCATAGATAAACAGAATTCTGAGGTCCCCTGCACACCATTTGTACTATACTAGCAGACCATATCAAGAGTACACATTTTAAAAGTAAAGCATTGATTGCTTTAATTTAATTGGAATTAAAGCAATGAGCAAAGTATGTCCACACAACTGGCCGTCCAGGTTTAATCCTGGATTAATAATATCATGGGGAAACATGGCAATAGTCTCCAGGGAGACTCATGCTTTGAGGTGGGGGGGGGAGAAATGTAGGCATTGTCTCTTGTAGGTTCAGCTAATTAGAAAGATTCAACCCTACAGCGCCCCATCTCATTCTTGGCCTATTGGTGATTAGTGACCTCAGTTATATCAAGGAATATTCTCTCAGATTTCTCAGTGTTTGCTCAGAAGCCTGCAAACAGTGTTATGGGTAGCTGCTTTCCCTCACTCCATTCTACATTGGGGGCTTTCCCAAATACTCCCTTCCCTAGGCTCTCCCTCTTTCCAGAAGTTCCATAGACTGTAGTCAGTCTACAATGTCTGATACAACCTCTCTTCATCCAGGCATATGGTTCCCTCTAGGATACATGGGAGTTTCTTCTTAAGCAGGATATCTTAGCCTTTTTATGTGTCCTGGACACCTTTGTCTTGTGAAGCCTGTGGACCCTTTCTCAGAACTATGATTCTGAAAGTCAAAGACAAAATACATAGAATTATAAAGGAAACAAATTATATTGAAAAACAGTTATCAAAATGTCAACATTTCCAAATTCTCAGACTCCTCGAAATATATACTTGGACCTGTTGGACCTCAGCTTAAGAAACTCTGTTCTGAACAATAGTTCTGATCCTGCCTCCTCCCCTTCCTCCCCCTCTCCTGGCAGTTAATAAACTCTACTTGCTCACTCTTCCCCCCAGGATCAAATATAAATGCTTTGTTTGACTTTTGGCTTCTGTTTGTATATTGTCTTTCCCCATCAGACTGTAAGACCCTTGATGGCAGGGACTGTCTTCATGTTTCTTATTTGTATCCCTGTGCCTGATGCAAAGTAGGTGCTTAATAAATGTTTATTGAATTGAATTGGAAGCCTTTCACCCCCCTGGCCACTTGCCCAGAGCCCCAGGCACAGCCAGACCAAGCTCCCTTTCCTGATTTCTCCAGGTTTCTTACACTTTACTACCCTTCCCATACTCCATAATCTAGCAACACTGGCAATTCTCCCTTTACTGCACTGCCTGTCCTATATGGCTGGGATGCTCTCCATCCTCACTTCTGCCTCTTAGCTTCCTTCAAAACTCAGCTCAGATATGACCCATAGGAGGCATTTCCCAGTACCCTTTCCTTCTGAGATTAACTCCTAACTGCTTCGTGTATATATATATATATATATATATACACACACACACACACACACACACACACACACACACACACACACATATATATATATATATATATATATATATAAAAATGCATTATATATGTATATATATTGCCTTTCTTTGGATCCCTTGCTCTTGCCACAATGTCTGCACTTGGTAAGAATTTAATATATGCTTGTTGACTGATCGTTACATGGACCCAAGCATCATGGGAAATGGAATCAAGTGGTCATCTTCCTCTTATAAATAATAGCAGAAAATTTTGAAAGTTAGTATTTGAAGCAGGTTCACCAAATTCAAATCCACTATTCTTTCTCCTGCCCTATGCTGCCCAGGATGGTGGCCCAAGTTGATGAGATAAAGCTTTGCAAATGTAGTAACTGAGCATATAATACAGTTCCTGTGTTGGGTATGACTGATAGCACCTACCTGGGGTCCTACTCAGCAAATCGATTTTTAATGCTCCATAATAAGGGGGTGAGGGGACAGAAAGAGAGAGAGCCGAGGCAAAGCATTTTGTTCCTTAGGTAACGTCTGGATATTCTTTTAGAACCCTGTTCATTGTCTTTGAACAAGCCACTTATCCTTCTCTGAGTCTCAGTCCCCTCATCTGTGAAATGAGGGGTTGGGATTAGGTGATCTCTAAGGGCTTTCCCGTTGTCTCTGATACAGAATTTTCACTGAGTAGAGACCAGGGATAGACGATGGAAACACAGAAGCTCTGGTTGTTAGATATCCAACTGGATGGTCATCTTTCTTTCTTTTTTTTTTTTTGATGGTCATCTTTCAATTTCAAAAAGCTGATTATACATAGAGAATCTATTGTTAATTTTGTTAGTGTGGTGAACTCCCATTATGGGACCTTATTCCACCAACATCAATTAAAACCATTGTTTACTGAATAGATAAATCCTAGGTCTAGGGAGATGCCTGAAGCCTATGAAAGTTAAGTTCATTCATTCACTCAATAGACTTTTATTACCTACCTTGTATCAGGCATATATATGAGAGGCTGTACAGACACTAGAACAAACCAGTCCCTGACCTCAAGGAGTTTACATTCTACTAAGGGGAAGCAACGTGTACAAAGAAAAATGTAGACAAGGTAATTGGTTAGGTAAAATCAGTGCCTGGTAATTTCAGAGGTGAGGGGGCAAGGTGCTAGGAGCTAGACTCTAGCTGCTAGAGGGATCAGGACAGACCTTCGTAAGAACTGATTTGCTGAGAGTCACAGTTAGTTCATGTCAGAGGTGGGCTTGGAACCCAGATCTATCCTGACTGCCAGACCATGGTGTCTACACAGTCATGCTGAGAACAGTGATCATTATGGCTATGGCTGACATATGGCAGAACTAGCATCTTGGGGAATTAGCTGTGTGCTAGTCCTTGGACTTGTTTTCTGTAAGAGCCAGTGCTTTCCCTCCTTTGTTAAAACTAACGGCATCCTTTTGTCCTAAAGATTTTGGGCACCTCTTTACTTTCCTTGACTTACCTTTTCATGGATATTTTTGGTCCAGTGCATCCTCCTTGATTATATCTCCTAAGTGTTTTCTTACTGTCCCTCCCCTCCCCTCTTTCTCTTCTCTCCCCTCCCCTCTTCTCCCCCTGCCTCTCCCTCTCCCCTCCCCTCCCTCTTCTATCCTCCAGCTGTTACAAGCTTCTCTAGCAGTCTGAGGTCCCTCCAGATATTTTCTGTTCTGTGCTTGCTCTTGCATTGACCTTTTCTGCCTGTTCCCTGGCTCCCTCCATTATAAAGGAGACAAGCATTTATTTGTCCATCAAATGTTTTATTTTGGTAGCTGCTGGATCTTGCAGCTCGGCGGCAGATTCCGGGCCCAAAATACTTTCTGACAAGAATCTTCCTCAAATCCCAGTTTCTTGGATGGGAATGGAAAGAATAGAGGGTGCTCTGGCAGCCGCAGTCAGGGATAAATGCTGCTCATTTAGTCAAATGCCAGCGTATGGAAGAACTTTTTGTTCACAAAACAAACACTTACTGACTTATTGCTATGTATAAGATACAGTGGATAGTGCAAAGACAAACAGGCTGACAATCCCAGTTTGCCAGAATTTTTTTTTTTTTTTTTTCTTTTTGGAGGGCAGTTGGGGTTAAGTAACTTGCCCAAGGTCACACGGCTAGGTTTTTGTTTGTATGTGCATTAAGTGTCTGAGGCTGGATCCGAACTCAGGTCCTTCTGACTCCAGGGCCAGCTCTCTACTCACTGCGCCACCTAGCCGCCCCTGCCAGAATTCTTAAGGGACTTTATAGTTCAACTTTCAACAGCCCCAAAGGCCTTACTTGGAAGGGTTCTTTGCCTACTGTCCATTGAGGACAGGAACTAATACCAAAGGCTTGAGTTACAGGCTGCCGAGTATGAACTCAGTGAAGGTCCATTCTATGTTAGAGGGACAAAGACATGTGTGAAAAGGCTGGGATGGGGAGAAGGAAGGCATTTGAGAATTGTGTTATCTTTAAAGATCATGGGGAAAAGGTGTGGAGGAATGGTTGATAGAGGACTGGCCTCGTAGTCACAACAACCCGGTGCAAGTCTTACATGATAGATATGGAATTAGGGGTAGAATTAAGGTTAGACTTATAAAAGCAAGAGACAACAAGATACCTCTTGGCATCTGGGGCAGATCATTAAGACCAGAAGTTACATGAGTTTCTGCTTGGCAGTGATAAAAGGGAGTTTCCATTGAGAGTGTCTCACACTGAGGAGATCAGAGGTATGGATCCCGCCCCCACCATCCCACAAATCCAGTGACAGCGAAGCTTTCAAGCCTAGCACCATCTTTGGACTCACCCAACATTCACTCATTGGTTGGATCTCTTAGGAGAGGACTACCCCAGGTTCCAGACCCTCTGTGAGCCCACATCCCTAAAAGCACAGCTCACCAGCCTTTGCAGGTACATCTACCTTTAAAAGTTAACCAGTTGACACAGAGAATGAACTGTAGTAATGAAACATTCTCCCCATAAATTTGAGGCAAACTCTCACAAATACAAATAGTGTCAGTAGTAAAAGGGGGCCCACAACTGGAACATGCTAGTAGAGAGACACATACACTGTATATGAAAGAGATGGCCAAGCCAACTCACTCCTTGGGACCTGCAGGGCCTTGATATGTTTTTCTCTTCATGTGGAGTCCCCCCATGTCACTGCCTCTGATGGTCAGCTGACACCTCTAGGCTCTCTGATTCTGCTTCCCAATGACCATGGATGTCTCTCTAGTTACTACAGAACCAGTCCAGGCCAATGGATGGATCTCTCAACCAATTAAAAGACATTTCTTGTGTGGTGTCAGTGGCATACATCTCTTGGGCTGATTAACAGTCTTCTTCACACTTAAAAGCATTTCCATAACATAATACAATAAAAAAGCCAATTGTACATGAAATTACAAATCTACTATGCATAACTTGATATTCCTTTAAAATATACAAAAAAGGGGAGCCTAGGTAGCGCAGTGAATAGAGCACTGGCCCTGGAGTCAGGAGGACCTGAGTTCAAATCCAGCCTCAGATACTAGACACACTTATTAGCCATGTGATTTTTGGCAGTCACTTAATCCCAATTGCTCTTCAAAAAGCAAAAATACATAAATAAATAAATAAAATATACAACAAAATTCTCATATACATTTTTTCTCTACCCTCCACCCTAGAAATGGTTACCATTCAACACAAATAGGTGTGTATATGTGTATATATACAGACATACATATATATATGTAAAATTATCCATACGTGCTTCTATTTATCAGTTCTTTCTCTGGATGCAGATAGTGTCTTCATATGCCCTTTATAGCTAACTTGGACATTTATAATAGACAAACTATTTGCTCAAAGTCATTCTTAAAACAACATTGCTGTTACTGTATACAATGTTCTCTTGGTTCTGTTCATCCCACATTTCACTATTTTACTCAGCTCTTTCTGTGTTTTTCTAAAATCATTGAACTCATCACTTCTCATGTCACAGTAGTATCCATCACAATTACATACCGTAACTTGTTCAACCATTCCCCCAGTGACAGACATCACTGCTGTTTCCAGTTCTCTGCCACCACAAAGAGAGTTGCTCATGGGCCCTTAAGGGTGACTATCCAATATCTGGAATTAGCCAAGTCTGCATCCTTACATAAGAATGGAGATTTTTCAGATGCTTTTGAAATGTAAAGTTTTTATATAACATTTAACAACCAGGTAGAATCGGTAGCCATTCTCTTGATGGTGTTTAACAACAACAACAAAAATATGGTGCTAGACTTGTCCCATGGGCATCCTGGCAGTTATGTGTATGCATACTGCTGGACTAAGGGGTGCCTCAGATGACGAACCTCAGAGAATGGAGGATGTTCTGTCTCCCAGGTTTGCATGTTTCTTAGGGACAGCACCAGATCATTATCTAGGAAAGGGAGTCATAACTCTGTGTGTGTGTGTGTGTGTGTGTGTGATGGAGCCTTTAACAGGCTGGTGAAGTTTGTAGATCCCTTCTTAGAACCGTGTTTAAATGCATAAAATAAATAATTTTCAATGGTCAATAAACATTTATTAAGCACCTACTATGAACCAAACACCTTATTAAATAGAAACAGTCTCTGCCCTTAAGGAATTTACAATCTAAAAGAGAAAGACCACACACAAAGGGAGGCTGACAAAGCTGGTTGAGGAAAGAGGGTACCAGACATAGGCGAGTGCTGGAGAAGTCCACAGTAGGGCAGCCATGTGAGAACTGAGGAAATAAACAGATTAAATACATGGAATTACAAAGGAAAACAATTATATTTAAATAGTTATCAAAATAGTGAAAACCAAACCAAAACAAAAACCTTCCTTGGGCTCCAGATTAAGAGCCCCTGATCTGAGGAATTTGGATTACCACAGATTTTCCTCATCAGAAATTAGCCCGGAGTTTGCCTGACATGGATTCCAGCAAACTTTATTCATCCTTAGGGATCTTGCTGTTTTTGAGTCCTAATGAGGTGACCTTTGCAAAATGGAGTTATGTCTCCCCAAAAGGGGATGAACATCTTTAACCCTATATTGCCCTTTCACTTTTGGCCTAGAATATTGAGGCAAATAAACAGTGCATAACACCAGTGAACAATTCGAAATGAAACATCTACTTATCCCACTTAATCCTAGATGACATACGGCTCTAAATGTAACCCAAGATGACATTGACTTCTTGATGTCCACTTGGTATCTTAGAACAGAGATGCTTTTTGTGTATGTCATAGACTCTTCTGGGAGTCTGGTTTTAAATGCAAAAAATAAAATACATAGGACATCAAAGGAAACCAATTCTATTGAAACACAGTTATCAAAATAGTTAACAAAAGTTCATGAACCCCAAGTCAAAAACATTTATCCTATAGGCAGCCAGAAATAGAAGAGGGAAGCTTGGATGAAAGGTCCGGACTGGAATTGTTGCTTAGTAACTTGTCCAAAATCTCATGACCAAGAAGTGGCCTATAACACCATGAGTGGACAGTGAGGTGGGTCTTTCAGTTCCATCTTCAAGTAAAGAGAGCATTGGTTGGGTTTGGAGTTGGAGGACTTGTGTCCCAAACCCAGACCTGTTACCTACCTGTTTAATCTCAGGCAAGTCATGACCCCTCTTTAGGCCCGAGATTTCTTTTTTATAAAATGGTGGGTTAGACCAGATGACCTCTGAGGCCCCTTCTAGCACTAAATCTATGATCTTTGGAACCTTAGCACTGAAGCATCTCTCCCTTTCCTCCTTCCTTGCTCTATATCCCAAGGCAATCTATTCTGAAGTTTTAAGTCAATAAACATTTCATTAAATACCTACTATGTGCTAAGTGCTATACTAATACAAGCACAAAGAAAGACAGCCCTTGCCCTTAACAAGTTTATATCCTAATTCGTGAAGACAACACATAAATGGGAAGTGAAAAGGGGTCTGAGCAGGAATCCTCATGGGAGTATGTTAGTGAAATCTGGAGAAAGAAAGCGCTCCAGGAAGAGGTCATCAATGCAGCAAGAGGGCTGCAGGGATGGAATGGAAGATGGCTGCCAGCTCTCCAGATATTTACCTGGCTGGGAAGTCCCCTAGCTCCACTGACATATCTGCATCCATGCTTTATTTTCCTCTCCACTCTTATATCACCTACCCTGATTAGAATATAAGTTCTTTGGGGGCAGAAACTGCTTCCTTTTTTTCATTTTCCCAGTGCTTAGCACAGTTCCAGGTGTTAAAAAAATTTGAATTTAATTAGGTTGAATCTCCAATTCTTCCCATTTCCAGTGAAATTGGAACCAATAGCTGGCCTATAAAGAGCCAAGAAAAGACAGCCCCCCCCACCCCCAGATTAAAGTGTTTATAAAAGTCCATGTGAAAATTATTGGTCCTAGAGGGGAAAAAATCTCATCATGGAACAATGGATCACTTTCTAGTTACCAGTGATTGGCACAAGGGTGACCTGTTAAAAGCCATAATGGTTTAAGCCAGAGCTTTAATTATGTGCTTTACTTTAACTTGTCAACTTGGCACATCCAGTTAGATGGAAAGAAGAGGAGAGAAAAATAAATCTGTAGGCATCTCCAGGTCATATAGTTTGGGACATACATTAAAACAGGTTCTTGAATATAATCCTAAATCTATTAATCAATCACCCAACCAACAAGCAGTTATTTAAGGCTTGCTATGTGCCAGGCACTGTACTGAGAGTTGGGGAACAGAAAGAAAAAAAACACCAGTCCCTGCCCTTGAGAGCTTACATTCTAATGAGAGGCACAACAAGGTCATACATAGGTTTATACAAGATTCGAAGTCGATGAATGGTTATCTTAGAGTAGAAAGCAGAAACTGCTGGAGTGGGGGGTATGACTGATGGGGAGGTGGCCTAAGAAAAACCTTCTGTAAAAAGGCCAGTTTGGGATGAATCTTGAAGGAAGCCAGGAATTCTTAAAGGCAGAGGGGAGGAGGAAGAACATTCTAGATATCAAAGATGGCCAGGGCAAAGCCATGGAGAGGGGAAATGGAGTTTCATGTATGAAGAATTTCCTTATATTACAGACTTATAAGGCTCAGTATGATTAATTTAATACTGATATATTGATTCATTGAGCCTGTTTATAGGTTCTTCTGAGTGGTTTGGAAAATGAGATTAGGAGGGAGCCCAGAAGGCTGATTAAAATGCTTTGCCCCCCAATCTAGATTGCCACTGATTTTAATCATGTGGTCAGGATGAGAGGAGAGAGTTTTCATTGTCCATCAAAACAGGAAATTATATTTCACCATAGTCCAATGGGGGGGGGGGAAGTGAGCATCCTCCCACTTTGCACTCAGCAATGACAGTGTTGTGTATGGATTATAGTCACATAAGTTTGTCTTAAATGATTCCACTGGGCTGGGGTGGGGGCAAGGGCTGATGTGAAGGAAGGGGCAGGTCCTTCCATTAAAAGGACCCTAGTTATGGACTCACATATGCTGTGGGCTCAGTTCTGGGGGAGTGTGACCTAAAAGAAAGGGGCAAGCCTTCTTTTTCCATTGTTTCTGGCTTTTTATGCCCTTACTTCAGACATGAAAAATTGGCAGACTGTTTCAAAGCCCCAAATCGCTAGGAAACTGCTATTTTAAATCATAGTATGAGAATTATCAAGTTAAAAAAGATTCTGAACTTTTTGATGAGAAGGGGGTTACCTCAACATCTGAACAAACTTGTTCATCTCTGGGAGAAAGGTTGGTCTGGAAGCTGTCATACTGTGTTTCAGCTGGGATCATCTTGGACAGATTTATCACCTCTTGAGATGCCTGCATCGTCATGGAAGTGCTGACAGTCCCTGAGCTGCTCTGATAGGAATAGTACAGCTGTGATGAAGGAAGATGAATTGAAATCTTGAAGCTGTTGCCTTGTGGGGATGTAGTGAGTTAGGTCACAAAACAACAAACTCTTAATTAGGCCGAGTCTGGGAAGAAGGCCCTCGATTGGCATGGTCCCAAGCTAGATTGAGCTTTCTTTCAAGACTGTTTTCTTTTTTTCCTTTTCTTTTAAGAAGGAAAGAGTTAGGAGAAACATTCTTTTAAACAGGTTTGGCATTTCTTCTTTTTCTTTCCTAAACTGGAGTTGCCTAATTTCTGATTGTTTAGTTGACATCCTAACTGATCCCTTACCTTTCTAAAAATGCTGAACGGCTTACATTTATTTTTAAAATAAAGAAATAAAAATGAAATTTGTTTTGATATATATTTTTTGTAGAATAGCATGATACTTCTTAAAACTGTTGGCAGGACTGTGGGGCCATTTTATTGGAAACTACTCACTATTCTTTACAATACCTTAGAAGACTTATGGCATTATGAAAGAAATGAACAAAGAGAATTCTCTGGAGGCATCAGCTGCTAGTGGATGAGAAAATAATAATAAGATCACAGTCCTCAAGCAAGATTTATTGAGCTCCTGCTTTCTATAGGAACGAGAGATGTATTGGAAAAGTCTGAAGATCTGGGTTTTACATGGAGCATGTTTTTAATCCTGGGAGCTTTTCAGTCATCATATTCTGGCTCTGCGTTTCCCCTTGGAACATCAGAATTTGGCTTGTGTCTAGGTCTCCACAACAAAAGGAAGTGGGCCCTCAGCTCTGTTGCAGATACTCAGGCTAATATAACATTGGGGAAGCTAGGTGGCACAGTGGATAGAGCACTGGCCTTAGAATCAGGAAGACAAATCTTTCTGAGTTCAAATCCAGCCTCAGACACTTTCTAGCTGTGTGACCCTGGGCAACTCAGTCATTCCTTAGCTTCCTCATCTGGGAAGTGAACTGAAGAAGGAAATGCCAAACCACTCCAGTATCTTTGTCAAGAAAACCCCAAATGGGGTTGTAAAGCTTTGGACGTGATGGAACTACTGAACAGCAAATATACCATTGAAAGCAGGGCAGGCCATATTTAAAGGAAACACAGAGATCACATGGAAGTCTGTAAACAGGTAAGATAAATTTCCTTCACTCTCCATTGGGACTCCACTTTCCAGGGACCCATAGAATCATTTAGAATCTAATCATGGGGTTGAAGATCCCTGTGAGGAACCAGTTTAGGAGTGCTAGAGAGTCTTTGCAAGTCATCCTTACAGTGAGCCCTGCCTTACAAGGATTTATGTCTAATCCCAGATGGGTAATCTCATCCCTCCCATGGGTATGAATTTAGACTCATTAGAAGGGCCCCCTCAGCTCTCTGGGACCTACATGGCTCACCTAGCTCACTGTACTAGAGAAAGACAAGCTCTCATTTTGTTCTTTCACATTGTGGCTCTGTCCCTCCATGCTCCTTAACTTTAGCTCTTACTGATTCTAGGAGGCTTTAATCTTGGAATTCTTCCCTGGTTCTGTGCTAAATGCCAGGGACAAAAAGAAAGGCCAAAGGCAGTCTTCTCGCTCAAAGATCTCACGGTCTAATGAAGTGGATAAGATGCAATCAACTATGTATTAACAAGATAAATACAAGATAAATTGTAGGTATTCTCAGAAGGGAAGACATTAAGATTGAAGAGGTCTGGGGAAAAGCATCTTGCAAAAGCTAGGGCTTAAGCTGAAAACTGAAGGAAGCCAGGGATGAGAAGAGGTAGAGATGAAGAGGGAAAATGTTCCTGGAGTGAGAAATAGACAGTGAAAATGCTCAGAGCTGGAAAGACGGAGGGTTTTGTTGGAGGAACAGCTCAAGGAGGCCAGTGTGCCTGAATTGTAGAGTATGTGGAGGAAGTAAGGGACAAGAAGACTGGTAAGGCAGGATTGGGCCAGGTTATAAAGGGCTTTGAAAAAACAAACAAAGGACTCTGTTTTTGATTCTGTAGGTAATAGAGAGCCATTAGAACTTATTGAATCCGGGAGCAAGACAACCAGATCTTCATTTTAGGAAGATCAGTTTGACACTGAGTAGAAGATGTATTGGAGTGGGAAGCAGGCTACTGTAATAGTCTAGGCATGAGGTGATTAGGGCCTCTACCAAGGTGAGGCAGTGTCAAAGGAGAGAAGGGGGCCATATTCAAGAGATGTTGCAAAGGTCAGATCAACAGGTCTTGGCACCTGTTGATGCCATGATTGGATATGGGGGGAGAGAAAGAGAAAGAGAGAGAGAGAGAGAGAGAGAGAGAGAGAGAGAGAGAGAGAGAGAGAGAATGAAGAATTGAGGATAACACCTTGGTTGTAGGCTTAAGTGACCAGGAGGATGGTGGTGACCTCAATAGTAATAGGATAGTTAGGAAGAGGGGTTTGGGGGGAATATAATGAATTCAGTTTTGGACATGTTGAATTTTAGATGTCTTTGGGATATTTGGTTCCCATAGGCATTTGGAAATTCAACAATGGAGGTCAGCAGAGAGATTAGGGCTAGATAAGTAGATTTTAGGATCATTCACATAGAGTTGATAATTGGATCCATGGGAGCTAATGAAATAACCAAGTGAAAAATTAAGGAAAGAGAAGAGTAAGAACCCAGGACAGTGCCAACCCTGTGGGTTACCCCGGGTTCCCAGATGTGAGATGGAACTCCTTCAGAGGAAATGGAGGAGTGGTCAGATAAGCAGTAGGAGAAGCAGAAGAGATTACTGTCACTAAAACCCAGAAAGAAGAGTATCAAGGAGGAGAGAGGCGACGGTAATGTCAAAGACTTGAAAGAGGTCAAGAAAAATGAGGAAAGATCATTAGTATCTTTGGATAGAGTAATTTTAATTAAATGGTCAGGACAGAAGCCAGAATTTAGAATTGAGAAGAGAGTAAGAGGAAAGGAAGTGAAGGCATGTATTGTAGGTGATCTTTTCAAGGAATTTAGCCATAAAAGGGAGGAGAAATATATGATGATAGAGAACAGGGGTGGGCAGATCAAGTCAGGGATTTCCAAGGATGAGGAAGACATGGGCATGTTTATAGGCAGCAGAGAAGCAGCCAGTAGACAGTGAGTGAATGAATATTGGAGAAAGAATAGGGAAGATGGAGGGGCAATCTGCTGGAGCAGATGGGATGGAATAGCACCATCTGTACACATGGAAGGGTTGGTCTTGATGAGGAGAAAGGCCACTTCTTGTGAAACAGGAGTGAAGGAGGATGATCATGGTAGAAGACTTTTTGTGTGATTTAAGATGAGGACCACAAGAGAAAAGGGAACTCTCTTTGAATGGCCTCAGTTTTTCAGTGCATATGAGTCAAGTTTCTCAGCTGAAAACGTAGGGGAAGGGGAATCTATGGGAGGCTTGAGGAGGAATTAAAAGTTTGGGGAGAGTTGCTGCAGTAAGTGGGAGAGTGAGTTAATTAGGGAAGGGCAAAAGTATTGTCTCCCCTTAGTGAGGGCTCAATTGAGGTTATGCAGTGGACTTAGTCAGCATGATTTCATGATTTTCTCCAACTTCCTTCAGCAGCATGTATGTAGAAGCAATGGTAGTAGAGGGTGGGAGTAATTCAAGGCTGGGATTTAGAAAGGCAAAATCTTCTATAGGATAAAGGGGTGAGGGACTTGAGAGATGAAAACATTGCAAAGTTAACTGGTTCAGCAAAGAGTCAATATGGGGAAGGATGGTGAGGTATCACCCAGAGAACAAAGAACTGACTTTGGAGATGCAAGTCAGAGAGACACAGAGAGAGAGAGAGAGAGAGAGAGAGAGAGAGAGAGAGAGAGAGAGAGAGAGAGAGAGAGAGAGAGAGAGAGAGGTGGAGGGGCAACAGATTATGAACAGATAAAGGGATTTCAGAGTTCATGAATATGGACATGGCATATCTGTGGGTGATGTTGAGATCAAGTGTATGAATATTTCTATGTGTAGTCATGGTTCGTGGAAGATAAGTCATGGGAAATGAATAAGCTGGGGAATTGCAAGTTAGAGTATTTGAAGAGCATCAGTCTACATGTTTAAATCTCTAGTATAAAGGCCAGAGTTTGGAAGGAGAGGAAGACTGAGCTGGGCACTTAATTTATTGAGGAAAGAAGGACAGTGTCTTACAAGTCTGTAGACAACAAATTACCTGAATCAATATGGGTGATAAATATGGATTGAATGAACTTTAAAAGAGGAGGCATTATTGAGGATAGTGGTAGGGGGAGAGCCTGGAAATGGCAGTGGGGAACAGGGAATAATCCAACTCCCCCACTATAACAAATGAGTCTGGGCAATGGAGCTGGGAAGATTAGCCAGGAAAGCTGTGTCATCAGGAGGGAGCCAGAGTCCTGTGCATGAAAGAAGATGGAGGGAGGAAGAAAGGAAAAGGTTTAAAATGAAATCTAGTTGTTGTCCATGGAGCAAGCATTCCATATAGCACAGTGGAAGGGTTGAGTAGCTTTAGAATGGGAAGATGAAGATGCTGAGTTGAAGCAAATGGAAATAAGGGAGGAAATCAGTGGAGGATGGAGAATGGATTTGAACAATGACAACCAGCATTCAGAATTACTGGAATGGTTGCTAGTCGCTGAGGAATGAGTTCAGTGAGGTTATCCTTGTCTCAGGGGCTTGTCCCTTAGGTAGAGCTGGCCCAGAACTGCAAAGGAGGGATTACTGCATGGAGGGTGCCTGGGCAGGGGAAAAGCAGGCCCCAAGAAGATGCAGGTAGCCACAGATGGTACCTGCCTCTAACTTGACAGAAGGGCAAGGAAGATTGGGAGCATGATGCAATGGCCCAGACAATGAAAGCCCTGAGAAAATGTAGAGGGCAGCAGATTAGGGTTAGTTAAGTGATTTTTTCAGGCTTATACCTAGAGTATGTGGCAGAGACAGAATGTGAACTTATTCTTTCTGACTCAGAGGCTGGCCCTCTAGCCAGGATGTTTTTATATGAGCATTTATCACTCATAATGGGCAGGGACATGCATGTATGTATGTATATATACATAAACGCATACATATATATGCATATGTATACACACATATACATACATACATACATACACAAATATGTATATGAACAATTGCTAAGGGAAAGGAAAAGAGAAGCTCCTTTGGCAAGAAATGTTCTTTTTCCCTTCTTTAGCTGTTCTATTTACACACTGTTAACCACATACCGGCTCCAACATGTAGTAAAGGAAGAGAGAGGATCCTGCTGTACTTAGAATTTATGCCTAAGTGCTACTTTACAGCAGTCTGCAAATATCTTTCCTGTGCTCTTATCTTCATGCAGAGAAGGGGGTGAAGAATTCAGACTCTCTTAAAGTAGACGGGGCTATCTCAGGAGGTGATTAATTTCCTGTCAATGGAAGTCTTGGATCTGAGACTGAATCTGAGGTCTGTGAAGAATGCCAGAGTGGGGACTAGGGGCACAGAGACAGGGGATTCCTATTCAGGCTGTGTTCCATTGAACAGAGAGTGGATCACATGACCTATGAGCTTCCTTCCAGTTCTGAGAGTCTCCAATTCTGTAACATTTCTTTGGCAGTGGTAGGAAAGACACATTGAAGAGGGGAGAGACAGGGAGGACAGGAAGAACTAGCAAGATGGTTATTATAAAGGCCCAGAAAAGGGGTAATGAGGACCGGAGTCTTGAGTAATATAGAGGGTTAGCTGTAACAGAGTTCCAGTGGCCATGAAGGTGTGCACTGGAGCACCTCTAGCTTGGTCAGCCATCAACGATAACGAGGTCACCCACTGGAGCCAGGACCATTGCCAGGAGTCTTGACCTTTGTCCTGCCCCTGGGCTTTGAGGACTCAAGAAGAGGGAGTGCAGCTGATGACTTTGAACAACTCTGCTTCACTTAAATTAGATTCACATACGAGTCAAGACATCACCTGGGGTATCACTGGTCCTCTTCAAAAGTGAAGGATGGGCTAAAATGGGAGAAGGGGAGACTGTGATTGGGGGGGAAATAGTGATGCTGGTTCCAGTGTTGGAGGCCACAGCTTCAAATATCACTTCTGATGCTCACAACCTGTGACCTTGGACAAGACCTTTA
Source organism: Gymnobelideus leadbeateri (assembly GCA_011680675.1). Classification (NCBI taxonomy): domain Eukaryota; kingdom Metazoa; phylum Chordata; class Mammalia; order Diprotodontia; family Petauridae; genus Gymnobelideus; species Gymnobelideus leadbeateri. Next base: position 820,917 of record WOXC01010304.1, read on the forward strand.
ACCTCCTTTGGCCTCGGTTTCCTCATCTGTACAATGAGGAGGCTGGACTAGATGGCCTTTGAAGGCCCTTCCAGAGCCAAGACCCACTTTTCCGTTGTGCACTAGTAACCTCCCCATTGCTCTTTTCACTTGATGCCACTCCCCTCAGTCATGTGTCTCCAGGTGCTGTAAAGAGTTCCTTCTTCCTCAAGCTCCTCCAAGCTTCTCCTGAAGAACATAACCCCCCCCCCCCCCCCGCAAATCCCAAAACAAAGCCCCCTTGTTCCTTGCTTTCTTCCCTAAGGATGCAACCCTACCTGAAAGAAATTCACTCAGCTCCACAGATTTCTTATTCAGGCTTGAGATCTTTGATGTCAGGACATGGTATCTGATTTAGTTTTGTTGAGTCTGGGGTGGTATAGTGGAGAAAGTGCTGGTCAAAGACCTGAGTTCAGACCCTAAGTTTGATGCTTCATATGAGTGTGGGCCCTATGCATCTTCCCCCTTCTAGTTTCCTCTTCTGTCAAATGGAGGGGTTGGATTAAACTGGACAGCCTTCAAGGTCTTTTCCAGCCCAGATCTCAAAGTGCTGACTTTCCTTATTCAAATCCCTGAGTATTCCATACCTTGAACTTAAGGAGCTGGATAAATCGACTTATGAACAAACCACAAATAGGTATTTTATCCATAATGTCGCTCGTTAGCTTCTCTGTCTTTGTTCAGATGTTTGTACTATTTCCTAGCTGTTTTCCCTTTTGTCCTTCTTCCCTTATTCCTGTGTCCTTTTTGTGTGCTTTAGAGCAGAAGCGTGGATTAAAATGTAATTGGGAAATATTTAACACGATAAATAAAAATATAATAAAATGTAGATAACGTCACATTTTTATAGTTCAGTCAATGTGTGGCCTGCATGGATTAATGGCCCTGACTCTGAGTCTGTTGTTTCAGAGCGTAATAATCATGGTTGGCATTTCTGGAGAACTTGAAGGTTCATAAAGTGCTTTACAGCTCAAAGCCTCAGATCAATGCCTTGAGTGAGTGCCCCTCTTCAATGTGTCTTTCCTACCACTGCCAAAGAAATGCCTAGGTATTTTGTAGATGAGGAAACTGAGGCCCAGAATGGTGAAGTCCTTTCCTATCTGTGGTCTCCATAAATGCCAGAGGTGCCACTGAGAACATGGGTCTTTTTTAACTTTAAGCCAAGCACTTATTACAGGCCAGTGCTATTGAAAGGCAGGGTTTGACTATAAATTGTTTTGATTTGAAATGCTTGTTTTATTTCATAAATTAAAAATAAATAAAATTAAAGGAGAAAAGATTCTGATAATTATTCACAGTCTACTAAGGGATTTCTAATTCTTCTAAAGTAAGGTATATGTCATTCCTAAATCACACTCTTAAGTTCTGAACTTTGGGGATGTTTGTGAGTTATGATGTAGCATTTGTTGGCTAAGAGATAGCTGAAAACAACAGTTGTACATTACAGCATACATATAGAACCGCTGGCCAAATTTAACATAGGGGAAGAAGGACAGTGCTATTAAAACATGGTGTTCAGCTGCCTATTTTTATGGTCTTTTATATAAACATGCTTGAAATATAGTTTGCTAAGAAAGAGTTGTTTGGTAAGAAAGAGTTTTAACATGCAAAAAAGGGCAGGGTCTGGTCCCAGGTAGCTTCCCTTACATCCCACCCCCATTCAGAGACCAGAAGGCAGTGAATTCCAGACTGAATCAGGAACAGGGCCTAGTACATTATTGTCCCACTGTGGGATCATAGTAGGACGCAGGACCTAGGCCTAACTGCCCTATCCAGCAGTTCAACACAGGCAGAGCTTAACCCTAGCACAAAATCTTCACCAAAGAACTGAAACTGTAGATCTGAGTGAACAAAAACAAACAAAAAACAACCCAACCCTAAATTCTCATTATATAATATATAACTGTCACTTAGAATAGAACAATAATATATATTATGTGAATAATTACAAATAATAAAATAAAGTGATAAATATACCTTATAAATATACTTATATAAATATATAACTCTCATTATATAATAAAGAAATTTTGTTGTTGTTCAGTTTTTTTTTTTTTTGTTGTTTCAGTCATGTTTGACCCTTCCTGGCGCCATTTGGTATTTTCTTGACAAAGGTACTAGAGTAGTTTGCCATTTCCTTCTCTAGCTCATTTTGCCGATGAGGAAACCTGAGGCAAACAGAATTAAGTGTCTTGCCCAGCATCTCAAAGCTAAGAAATGTCTGAGGTTAGAGTCTAACTTAGGTCTGACTCCAGGTCTGGCACTTTATCCATTGCACTACCTGGCTGCCCTAATAAAGAAATACTTTGGACTTAACAAATCTTAAGATAAGATTTCAGAGGATGGAGCTAACTACAAATAACTGCAACTAAAACTTTAGGAAAAATAGATTGGCTATAAGAACTTTAAGAATGGGTAGAAGAAATGAGAAAGGAATGAAATAAGAAATAAAAATAAAATCAGAACACTTGGATTAAGAATAAACAGTTCGGAGCAAAATGTGGGCAACCTTAGCCAAGTCGTAGACATTCTGAAAGATAAAATGTAACAAACAGAACTCAATGATCCAATGTGATGAAAAGAAATATTAGAACATAGTCTAAAGGCTGAAAAGTCTGAACAAGTAATACCTCTATTATTAAAAAAAAAAACAACAACAAAAGAGCCTTGACATGGAAACAGGAAAAGAAGAGATAATTTGAGAATTATTGGACTCTAAAAGTTATGACCAACCGAAAAAATCTAGGTACCATCTTTCAGGTAATCATAAAATAAAATGGCCCCAAAATATTATAACCTGAGGGCAAAGTGATAATAAAAAATAAAATGAAAATAGAAGGAATGTATCAATCACTTCCTGAAAGAAATCTCAAATTGGACACACTCAGAAATTCCACAGCCTAAAGTTAGTGTTTTCAGGTTAAAAAAATATGGTAAGTAGTCAGGAAAAAAGAGATTAAATATTGAGGAGCCACTGTCAGGACCATAGAAGACATAGCAACAATTACCATAAAGAAATGGAAATCTTGAAATACAATATGCCAAAAGGCAATAGAAAAAGTTTTATTCTTTTTTTTTTTTAAAAGCAATTGGGGTTAAGTAACTTGCTCAAGGTTACAGAGCCAGTCATTATTTTGTGTGTGGGTGCTCATTTTCTGAGGCCGGATCCGATCTCGGGTCATCCCACTCTTACTCACTGCGCCACCTAGCCACCCCCAAAAATTTTATTCTTGAATGATTTGTATTGCAAAAGTGAGCATAATTCCACAGGAAAAATGAATTTTTAATAGAATGGAGAACTTTTACACATGCCTGTTGAGAAAATTAGTTCTGGTAGTCTTTGAAACACAAATGAAGTAAGAACAACCTAGAAATGTAACTAGAAAATATATTAATGCAATTTCAAGGGGCTAAATAATGCTGAGATCCTAATATGGGGAAAAGAGACTATTGAGTGTGTCTTCAAAACTCCATTGCCTTTAAGAGCCAAAGCAAGAATAAAGACAAATTCAGGTCCTGGGCTGAGTTTTGTCCTATTTTGTTTGATCTGAGAGTAAAGAAAAGGGAGGAAAAAAGAATGCACTGGGGGAAATGAGGAAAAGTAGTAGGAGGAGTGATCGTTTTGTGAACCTCACTTTCATCTGAACTGGGAAAAGGAAGTTTGAATCTACACAAAATGTGATACAGAAATGCGTTAAAATCAATAGGAAAATAGATGGGGAAAGAGAAAGCGAAGAGGCAAGTTGAAGAAAACAGGTAGAATTGGGAAGGAAATAGTCATGAGCAACATAAAATCCAGCTGTGGAGAAGGACTATAAGGCAAGGTTGTTTTTGTTATGCATTTGTTTTCAGTTGAGTCCAACTCTTTGTGACCCCATTTGGGGTTTTCTTAATAGAAATACTGGAGTGGTTTGCTATTTCCTTCTCCAGATCATTTTACAAATAAGGAAACTGAGGAAAACATTTTAAAACAACTTGCCCAGGTTCACATAGTAAGTATCTAAGGCCAGATTTAAATTCAGGAAGATAAGTCTTCCTGACTCCAGGCCCAGTGCTCTGTGCCACCCAGCTGCACACACAGACACACACACAGACACACAGACACACACACACACACACAGACACACACAATTTCTTTTACAAAATTTTCTTAAGAATATTTTATTTTTTTCCAATTACACATAAAGATATTTTTCAGCATTCATTTTTGTAAAATTTTAAGTTCCAAATTTTTCTTTCTCCCTTCCTCCTCTTCCCCTCCCCAAGACAGCAGGCAATCTGATAGAGATTAAATATGTACAATCATGTTAAACATATTTTCACTTTAGTCATATAGTGAAGGGACTATATAATTTCTTAGCTTTGAATTGTCTCCCTTACAACATACTAGGGTTGTAAGAAAAAAAATCTAACAAATAAATACAGAAAGGCAGAGTTATTAAATGCATTCATTACTGATCATAATACAATAACAATTATAAACAGTAAGGATAATTGGAAGAAAGGAAAGGCAAAGATGGAGACTAAATTATCTAATACTAAAGAATGTGTAGGTCAAAGAAAAAATAAGAGAAATAATACATAATTTTATCAAAGAAAATGGAAGCAACGAGACAACATATTAAACCTTGTAGGATACAGTCAAAACAATTCTTAGGGGAAAATTTAAATTTCTAAACATGTTCATCAACAAAAGAAAGAAGTAAGACACCAATAGGCCTGCAATTAAAATAAAATGCTAGAAAAGCAACAAATCAGAAAACATCAAAATCTCCAAATAACTGGAGATTCTGAAATAAAAGCATAAACAAACTTGGAAAAACCACAAAAACACTGAATTAAGAAAAATAAGAACTGTTAAAAAAACTAATAAAATAGACAAACCATTAGTTAATTTGATAAAGAGGGGGAAAACATTTTTTGTTCCTTCCTTCCTCCCCTTTCCCTCCTTTCTTCCTTCCTTCCTGCCTTCCTTCCTTCCTGCCTTCCTTCCTTCCTGCCTTCCTTCCTTCCTTCCTTCCTTCCTGCCTTCCTCCTCCTGCCTGCCTGCCTGCCTGCCTTCCTTCCTTCCTTCCTTCCTGCCTTCTTTTTAAAAATTGTACAATAGATAGCATTCTAGACATGGAGTAAGGAAGCCCTCCACTCTCCTGCTTCTAGTTCCAACCCAGTCACTCAAATATATGTTTGACTAGGGGCAAGTAACTTCTCTCAGATCAGTTTTCTCGTTTGTACTCAAATGGGATGGTGCATATAAAGTACTTTGCTGATTTTAAAGCACTCTATGAATGTCAGTTGTGTTATAGTTATTTCTTGGATAGGTCTGGCTTTCGGTTCTCCAGACCCTGCTCCTCTGGCATCATTCTTAGCTTTATTGTTGAGTATGTGAGTTGTTTTAAATGAGCCAAAGAAATCATGTCTGTTGTTCCACTGACATGTGCCTGAAACTGAGTTCCTGGATCCATGTGGTGTGTGGAGCTAATGGCTCCCAGCATCCACAGGCAAGCTTTGATAAAGATGAACCATCAGCAGGAACTGAATGAATGCTCCTTCCCAGCCAGGCGGTCTAGCAGGCCCTGTGCGGTGACCAGTAGTGGGATCCTAGCTGATGGGATGGGCTCAGAGGGTGTTTGATCTTGGTCGAGGGCACTCTGTTTGGTCCCAGGACTTTGGGATTTGGATTTGCCAGGAGTCAGAAGGACCTCTTACTGAAGATGGAGGTGGGGCACCGGCAGGCTGCAGCAGGAGCCAGAGAGTGGGGACCTAAAACCTTCCAGGAAGAAGCTGAAAACTGACCCAGTTATTTCTTTTGCACGCTCTGTTGCATTTCCCCCTAGGCCCTGCTCCCAGTCTGGGTGGGGCTGAAGCATTGCCAAGGATCGCTGGTGGGGGCTTTCACAGTCTTTTAACCGTTCCTTTGTGGCACAGATGTCCAAGACAGCCAGACTAGCGGCCGTCTGTGCACAGCAGGAGGGCAGTGCGTGGCAGAGCAGAGCATGAGGGCCCAAGCCAGCTGGCTCCCTCTGTCCCAGGGCCCATCAGGATCCTGGCTGAGCCCATGGAGGCATATGGGAAAGAGCGGGGGTGGAATGCGGGGGCTGATGCAGGGCTTCTTCATTCTCCTGGGCAGCTAGCTTTTACAGTCAGCTTGGAACTCTGTTGGTGATGGGAGGTGGTGGTTTGGATTGTTTTTATTTTTCTTATCCTCTTAATTCTGTACCTGTTTCCAGGTCTTTTGCCTGTTCTGTGAGCCCAGAGCCCCGATTTTCATCTGTTCTTGGGCCCTTGCAGCCAGTGGGTACAGTGCTCTTGGCCTGGAGTCAGGGAGATCCACTCAGACACCTGTTTGATGTGTGACCCTGGGCAAATCAACCCACTGCTTTCTGCCTCTGTTTCCTTCTCTTTGAAATGGAGTTAAGGGGAGGCTAGATATTGAAGTGAAGTCAGGAGGACCTGAGTTCAAATTCAACCTCAGACACCTAACACTTACTAGCCTGTAACCTTGGGCAAGTCATTTAACTCCAATTGCCCTGCCTTTTCCCCTCCAAAAAAAAAAAAAGTTAATAATGGCACTCCCGAGATTATCGTGAGGTTCAAATGAGGTAACAAATGTAAAAAGCTTTGACCACCTTAAGAGGTTGTATAAGTGCTAGGCATTACTATTCTACTGTTATCACTACTGCTCTGTAATGATAGCTGGTGTTTATATTGCATTTATAATGGGGTTAATATCCAGTTCCTGTTGGGGGACTTTGCTTTTCCCATTATTTGAAGGCTCTGGAAACTCTAATTAGCTCATTTCGTCCCTATCCCACTGGCAGTTCCCTGCATCCTTTGAGACCTAGTATGTTGTTAATAAAATGACTTAGACTTCATGTTTTCAGTTAGAACCAAAGGCAGTTTGCTTACATTAGCAAACACTGGGAAATCAAGGGAGGCAGTCATCAACACGTATTCCCCACACCTGTGGTCCCAAGTCAACCATTCTGCTCTTTCTAATTCATCCCTGATGGATGGTTGGGGGAGTGATCCCTCCCCACTCCCTGGTCTGACTCCCTGCCATGGGAAGGGAGACTGGCAGGGAGACCTTTGGTCTCTTGGTGCTGAAGGAGAGGGCCTTTTCTTAGTTATTCGTATTTGGTAACTTCTGAACAGCTGCTGTAACTTCAAGTTCCCCTTTGCTTTTGATAGAAAAAGTAGTTTGGAGCAGAGAGAAGAGAAAAGGGAAAGACATTGTGGCTCTCCTGCCCACCAGGAAGACGAAGGAGGGAAAAGAGGCCAGCAACCTTAAAAAGCCTGTATCTTTAAGTCTACTGCTCCTGGTCATGTCGGATATGTGCTGGTGAATGCATCAAGGCTAAATATGGGTTAGTAAACATTGATTAAGCTCCCACTATGTGTGAGGGCTGTGTTTAACTCTAGGGACACAAATGCAAAAAAGATGGTCGCTGTCCTCAGGGAGCTTTCAATCTAATGGGGGAACACAAATCACAAAAGGAAACTGAAAGGGGGTGGGGAAAGCAGGGGAGTATAATGTTAATGGGATATAAGATCTTCCCAGCCCACGTGGAGACCATTTAGGGAAGCTGGCTTAGGGGAGGCTTGCTAGTAGCAAGGCTTTCACACCTTTTGCTAATTTCTTTCTTTTTTTTTCTTTGCTTTTTTTTGAGGGTGGAGGGCAGAGCAATTGGGGTTAAGTGACTTCCCCAAGGTCACAAGGCTAGTAAGTGTATCAAGTCTCTGAGGCTGGATTTGAATTCAGATCCTCCTGACTCCAGGGCTGGTACTATATTCACTGCACCACCTAGCTGCCCCTTTTTGTTAATTTCTAATTAGGCCCTGAGTCAAGAGGGTTGTGATGCCTTCTGGCTCTGAGAAGTTTATATATTCTCTGAGTTGGTATTTTGCTTTGGGGCTCTCTTATGAGAAGGATCTTGTGATTCCCTGGTTGAGATTCTGAGTGGCCGTATGTTCAGAGCTCCTGACTGCTTGTATATAAAGGCTCTCTCGATCCAGGTATGTAAGTAAAGTGTATAGTTGATTCAGGCAGTCAGAGCCCTGTCTGTTGGTCTTTATTTCTCTGCTTTTAATTTCTCTGAAGTTCAAGGTGCTGACTTTTCCCCTGAACTAGTGAATGTGATTAAAAAAAGATTGTTGATCCCTTAAAGAGCTATCTTTCCTAGTAAAGTTGATCTAAGAACCTGTGGCTAGCAGTCATCCTGGGTATGCCAGTGTGGTTGCTATTACAGGGAGGTATCTGGGGCAGGCATGATGGAGTCCCAACCAAAGGAGTTCAGATAGTGGGAAATGAAGATATGGCTGGCCTGGGAGCCTTTCTTAAATGAGGCTTTGGGAGCAGTTCTTTGATTAGTCCTCTAGCCTTCCAATCAGAAGGGGAAGAGGATACTGAAAATACTGATGAGATACTAGTACCAAGACTGATATTATCATAAAAGATGAGTCTCCTAATGATGAGGTTTCCTGGGGCTGTGATGGAGTCCAGTTCAAAAGAGTGCTATTGATGGAAAAAGATGGTTTTCAACCCCACCCTCACAGAGGCAATATAATAGCTCCTGCTTCCCAGGCTCTCCTAGATCTGAAGCTCATTGAAGGTGGACTCCCTTTTCCAATGGTCAAATCATTTTTGAATCAAGAGAATCAAGCCCTGTTAATAAAAACAACTTTCTTGATGAGCTCCCTCTCTCTGTCTCTTATATTTCAGTCGCAGTGGGAGAGCTTATTCTGTGTATTGTCTGGTATTGTTTTATCTGTAGACCATCTCTGGTTTCTGTTTGCTATCAATTTGGATAAATGGTTTAATTTTCTATTCACTCTATGTGTTTTTTGTGGACTTAGCCCTTGGTAGGAAAGACAAACATTGGATATATAACTTGTGATGTGACTTCCCCATTATGTTATAGTGATCAGGAGCTCATATTGAACCTAAAAATGATTTCTCCTAGACTAACCATATATACTTAGGAGAGCAGATCATTATAACCGTCCAGGTATCCCAACTCTCTGAGCAGAGCAGAGTGACCAGTCCAATTTCCTGCTGCCCCTTCTGGCAGGATTCAAAGTCTCCCTTGGAGAAGGGTTGGTGGAAGAAACAAGAGATATCTTTTTGTGCCTCCCTACAAGCCACACCTAGAGAGACCCTTGTGGACACACATAATCTACATATTCCCTGCACACACGATACTCTGTCTCTGATCTCCATGACTTTATACTGTTCCTCATGCTTTGCATGTTCTTCCTTAACTTACAATTCTCATTTATCTTCTCTGTTTTCCTTTAAGATTCAGCTCAAGCACCATTTTGTCCAATAGGCCGTTCCTGGTGCCCCAGCCGCTAGTGCCATTTTTTCAAGTTACTTTGCATCTACTCTATATTTATTTCATGATACTCTGATTTATAAATGTTGTCTCCCCTATTAGAATATAAGCTTCTTGGTGGTGGGAACTGTTTATACTCTTTATTTGTATTCTTATTGCTTGGTATGTTTACTAAATGCTGTTGATTGATTTATCCCTCGTGCAAAAGAGTTAGTTAATTTGATTTGCATGTTACATAAACCTGGCCCAAGAGGCAATGTGGTTTAGTGACTGGACAGCTGCCCTTTGAGCCAGAATGTCCTGGGTTCAAGTTTCACCTCTTACATATATGGATGGGGTGATCCTGAGGAATTAATTTAACCCTTTGGTGCACCAGGCAGCTCTCAAAGATGTAAGTTGCAAAGTAGATGCTACTCAGCATTGGTAGAGAAGTTCCTCACTGAAGGTCTCACTAAGGACGCAATTGCAGGTTCAGTTAAGAAAAGTCTTCACCAAGTGGTAGTCTGGAGATCGTGCTCACTGGGGTTGGTCTGCAGGGCCAGGATTTACCTGGAGGCAGGATTTATCATTCTGGCTCCTGTGCTTTTGCCATAAAGGTTCCTGACACATAGTAGGCACTGCTCACATGACTGATCAGTGCGGGCACATGTGTCAGCCTCTCTGATTTTTATTCCTTTAGTTTCTGTATACATAAAATAGGGATAAGAAGAGTGCCAACTTCACATGGTCATTGTGTGGAGAAGATGAGGGGACATGTATTAGAATTATGATATTGGGGAGGCTAGGTGGCACAGTGAATAGAGTACTGGCCCTGGACTAAGTCTGGCCTCAGACATTAACATTTACTAGCCATGTGACCTTGGGCAAGTCACTTAAACTTGATTGCCTTGCCTTTCCCCTCCAAAAAGCAAAAAAAAAAAAAGATATCTCTGGGAAAACTGGCTGATTATTGAGGCATCTGTACTTGGCATTCTAGGTCAAAGCAAGTAGCACTTTGAAAGAATGAGGAGGGTACTTCAAAGTGGGATAATTGGGACAGAAGAATGTTTTCCTATAAATCACAAGGCAAGCTCCTTCTGAATCTTCTTTTGTTTGCAATAAGTATTGCCCAAGATCCTATGGTCTTATAATCTAGCCTAGAGCTGAGAATGCAGAATTTCCCTAAGGATTAGATGGTAGGATCATAAGCTCATCCGTTTTGTGGAGAGCAGATAGAAAAGGTCCGAGGACAAGTTATTTTATTAATATTTTTCTATGTTTAATGTTCTGAGGACTATTGTACAAGTGGATAAATAACACAGCCTAGGGTGTGATCAGCCACATGTTACAAAATTCTCGATTTTTGTAATGGAATAAAAGGACTGGGATGTGAGCTCTTCTGTATGTTCCTGACAGCAGTTCTAGCAAGAGTCTGCACGACTAGGGTGGCATGTGCCTCATCTTGTGCCCACAGAGTCTGTCTCCGAGGGTGTTCATCCCTGAAACCAAGATAGAACAATCAGAAGACTGTAGATTCAGAACAGTGAGGGACCTTATAGGCCATGGAGTCAAACCCCGTCATTTTACAGACAGGCAAAGGAGGCTGACAGAGGTAAAGTGACTTCCCTGAGGTTAGACAACCAGTGAGGGTCTGAGGCATGCTATGAATTCAGATCTTCCTGAGTCCAGGCCAAGCTCTCTATTCCCAATGCCATTCTGCCTTCCAACGAAACACGAAAAACACACAGCAAATGGGTATGTCCTTCAAGACAACTTTAAACTTGATCTCTTTGGGTGATGTTAACTTAAACACCAAAAAAGTAAAACTTCTTTTTCTCCTAAATAAAAATTTCAAAAAAGACTGACTTCTGTTCCTAGCCTTCAGAATCATAAATTCCATTGAATTCCAATGTATTATTAAATTCTTGACTAATTAGCCTCTGCTTCAGGGTTCCTACTGTGATACAAATGGACCAGTCATTTTGCACGTAGCACCATTGACCTTAGTAATTTCTCACCACCAAGGCATTCTTATTTTTACATTTAACAGTTTCAGTCTTGATTGTTCACATACCATCATTTTCTACTCCTAGCACTGTGTTCTAACAAAGCAAACTTTCCTAATTATTACAAAAGACTAAGCATTTTCAGTCTCCAGACCTCACAACTCCCCAGTGTCAATATGAAAAGGATATTTTTATTCATTACTGCTCAGGCCATACTTTTTCAAAGGCATAAAAGTTAAACTGCTCTCCTCAGAGGTCTGGAAAAAAATGAGTAAAAAGAGTTTCTTTTTGTAAATCTTTGCTAGAACTAAGCCAGTCTGGATCAGGCTGATAGATTTAGAATGGAAAGGACTTTAGAGGTTACTTAGTTCAATTGCCTCATTTTTAAGATGAGTGACTTACCCAAGGTCACACATGTAGTGAAAGGGCTGGTCTTTTGACCCTAAACCAGCATTTTCCACAGCCCTCTTCTGATTTCTGGCTTCCTTGTTTGCTGTGGATTTTACATGAATTATATGATATCAGGAAAAAAAATGTTTTTTTCCACTTTCACTGATATTTAAATGAGCAAGTTGTCAGTTACAAGGCAGTTGGTGCCATAGAGGAATGGGAACTTTATCAATCAAAGGATCAATAACAGTAATAGCTAGTATGTGAGCTTCACTAGACATGTGGGTACTATTATTATCCTCACTGTATAAATAAAGAAGCTGGGGCTGAAACAAGTTCATTGACTTACCCAGGGTCACTAGCTAATAAATGGCTGAGGCAGACCCCACCAAATCCAACATTCTCTCCACTTGAGAGCTACTTTGAATTGCTTCATTAACCTCAAAGCATTTACTCTGGTCAAGGACCTGGGCAGTGAGAAGACAGAGGACATTGTTCTCATCAACCAAAGAAGTGATCTTGTTGGGGAGACCAAGGACACAGAAGTTCAGGAAAAATGGAAGGATAAATACTAACATAAAACCAAGACTAGAGATGCTGTGAGGTGGAGCTGGGAGGTAAAGCTTGCTTTACAGGAGGATGCCTTTGATGGAATCTTCCAATAGCGTATGTGTATTTGCATTCTTATGTTTATGCAAATTTATGTCAATATGCATCTGTCAGTCTATATAATGAGAGCTGAAGTCAGGCAGAGTGGACTGGAGGCTGGAAGATCTGGGGTCAAGTCCTGCTTCTGACATATATTGGCTATCTGACCAAACTTTCAGTGCCCTAGGCAACTCTCTAAGCTCATAGAAGGCCAAGAAGATGCCAACCTGCACTGGTGGAGAGAGTTCCTACATCAGGGAAATCATGGAGAAAACCATGATGTTCCTTTCCCTGGTGTTGAGGTGATCCAGGGATCTGGAAGGCTACAGAGATAAGGTGACTTGCCCAGGGTCACACAGTCAGTATGCATCAGAAAAGGCACTTGAGTACAGGTTCATCAAGCACATATTACATGCCAGACACTGTGCAAAGTGCTAGGGATATAGAGGCAAAAGACAGCCCTTGATCTTGAGGAGCTCATGGTGTAATGGGGGAGATAACATGTAATCAGTTATATTCAAAAAGCTATAGACAGGGTAAATTGGACGTAACAGAATTTAGAGAAGTTGGGAAAGGCTTCCTATAGAAGGTGGGATTTTAGTTGGGATTTGAAGAAAGCTGAGGAAGTCAGACAGTCAGTCAATAAACCTTTATTAAGGATTTACTCTGTGTTAAGTGCTGGGGATACAAAATGAGGCAAAAAGACAATCTCTGCCCTCAAGGAGCTTACAATATAATAAAGAAGACAGCAAGCAAACGAGTATGTACAACGACCTATTTACATTTATAAATAGAAAATCAATAAGCGAGGAAAGGCACTAGAATTAAGAGGGAATGGGAAAGGCTTGCAATACAAGATGGGATTTTAGTAAGGACTTAAAGAAAACCAGGGAAGCCAGTAGGGAAAATGAGGAGAGAGAGCATTCCAGACAAAGGGGATCACCCGGGAAAAATGTCCTGAGCCACTTTAGTAGAATGAAAGTTCTATAAGGTCCTGCCAAGTTGGAAAAGCTTTGAATATTGACTGGGTCAGACTGTATGTGTTTATACAAGGATAAGATACAGAGGCAGGTTTGTGTAAGGGGTAGAAGGCTGGTCTTGGAGTGAGTCAGGAGACTTCAGTTAAATCCTCCCTCAGGCACTTAATAGGGCTTTGACCATGAACAAGTCACTTCTCAGAATCTTGGTCTTGTCATCAATAAAATGGGGCTCAGAATACTTAGTACTACTTTCTTCACAGGGTTGTTGTGGAAGACATCATGAATCATTAGAGGACCTATATCTAAAACTGGCTTTGCTACTTTATGACTTGGACCAAGCCAGTTAATCCCTCCAGACCTCAGGTTCCCCATTTTTAGATTGAAGAGGTTGGGTTAGATGACCTTTAAGGTTCCTTCCAGCTTAGAATCTATGATTTTATGGTCTTATTAATTCTACAGTCTCTTTTTCCTCTACATCAATGATACTATGATTCTAAATTTGGAGTGACTCCTCAGCTTGACAGCTAACTGATCCATTTTTTCACTGTTATTTCTTATGTGGATCTCTTAGAATGTAATCTCCTTGTAGAAAAGGATGTATTTTAACTTATTCTGCCCCTCCCACAGTACCCATAACAGTGATAGGCTAGGTTGCAGATTGATTAATTGTAGACATTTCTTCCTTAGTTCTTTGAATTCAACATTAAGTGACTCATAAAGTTGGAAGGGACCCTTAAATCCATTCAGAAAATTCCAGATAGGTGAGAGTATATTTAGAGAGCTCTGTAACAATGCTCAGTCATCCAGTCTAGCACTGACCTTTTCTCATCATGAAGGGTATTACAGTATCAAAGTAGACTTCCATACATAAAACATTCACATATTTCAAATATCTGACTATATAGTTAAATTCTGAGTTTGACTTAATTTAAAGGATTCAGTGATATATCTTGATTGAACTGATTTAATTTAAATTTAAAATTTCAAGTTCAGTGTTTAGTTTACTTCTTACTCTTCTCCCTAATGAATATACAGTTAAATCAATCAATCAACAAACATTTATTAAGTGCCTAGATGCCAGGCACAGTTATTTTTCTCATAAGTCTGGTTTTCCATACTTCAGTTTTTCTTGGTGATTTCCTTCTGAATCTCTCCATGTTTTTTGGCTGCTTCTTTAGCTGTGGAATCCAGAACTGGGCTAAATATTCTGGCAAGAATTTTATGTTCAATAGCATGACAGTCTCCTGCATATTTTTGTCCCAGGTCCATGATTTCATTTGTATAGGGACCTCCCAATGAAGAAACCTCCTTTGCCAAGGGAAGTTACAGCCCTAGAGAGTTGCCTGGGTGCATTTAGTAGTTAAGTGACTTGTCCAGGATCACACAGCTTGTATAATCAGGTAGGAGCCTCTATATAGGGTGTCCCAAAAGTCTTAATGCAGATTTAACCAGTAGGCTTACAACCACATGAAGACTTTTGGGACACACTATATGGATTTACAGAGGAAGAGAAGCATGCTGTACTTCCCTAAGAATAGAGTTTTTCCATGAGCAGAGAATCTCCCTTACTTGCTAGTGGTTTTGCTCATGTTCTTTTAGTACCTAGGAGGTACTATTGTGTTATTTAGTCTGTCCATTTGTTGATTCCAAATCTCTACATGACTGGCACACCTCCTTTTCTGGTCATACAGGTCCCTGCTAATCTCTTTCATCTAGCCTCTTGCACGTATATTGTTGGTGCACTGGTGTTCCAGGGCTCATAGGCACCTAGTCAAATACCTTGATTCTCTGTTATTTCATATTATAGTGTGTTTGGAGAGTTGATGTGTGGCATAATGGAAAGAATGATGATGGCTTTCGAGCAGGGAAACCTGGGCTCAAGTGCTACTATCCATAATGGTTGTGTGGCTGGGGGTGAGTGTTCTAGGCAAGTGTCTCAGGATACATGTTGCAAATGAATTGTTGAGAAGTGATGAAATCATGGAATTGGACCCTCCCCTCAAAGGACACCTTCTGTTCCCGACTAAGTGATGATGCCCTGGAAGAGAAAGACCATGTTTGTTACTTCATTTTTGCCCTCTCTGATGCTCAGCGTGGTGCTGGATACCCAGCATGCCATTGGCTTCCCTTACTTCCTGAGGCACTGTGATCCTTCTGAGTTAGTCTCAGAAGAACCAGGCTTTAAGTGCAAGGAAATAATGAAAACTAAAGTCTTGCTTAATGTGTTTGGGGAGAACAATCATGTCACTGCCACGGAATCTCTAACATAGGAAGTGCTGGGGTAAATGTTCCTGAATGAATGCATGAATGAAAATATCTGCCATCAAACCAAACCCCTCCGGTGCCGCTGAGAGACTCCACTTGATGGAGCTGCTGGGCACATCCCCTGGCATGTCTTCGACCTTCATTTGCAGCTGGATGCTTGGGGGCAGGGTGACTTCTCCCAGTGGGAACTTCAACGCAACTCAAAATGTTTTCTTCAGACGGAGCTCATCTAAGTTTGCACATCAAACGGCCGTGGTCCTTCCCATTCCGAGGCAGGAGGACTTCAATCAAGGCTTCAATCGCAGCTTTCAAAGGAGGGGAAGCTACTTTTATCCTTGTCTCCAGGGGAGGCCGAGGAATTACCTTATGAACTAGCTTTTTAGCAAGTTTACTGAAAACAGAACACGAAGGGAAGGTAGACCAATGACCTCTTTGGCGTGATGAATTAGGAGAGGAGGGAGCTATTCCATGGTGCTGCTTGTATTCCTGTGTCTGTGATACCCTGGAATTAGGGTTTGGGGCAGTGAGGGGGCACAGTGGATAGAAGGCTGGGCCCAGAGTCAGGAAGAGCTGAGGTCAAATCCGGTCTTAGACATTTACTCGATGTGGGACCTGTTTGCCTCAGTTTTCCCATCTATAAAATGAGGATAATAATCACACCTACCTATGAGAGTTTTTGTGAGGATCGGATGAGATAATCTTTGTAAAACACTTAGCATAATGCCTTGTACATAGTAGGCTACAACATCGTCATCACCATCATCATCATCATCACCATCACCATCATCAACATCATCAACATCTCTGGGAGGGAGAGAGGCAAGGTGTATATATATATATATATATATATATATATATATATATTTGTAAAATGTAGTGGAAAACCCAGGAACTGTGGCCTCCGATGATCTCCCAGGTGGCTAGAGACCAGGGATTGGATGCCAAGGGTATGCATACCAATGATGGTGCTTGGCATGATTTTCTTGGACAATGGGAGCTTGTTATTCTGTGACTCCTTACTACTATGACAATAAGTGGCTGCCTTGGTGACAGGGTGGTGGGGAAAGTTAGGGGGGCACAAGCATTTTTTAATTGACTACTCTGTGCCATGAACTGTGGTAAGTACTTTATAATTACTATCTCATTTGATCTTCACAATAACCCTGGGAAACAGGTGGTATCACTATCATCCTTATTTTACAGGTGAGGAAACTGAGGCAAACAGAGGTTAACACAGAGTCACATGGCTAGTAAATATCTATAGTCAAATCTGAACTCAGCTCTTCTTGACTCCAGGTTCCACATGCTATCTATTGTACCACTTGGATGGAGAGAAGAGAATGAATTCAGTTGGATTCTTCTTTCCTTCTCTATTTCATGAAGTGGTCACCATGATACAATGGAAAGAGTGAGGGATTTACAGTTGGAGGATTTGAGTTCAAATCCTGTCTCTGCTATTGGCAACTTGAGTGACCTTTGAGAAGTTACTTGAACCCTCTGGGCCTCAGTTTTCCTCATACACCTGTTTGTTTTTCATATTTAAATGTTTTCCTTGGTTTCTCGGTTAGGGTTAGGTTAGATGACCTCTAAAATCCCTTGTAGCTCTTAAATCTATGACTCTTCCCATAGAGTATGATATTTGCAGTGGAGATACTGAGTAATATGTGTCTGGCTTTTATTTTCTTATCTTCAATTACCATAACTTGTCTCATCCAGTGACAGGAGGCATGGTAGGTACAGGCCTCTATTCCTTCTCCATTACAGGACAAAAACCGCTTGAAAAGAAATGTTTTTGGGGATTTTCCCTTCCCCCAAATGAATAGCAAAAGGCAAATTGTGCAGAAGCGGAAATCAGCCTTATCCTTCTGCACATGGCACCCTGAGTCATAGGCATTATAATTCATCTTGTTCTTCCACTGACTCCATGTACATAATCATTCTGTTTGTAAGCTCGATACACGGAAGAAAGAATGGAGCAGGTTTGTGAACCAAGGAATCAAGGATGGAGAGGAGGAAGGAGCAGCTTTGCTAATGGTCTCTGAAGAAAGGGAACAAAAGGGTCAATCACTAAATCTCTGCTCAGCTCATGTCTTGTCTTGGGCTCTCCACTTCGGCTGCATCCCTTATTAAAGCTCATCAAGGAGAGGTTGGACCTGAACGGGCATTGCGGATATTAATCATGATCACTAGATTAGCACAGTGCTTCAATGTTTGCAAAGCCCTTGGCATCTCTGATCTCTTCTGAGTTTCAATAGCTCTCTGAGGTGGGGGACTGTAGGTTTTATTATTCCCATTTTAAAGATGGGAAACTGGAGCTCAGAGGAGCAGAGTGACTTTCCTATTGTCAATAGTCAGCCCCAAAAGCAGAATTTAAAGCTGTGATCATGACTGCAACTTTATTTTTCCAACCAGTTCTAGCTATGTCACCCCCTTTGTAATTGGTGGCCAGTTCTCTTTCCTTAAACGAAGTAAGTTGCTACAGTGTGCCACGTCCTTGCTGATTCTATTGTGCCATGAAACAGCAGTTTTGGAATCCAGATGTACTATCGAGATGCTATTTAAGAACTGAATTTTTAAAAATGCATTAACCTCTGCTTCTACTTAGTAGCATTTGGGGAGATATTGGAATGAATCAGCATTAGTTCATGTTATGCTTTTCCTACTTAACCACTGGCCTAAATTTAATTCTTTGGGGGCCATTATTAGAGTGGCACCCCTGTCCTAAGTTGACTGTAGGTCCATCTGTCTTGCAATGATTCTTTTTAGAGCTTTCTAAATTCTGATTCTAGGTGCTATACTGCCTGGGAACCAAGATGGTGTGGAATAGTGGGCAAGTAGGGAGAGAAAGAGATACTCAGTGTGAGACATTCATTAGAAAACTGCTTCTATCCTGTGAGAACCGAATCTGGAGTTAGAGCTTCTGACTTTGAATCCTGCCTCTGACACCCATTGTGTGACCCTGGGCAAAAATGTCACTTAGAAAAGTTGGAGGGTTTTGGAGAGAAGAGAACAAGTCCCATTTCATTTCCTTCATTCTCTCAAAGACATCTTTAAGGTACAATGGAAAGAGTAATGAATTTGAAATTAGAGAATCTGGGTTTTCTGGGGATTCTGACAGAACATATCTATGTGTTGTTGGGCAAGGCACTCAACTTCTTGTTGGCCTCAGTTTCCCCCAGCCCTCTGAAATTCCTTTCAGCTCTAGATGGATAATGTGATTTAAACAGCCTACATAATGATAGCTATTTCAAGGTGTGATTACTTGGAGTGATTGTTGGCTGAATTGCTTATTTAGGGCCTTGGGCAAGGTCTTTTTTAAAGAATATTTTATTTTTATTTTCCCCCTAATTACATGTTAAAACAATTTAAATATATTTTTTAAAGTTTTGAGTTCTGATTCTATTCCTCTATTCCCTTCCCTAATGATGTAAGTCATATAGTGAAATCATGCAAAACATTTCCATATTAATAATTTTGTATAAGAAGACTTGAACAGAAAGAGAAAGAAATAAATGAAGGAAGAAAGAAAGAAAGAAAGAAAGAAAGAAAGAAAGAAAGAAAGAAAGAAAGAAAGAAAGAAAGAAAGAAAGAAAGAAGGAAAGAAAGAAGGAAAGAAAGAAAGAAAGATGGGGAAGATCTTTGAATTGATGTAGATGAACAATGCAAGACCTGATGGCCAACCCTGAGCATGAGTATCTGCAGACTTAGTTAGACTAGTTCTCAGGTGACAAAGTCAACATACACTCATTAAGCATATACTGTATACTTCACCTAGCTTAAACAGAAAGCCCTTACACTTGGTGTAAATACTTTCAGGGTATGGGCTCCACTGAACCTATGGCCATTTTTATATGACAATGAGACATCTTGAGTAGGTCTTGAGTAGAGGAGGGTCATGATAATCTCAACAAAGTTATTGGAAATTCCCTAGCTTCATTTGTGTTAAGTCCCCTTTCACAACTTCCAGGGAGGGCCTGGTGCCAGCCTATGCTGGCAATTACCTCTCCCCCTCCAACTTTGACATCCATGACTTCATTGGCATAGGGAACTACCAGTGAAGAAACTCTCTTTACCAATGAAAGCAGCTTATGTTCTGTGAGTAATAGTCCTAGAGAACTGCCTCAGGCATTTCTAACTATGATGTTGGCTCTCTAACCATTATACTTACTGTTCCTGACATGCAGATCCAGGGTAATTAACAGTGCCTAAAGGGAAGAAATTTACTGAGGAAGAAAGCATGGCCCTAGCTGATATTTGATTTAATCCCATTCAATAAGCATTTTTCAAAACATCACTATGTTCCGGTCACCATGCAGAGTGTTAGGGATACAAAAACAAAAATTGAATGGTACCTATCCTCAGGGAGTTTATAGTCTACCGACCTGGGCAGGGTGATATGCCAAGGTAAATTTATGGGTAATGAAACTCCAGGATGAGGCAGGAGACACAATAAGTTGCCAAGAGACAGTTTAGGCTCTTTGTAAGGAAACTTCCCAATAATTGGAGCTATCCCAAAGACTAATGGGCTGCCTCAGTAGGCAGTAGGATCCTCCTCATTGGATGTCTTTACAAAAAGCTTGCGGGATAACTTGTTGGGTATTTTGTAGAGCATATCCTTTTTAAGGTAACATCTACCCTAGATGGTCCGAGAGGTCCCTTCCTCAGAGATTGTCACTCTGTATAATTCCACGAGGATGTTGTAAGAGTCCAGGCAGGTGGTAACAAGGACTTCTCTGCGGAGGACTAGAGAAATGAAGCCAGATATGGTAGCCCCCAAAACCAGGATATCAGCATCAAGTGTCCTGGTATCCCCAGCACCCCCTAAAACCTTTGCTTCTGCCCTCCACCTTGCTTACATTTCTGTCCCACACATGTATAAGTCCCCTGGAGCAATACTAGCTGGCAGATTTCTTGGCAGATGAATTTATCATCGCTGCCTTGATCTGTCATTTTGGGTGGGTATTTGGCACTGAACACATTGATCACAATTCAGTGAACGACACTTACTGGGGGTCCAGGGACTTTTGAGTAATTTTTACAAAGCCATATGTCTCCCTAAAATAATTTTGTGTTCCTTGAGGGGAAAAACACAGATTCTCCACTTTCCATCCAATGCATATATTATTGATCATCACAATTTTGTCATCTGGGGGCACTGCATATGTCCTAAACCATGTTAGCAGATGACTGGAGCTGAGAGCTAACGCAGATGGATGTCGCCGGAGCTCTATGTAATCGCCATCCTATGAATTATTTATGCGACACTCCTCGCCGTATGTCGGGTGTTGTATAAAATGCCAACTGCGGTGCATGTATTTATCATCTCTTATTCCTGTATGGTGCGTGGTGTTGATTTGGAGAGACCCCATTATTCTCCTTGGAAGATGCTCATCCTGGAAAATGCTTTACCCCTAGTCATTTGAAAACTGGGATGGTGACTTTTAAAAAATATTTTCATGATTCTTCCATAATTCTTCTTACTATTTTGACTAATTGTTAAGCATGTAGAAACTGAATTCCTTTCCTTCCCACCTACACTTTCATCAATGAATTACTGCGGACTTATTGCCATGGTTTCAGACTGTGATATTCTGCATCTATTATTAAATACCCATAGAACAACGTTAGGGCCAGGCAGTAGCACTAGTCCCAGTAAAGCTATTCATTTTGCTGGAGCAAAAGAAAAATCCAGCCCCTTTGTGTCCTCTCCATTTCAGTCAAACTGGCTTATTAGCTGTTAATAAGAAAAAAAAAGTAATAATGGTAATAGTAACAACCAGCTTTTATACAATGCTTTAAGTATGTCAGCTCATTTTATCACTATAACTCACTATAACACTGTAAGGTAGGTTTTATTATTATCCCCTTTTTATAGATGAGGAAACTGAGACTCAGAGATAAAGTGATTTGGTCAGCTCACACAGTTAGTATCTGAGGCAAGGTTTGAACTTAGGTGTTCATGACTCCACTACCCCATCTTACTGCCCATTCCCCAAACATTAAAATTTCATCTCCATCTTTGGTATCTTGGCACAGGTTGTCCCTCACATCTGAAATGCTCTTTCTCTTCATTTCTTTTGTAATCTCAGGCTTTCTTTAAATCTTAGTTTAGAGGTCACCTTCTACATGGACTTTTCTTGGTACCTCCAATTGTTAGTTCTTTCTTCTCCCATAGCTGATTATTTTGCATCACTGTCTTCTTCTCATTCTCTCTACCCTTCTATCTGTCTCTGTCTCTCTGTCTCTCTCCTCTCTCCCCTCTCTCTCTTTCCCCTTCTCTCTCTTTCTCCCTCTCTGTATCTCTCTTCCACACTCTCTCTCTCTCTCTCTCTCTCTCTCTCTCTCTCTCTCTCACCTTCTCTCTCTCTCTGTATCTCTCTCTCTCTCTCTCTCTCTCTGTCTCTCTCTCATCATCGTCATCTTGTGGTAAAGGCAATAGGATCAATAACTTCATTTGACATATATTCATCTTAACTTACAGTGTTCAAGACGAGTTTAATGAAAATAGGCCACAATGAAGTTAATCACAACCAAAGGTATACTGGTAAATGTTTAACAATCAGCTCTCCAAAAAAACATGGCACACTTTTAAGTTTTATTTACATTATTAACATTTTCTCCATCACTTTTTAAAGTCTGGGTAATCAGCAAAATAATAAACTAGGACCTAATTTGTATCATTTGTCATTTTCTGAGGGATAAATGTTCACATTGAAAACTTAATGATTAGCTCTCTTATAAGCTGGCCCTAGCACACTCCTAATCATGACCAATGCAAGAAATTCACTGAGAGGATGAAAAATTGTACAAGGTTCCAAATAAATTTAGAATATTTCTTGATAATCACTGCATTTAACTGAAAGTGAACATGGGTGTCATGAGACAAAAAAAAATAATATCAGGAAATCTGGTTTGGGATAAAAAAGAGAGATCTTAGAGATAAAAGAGATGGAGGTTTGTAAAATTGAGACAGAATGTGCTAGACATGACGAGGACAGAATGACAACATAAGCAATGAAGCTCATTCCGTCTTGTCCTGGTGTAACAATCCCTTCAGAATTCCTTGTCTGTGCATAGTCAGACCAGACTGGCTACAGGAATGGCAGTTAGTCAATAAATGTGATAAGCATCTATTGCATATGGACACTGTGCTAAGCACTGTACATATGTACATACAAAGAAAGGTGAAAAATAGTTCTTTCTCTCAACAAACTCTCAGAAATGGAAAAAGTAAGCACCAGATTAGGAGGAAGGATAAGAAATGACCTGTGATTATAGCAGCTCCCAATGATCTTTTTCAAATAAGATGTCTATTGAGAGAGAGAGAGAGAGAGAGAGAGAGAGAGAGAGAGAGAGAGAGACGGAGGAGAGAGAGAAGTAATTAGAAGTATTGACTTTCTCACTATTGCTTAGGTAAATTTAATTCATGTAAAACTCCCTCTTGAAAGACAGCAGGACAGAGTAGAGAGAGCTGGCTTTGGACTCTGGGAGACCTGGGTCTCAGTGTGGCTTCTGACTCATGCTGTCTGAACTATTGAACACAACTGACTGCAAGGGGCTTACAATGAAAGCTCACATGTTGCTCATTGTTTATTTCATCTTTAAAGTTTATTATTTTTATTTTTGATTAATAATTTTTAAAAAGTTTGCCTTTCTTTCCCACTACCCTGCTTGCCTTGAGCAAAAAGAAAAAAAAAGCAAAAACATAAAATGAAGCCTTCACTACATAGCTGAACATAGTTTGGCAAAATAAATTACCATATTAGCTGAGTCAGTTGGCTAACTAATTAGTCAGTCAAACATTTATTGAGTACCTACTATGTTCCTGGACTAGCTACTAGAACTTCAAAGAAAGAAGACTGTCCCTACCTCCAAGGAACTCACAAGTGAATGGGTTAGACAACATGCAAGCTGTCAAGACAACAAGCTTGTATAAACAAGCTATACACAGGACAAATAGGAAATAATCAACTGAGGAAGGGCATAGAACTAAGAGGGACTGTGAAGGCTTCCCATATAAAGTCTCTTTCTGCATTGTAAATTCATTAAGTCTCTGTCAGGAAGTGAATGGTGTGTTTCATCTTCATTCCTTTGGCCTCACGATTCTTCCTTTCTAAAATCTTCAAAAGTTGCTTTCCTCTATTTGTTTTCATTGTTGTTATCATTATATAAATTGTTCTCCTAGTTCTCTGCTTATATCCCTCTTCATCAGTTCATGTACTCCCAGTTTCTTGTGAAAAGTGTTCATTTCATCATTTCTAATGGGACAATAATACTCCATTATATTAATATACCACAATCCAGCCATTTCCCCAGTAGAAGGACAACTCCTTAGTTCCCAAGTTTGGACTACCATTAAAATAGCTGCTATGAATATTTTTATGTACTTTTCCTTTTTCTTTGATTTCTTCAGGGTATAGGCCTGGTTATAGCATAACCGGGTCAAAGGATCAATTTGAAGCCATAGTTCTGAATAGCTTGCCAGAATGACTGAATTAATTGACGATTCCACTGGCTTGAGTATCTGTTTTCCCACAGCCCCTCGAAAACCTGTTATTTTACTCTTTTGTCATCTTTGTCAGTCTGATAGATATCAGCTGGAAGCTCAGAGTTACTTTAATTTGCATTTCTCTATTTATTAGTAATTTAGAGCATTTTTTTCCTATATGATTTTGGATAACTTTGAAAACTGCTTCTTTATAGCCTTTAACTTCATTTAGCTATTGAGAAATGGCTCTTAGTCCTCTAAATATGAAAAATTTCCATGTACATCTTGGATATGAGACTTTTATCAGAGAATGATTTCTTTCCCCAATCACCCATTTCCCTTCTAATTTTTGCTACATTGTTTGTTTATGGAAAAACTTAAAAAATATATATCCAAAACTATCTGCTTCATCTCATATGATCCTCTCTAGCTAACACTTGTTCAGTCATGAATGCTTACCTTATCCCTAGATTCAAAAAGTAATTACTTTCTTGTTCCTCTGCTTTGCTTAGGATATGACCCCAGAGCTTGATCAATTCAATCAAGTGAAATCAACATAGACCTAACAACAAGGTCTGAAGAATCAATACAGATCATCAGTAGTCCCTGGACTTCTGAAATTGTCAGCAAGACCCTCCTCCAGGATTTCTGTAAAGAAATTTGTTTATTTTAAAAGAAATTTATATATACAACAAGAAAATCCTCTTTAAGGGCTTCTGAACCAGCAGCAAGTTTCCAGGGCTTCTGTAACAACAGCACCATCCTTTATCAGCAGATGAATCTGACAAAGTAACATCAAAACAGACAAAGTACCAACATCACAGCCATGCCTCCCAGTTCTCCTCTCTTCTCAGTTCTTCTCAGTTCTCAGTTTAGTCCTCAGTTCTCATTTCTCTTCTCAGTTCTTTGTTCAGTTTCAGTTCTCCTCTCTCTCTCTATCAGTAGCAGCCCAGCCTCCAGATGCTCTCTCCCAGCAGTTCTGGCCTCCTTTATCTTGTGTTTTTCCTTTTCCTCTCTCTTTCTCTCCCTCCCTTCCTCCCCTCCTCTCTTTGTCTCTTTCTTTCCCTCCTCTTTTTCTGTCTCTCTCTCTCTCTATCTCTGTCTTTCCACACACCTACCTTAGACAGGGTCTTTGATTTAATCTAATCAAGTTCAATTCAATTCCCCTGAGCAAATAATTAAGCACCTGCTATTTCCTAGGTAGCCTGGACACAAAGACAAAACCAACTCAGCCCCAGACCTGCAAGGAGCTTACTTATATCACAGAAGATAAATAATTGGCAAGGCCTACAGCAGAACAGCAGATGAAAAGTTGCAATAGTTCATAATGAATAAAATGCTCAGAATTTTTAATGATCAGAAATTGCAGGTCTTTTTAACAACAATATTGTCTGTATAATAGTATATAACTACCAAATGTGGAAAGTCATGATTTTGGAAGAATCAAAATTACAAGCAATACAAAGCCAATGGAAAGATACATAGAAGGTAGGTATTAATAGACAACAGTGACTAACTTGGAAGAAAGGGCTTCAAAATACATTATTGAATGGCAGAGTCACAAGATAGAAGAGAAAGAAAGAC
Source organism: Gymnobelideus leadbeateri (assembly GCA_011680675.1). Lineage (NCBI taxonomy): Eukaryota > Metazoa > Chordata > Mammalia > Diprotodontia > Petauridae > Gymnobelideus > Gymnobelideus leadbeateri. The sequence continues at coordinate 846,607 of WOXC01010304.1, forward strand.
CCCTTCTGGTTTTCAATAGATTCAAGCTGGTCAGGGGTCTCATTGGCATGATAAGCTCAAGAAATAGGGCAATTGAATTCCTCTCTGGTGCTGAGATAAAAATAGACATTTATTAAAGAGAAGGACAATGGAGCAGAGGTGCAAAATTTTGCCACTCTTGATTAAGGGCTACAGATGGAATCGAGTGTGTCTTTGAATGGAACCTGCCAAAGTTCTGTTCAGATGGAGATGTTGAGTGAGTCAAGAAGGCCATTGGCAGCTTTGATATTTAGTACAGGAAGAATTTAAAAAATGCTTTCTGATGAATTTTTCTAATTTTATACAATTGAATTATGCTCCCCTGTTAAGAAAATTACATTATTCAGTACAGAAATGTTAGTCATATAGTTATCTACAATAAAATCTTAACCACCAAACATGTTTACTTACAAATTTTCATTAAACCATTCAGTAAAGCATCCCACAAGCCCACCTCTGGTAATGATCTTCAGGGACCAATTCTCCAGAAAAGTAGGATAAATTTGAAATGCATAAAACTTTTCCCATAGTCCTTTGGGTGTCAGCATCCAGTGTAAGTAGTACCAAAGAGAACCACCACCTTCATGTTCTGTCCTGTCTGGGTCTGCCAGTGAGATAATCTGGGATGCCCTGGAAAGTGCACCAGAGTTGGAGTCAAAGACTTTGGGTTAGCTTTCTTACTGTCTTGTGACCTACTGCATTTTTGATCTTGGACAAGTCTATGAAGAAAACCATAAGGGAGGTGTCATGATGTTCCCTCTTTGACCCAATTTCCACAGCTAACTAGCACAATAACTGACATTTGCAAAGTACTTTACAGCTAGTATCTCCTTTGACCCTCACAAGAACTCCAAGAGTTAGGAGCTATTATTCCCATTTAACAGATGAGGAAACTGAGGCAGAGAGTTTTTTTTAAAGTAACTTACCCAGGGTCATAACTAGTAAGTATTTAAGGCAGGATTGGGAAGGGGAGATAGGAATAAGCTTTTATATAGTGCTCACTACAATTGTTCTGGGCACTGTGCTAAGAGCTTTACAAGTGTCTCATTTGATTGTCTGAACATCCCTGTAAGGGTAAGGACTTTTATTGTTGCCATCATACAGTTGAGGAAGTTGAGGTAAACAGGTTAAGTGACTTGCCAAGGCCACACAGATAATGTGTATGAGGCCATATCTGAACTCAGTTCTTCCTGATCCCAGACTCAGCACTTTATCCACTGAACCTTTTTAGCAAAGTGCTCTGTCCACCTACATAGTTGATTGAACACTGGCCCAGTAGTCGGGAATATCTGAGTTCAAATTGTGCCTCAGACATTTAATAACTTTGAGTTTTAATTTACTCATCCATCAAATGAAGGTACAGAACTCAGTGAACTTAGCTCTAAGTTCACTGCACTTCGCACACCTCCGTCACAGGCTCACCATTTCATTAACAAATCATTTTACTTTAATAATGCATTTTATTTCATATTAATTATACATTTTAAATCAGAATGTAATTATGTTTTAGCTTCACGAGCTATTCGTCTTTAATGAGTACTGAGTTAATTAGCAAGACCAGTCTTTTTGGAGACTGCATCTGTTCTGCAACATTCGGCTCAGTATTCATTATTTTAAGACAGCAATTCTCTTTTTCAAAAATATTTAGAGAAGGAAATGAATAATTACCCTGTGCCAGTAGATAGCTAAGTTTCCAAATGCAAGTCAATTGGAAAACATGCATGCCAGGCACAGATACACCTGGGAAGTTACTCAGTGTTTAATTATGAATATGTAAAAATCTTGTTAAATTGGTACCATTTATTGTTTCATTTCCGCAAACTATTTAAAGATCTATTTTAAGGATGTCCTCTTTTTGCCTTCCTATCCATAGTGAGATGGCTCAGTGGACAGAACCCTCAACCTGGAGTCAGGAAGATATATGTATTCAAATGGTTCCTCAGATAGTAGCTATTGACCTTGGAAAAGTCACTTAACATCTCAACTTGTTTTCTTATCTCTAAAATGGGAATAATAAGAACACTTCTCTCCCAGGTTTGCCATGAGGAACAAATGAGGTAATATGTGTAATTCACCTTAAGAACCTTAAAACTCTATATAAATATCAGCATTTCTCTTCTTTCCCCTTTATCTTCCTCCCTCCCTCCCTCCCTTCGTTCATTCATTCCTTCCTCCCTTCCTCCCTTCCCTCCCTGTCATTTCTTCCCTCCCTCTCCTTCTCTCTCTCTCTCCTTCCTTCCTTCCTTCCTTCCTTCCTTCCTTCCTTCCTTCCTTCCTTCCTTCCTTCTCTCTCTCTCTCTCTCTCTCTCTCTCTCTCTCTCTCTTTCTTTCTTCTTCTCTGGGTGTCCATTCAGGTAGACATCTAGGCAGGAAAGGACTTTTTCAAGGACAGAGCCACATATACTACTACTCATTGTGATGAGGGTTCTCGATGTCTATGCTGGTGGAGAACAATGTCTGAATAATCCAACTGTGCTCAGAAAAGCTTTGAATGTGGATCTGCAAAAGATTAAATGTCTGACCTGAGGACCAGTCTAGCTCAGTTGAGAGAGGCTCATCACTTGGGCACCATGTAACTTCGTTTTGGCCACAGTAATTCATAAAATTACCTATTAATGTGTGGAAGTGCTTTGAACATCAACCATGGAGGTAGTATCCAAACTGATGGAATCATTGTTTTTGATCATTGAAAGAATTCCGTGACCTCAAATTGTATGATCCCTAATATAATGTATTGCCCATAATAGACATTTCCTGGATATGTGTTGAATGAATGAATGGTTCAACTTCCTGGGATCATGCAACTTCATTTTTATCCCAGTCATTTTCCTTCCTGCTTCTAACAGTCCCCTCTGCCAACTGGATCTCCAGGGATCAGACCCAGGAGAGCTATGCCAATCAACTGTGAACTACCTATAGTTGTGCATTCTTGTTCTCATGCTAGCGCTTTCTGCCCTGTCACTGTGAAATTGTCTGCCCCTAGAAAGGAAATGTTGAAGGACTGCTCTGTTCTTTTACTCACCAGCTTAATGACTTCCCAGAACATATTCTTAAGGCTGTAGAACAGAGGAAAGTTAGCATGAACCTCTTGCTGGTGGTTGGACAGTTAGAATTTACTGTTCTGCTCTACTGTGTTTTAAACTCCCAAGCCCAGTACTTAGGTGAGCATATGGTGATAAACTTTTGAAAGTCCTACCTGCTGGAGTTAGACCATTTATCCTATCTGGCAAATGGCTAAGAAACTAAGTGGCAGTTATACATTTGAATTTCAATAGTTTATGGAACATGTATTCACTGTTGCTATAACCTTTGGATTCTGGGAAGCAGCCAGTCCCCCATCCCTGGAAGCAGTAACCATTTCTAGTCTCAGTGTGATAGGGTAGTTTAGACAATGGCAAAGGAGCTAAGAAAAGGTAATTTAAGGTGAATGGAGAAGACCATGGTCAAAATAACAATAATAGTTAGACTTCTATATCATGTTAAGCCTTACAAATTGCTTAACATATATGATATTATTTTAATATTCACAAGACTCCTGTTAGGTAATTACTACAGGTATCATTGTTCCCATTTATGGATGAAGAAACTGAAGCTTATCTGTTAACATCTTATTCCTCTTAGTATAATATAAGCTTCTAAAGGAGAGAAATTATCATCATTTTGCATTTGTATCCCCTATACCTAGCAGGTATACTTGTTTGTCTGAGGTTGTATAGCCAAGCATCAGGGTAGAATTTGAACCCAAGTCCTTCTTATTCCAAGTTCAGCACTCTCTCTATTATGCCATGCAAAACATGTCTCAAATATGCCAGTTATATTTGGAGCCACTTGGCCCGAGTCTAAATCTTGATCTGCTAATTATCAGCTGTGACCTTGGCCTTGTGCAAACCACCTAACACCTCTGTGTATCAGTTTCCTCATTTGTAAGAAGAAGTGGTTGGACTAGGAAATCCTTAAGGTCCATTGCAATTTTAAATCTTATGATGCTCTAATTTGATTGACAAGAAATCTAACCAGCTGTGGGCTGGGGAAGGAAAGGTTTGAGCAGGAGTGTGTTAAGACTCCCATGAAGTAAAGAAGGGGGCTCATCAGGGGATTCTGCCACATCCGTGCTGGCTTTATATTAAAATGGCTTATATATGCATGTTATCTCAAGGATACAGGGGGAGATGGGAGCGAGGGGAGAAATCAAACAGTCAGTCAATAAACATTTGCTAAGCACCATATCTTTATTCCTTAGGCCTGAGATATGGGATTTTTTAGATGTGAACAGTAGGAAAACTGCTATATGTGTGTCTATAGGAATGTAAAACTGGCAGGAACCCAATGAAATAACCAGCTGATGAACTGAGTCACCAATAATATGCTAACCAAACAGTACTAAACCAGGATAATAGTCTCCACTTCCAACATCGGACATCCAGGGTGGATGGACAGTCATAGGGACACAAATGAGTGACTGATTTCAGAAACTTTCTCCATGACTGTCCATCCAACCCTGGACATCCAATGTTGGAAGTGGCCATGTCCTGAGGGAGAGGGGAACAACTCCTAAAGGAAGCATTACTCCTCCCCAACCTCCATGCTATGATCCTGCCAACCAGACCTTGCTACTCCTCACAAAGGGTGCTGCATCTTCTACTCTTCTGCCTTTGCTCTGACCATTCCCTTTGTCTAGAATACATCCCTTCATTTCTGTCTCATAGAATCTCTTTCCTTCAAGACTCAGTTCAAGCATCCTACATGAAATCTTTCCTGATTCCTCTGAGTGTTAATGTCTTCCCTCTCCAGCCTATGTTCTATGCATTTTGTATTTATTTTGTATGACTTATATAGTGATGAGAGAAATGACATCAACACCTGCTATAATAATTTTATCCAGAAGTTAAAGCAATATAAATTAATTGCTACAAAGAGCCCCCCAAATGCCCTAGTCAGCAAACATTTGATGCATTTGCCAAATGGAGAGAGAGATGGCTGCCAAAAGCAATGCTGGGTTAGAATATAAATTCATTTTTAAAATCTTGCAAAGATCATGATGGATGATTATGAACAGTATTGTTTCATAAATCAGAGACTTGTTGAAGAAGAAAACCAATCCCAAGGAATCTTTGAAAGTTATAAAACTAATCAAAGTCATTCTAAGGGCATTCAAGGATGAAAGTGGAAAGAAGGCTACAAATATGAGAAAAATGGAAAAGACTTGCAAAAATTATTACAAGAAACTGTTTTCTCCATCAAGGATAATGGAACCACCACACTTTGACCTAACATCACAATCCTGTGGTGCTTACAAAGGAAGCAAAAAAAAATTGACTCAAAAGGCAACAAAGATGGGAAAAGTATCAAGATTAGATTGAATATATGTGGAGGAGATCCATGTTGGAGACAACACAATTATGAAGCTGATTTGCAAAGAAAGAAACTAAAGGAGGGGGAGGCACCAAAGGAATGGGAAAAAATCCTATTCTTTATTGATACCACAAAGGTGACTGAGAACACATAATTAGCTACTCACCTATTATTTCTTTAATATAAAACTTCATAAGGGTCATTTGTTCACAAATTGAGAGCATCCGTGATATGGGTATTTATTAATAGGGAAGAAGGAGGCTTTAGGAAACAATGTTAAAAAATGGAATACATCATTGCCAACTCAAAATTGGCCAAAAGATATAGAAAATAGATGATCGCATTGTTTTAACAGGTCATTATGAAAAAGCATTTGACTCAGTAAGACAAAATGCTGCTTTACAGGCTCAGTTACAGCAAGGTATCTCCCAGCCATGTATTAAGCTCATTCAGGATTCTCTGGAGGATGTAAAATCAGAAAGAACTATATTCAGTGACCCTCTGATAATAAACATCAGGTAAAGTGTAACACAGGGAGATGTATACTCTCTAAAAGTATTTACCAGTGTCTTGGAGGAGTTCATGGAAAAGTCCACATCAAGGAGGGATCCTCTATGGATAACAGGGTACTCCAGATGCTCCTGTTTGTGGGTGACATGTTCACTTCATCAAGGCTCAAGACATTGCAGAACCTTCTGGAAAAGATCTGTAAATCAGTCAAAGGAATGTGGCCTGGCCATCAACACAGGAAAGACTAAGTGGATGAAGAATGTCTGTTGATCAGATGTCAACATGCATAGGAATGAACCTCCCATAGGACTTGTCCAATAGTATGTATATTTAGGACAGACAATATAGATGGGCAAAAAATAAACTGGAGTGAGAATTTAAAATGAAGAAGAGAGGGGAATGGATTGTTCTGGAAAATTGCAAAGCCCTTTTACTGATCCCAAGCTTCCCATGAGGGCAAAGACCCACTTTTTTTTCTCATCAGTTGCACTCCTTGGACTAAACTACCATGATGATGCCTCCAGGAATATCATCAGTCAAAAACCCATACTGTGAGACTGCACCAAGCTTTGGTACTCAAACCTCATAAGTACCCTTTGCCTTTCTTATTATAGGTGTGGTGGAGGAAAGAGATCCTTCCCAGGCCTCCATTTTAACCATCTCTTTATTTCCCATCACCTGTACTCCTTGGATTGAACTCCACAATTTCCCAGAACTTGGTACTATTTTTCCCTTTTCAGCTTTTTTTGGTGTGTTGTCTTTCCCCATTAGACAATAAGCTCCTTGAGGGCAAGGGTTGTCTTTTTTCCCCCTTATTTTCATCCCCAGTGCTTAGCATAGGGGGTGGCACATAGAAGACAATTAACAAATGTTTAATGAATTGACTTTTCTATGCAAACATTTTACTGGTATTGTTGTGTGACAAGAAGTTGTGGGACATCACTGTCTTTGAAGAATAAAAAATAAACATCATGCAGAAGGCAATGGAAAAGTTATGGTAGTGGTGAGCGAGCTACTCTGTGTAACTAGTGAAAAGCTCCAAAGCAGAAGAGACGCAGAGGATGCCGTCAAGGAGTCGTATGACAAGAAGAGAACATGAGCCAGTTACGTGATGGAGCCAGGTATGCCAGAAAACCCAAGGGCCCCTCCAGGAGCCTTGTGATACTGTTAGAAATTAAGGAAGGCCTCCACAAGGGGGGCAGATTCCCCTGGGGACAAACTTTGGGAGAACTTGGACAGGAACAAGGGATGGATAGGCATGGATGGGCTGTGGTCTGCACCACTGGAGGGACCTCCCAAATGCAGGAGATGTGAGATCCATTTGAATATTGAGTGTACTTATATAAGTACATATAGCTTCCTTTACTAGAATGTAAGTTCTCTTTCAGAGGGTGGAGACTGCTCAATTTTTGTCTTTGGGTCCCAGATACCCAGCACAGTATCCATCCATTAGTCAATGCTAAATAGATGCTTGTCACCTGATTGATTGATTCTCTCTTGGTTCACATTCCCGGATCTGGAAGCTGCTTATCTTCTGTGGTCAGTGGTGGACAAAACCCATCCCTGGGAAACATACACAGAAAATGCAACTTTATGGATAATTTGTCTAACTGAGAGATGCCACAATGACACATAGAAAGCAGACACAGTTCAGATACAAGAAGCAAGAGAAGCATGAGAAGGTAAACAGGGACAAGAAATCATAAGGAACTTATCAAAGTTGAACTATTTACATTCCTACGTGGAAAAATGATAATTGTAACTTATAAAACTTTTCTCAGCATGAGGATAGTTGAAAGGAATAGAAATGTATATACATACATATGTCTATATAGGAGGGTATTTGGGCATATGAATACATACGAGGGTGTGTGTGTGTGTGTGTGTGTGTGTGTGTGTGTGTGTGTGTGTGTGTGTGTACAGGTATACATAGATAGAGGGCACAGGATCAATTGAATAGGGAGGGATGATATTTAAAAGGTGAAAGTAAGAGGTGAGAGAGGAATATAATGAGAGGAGATGGGGAGAGACAGAATGGGGTAAATTATCTCATAGAGAGAAGGCAAGGGAAAACGGTTACAATGGAGGGGAAGAACAGGAAGGCAAAAGGGAATGAGTCAACCTTACTCTCATTGAATTTGGCTTAGGGAGAGAATGACATACACACTAAATAGGGTATCTCACCCTACAGGAGAGTAGGGGGGAAGGGGATGAGAGGGGGGATGATAGAAGGGAGGGCGGGCTAGGGCGGGAGGGAAGTTGGAAGCACCCACTTTTGAAAAGGGACAGGATCAAAGTAGAGAGTAGAACAAGTGGGGGGTGGGATAGGATGGAGGGAAATATAGTCAGTCTTCCACAATATATCCACTATGGAAATATTTTGCATAGCTACTACACATGTACAACTTATATTGAATTGCTTATCTTCCCAGTAATGGTGGGTGGGAAAGGGAGGGAGGAAGGGAAAGAATCTGGAATTAAAAGTTTTAAAATCAAATGTTTAAAAAAAAATATATATATATATATAATTATTATTTTACATGTAACTGGGAAATAAGACATACAGGTACTGGGGCATAGAGATCCACTGTGCCCTACTGGAAAGTTGGAGGGGGAGGATGGGGAAAGATATGGGAGAGAGTAGATTGGGGGAGGGGATATTCAGTGGAATCGATGTTTTCGGGTGGTGGGTAGGGGATAAATGGGGAGAAAATTTGTAACTCAAAATCTTGTGGAAATGAATGATGTAAACTAAAAAATAAAAAAGAGAGAGAAGAAAAAGAAAGCAGACACAGATGAGAGGGCATGTGTGGATCTTGGACCACTGTGACCACATTGTGCTGGGAGGTGGGGGACCCTTCCAACTGAATGCTTGCTAGGTCTTTGACCATCAGGTTACAGTGTGAAGGAATTAGTTGTTTTTTTTTTTTTTTTGGCTTTTCTGGGAGGGCAATTGGGGTTAAGTGACTTGCCCAAGGTCACATGGCTAGAGGACTTAGTTTTAGATGGCAACAGTGGTGCTTCATGGCTAATCTTTATTTTTAAAAAGAACTTTTTAAGGGCAATTAACTCTGTCTCTACTCCTCCCCTCTACCTGCAAAGTTCAGAACTACTAGAAAAGGAATGGCAGCTCAAATCTCAAAGAGCTAAGGTTCAGGGAAACCAGGGACCAAGGGTATGTAGGACCAGATAAAAGTAAGTGTTCAAGACACAGAAATCCAGGGGAAACTAGTATTGCTGAGCTCCTAAAGACATTAAATGAATCAGGGTCAGAGCTTCATAGAGTTCCAAGGACAGTGAGAGCTGAATCATAGCAACATTAAAGAGGGCTATGGCATTAGCTATGTCTTTAAGACCAGCCTCCCTTCCAATAAAGCTATCCTAGATTAAAGACATTCTTTGTGTTAGCATCTTTTCAAAACTATAGCACGTGAATTTTTTTTTAAACCAGACCAATGAAAACTAGTTTAAAGCAAAAGGCATTTAATTAAACAATATAAGAAAATAAATAACCAAGAAAATTCTCCTATTTGGGGGTACCCTTTTCTTTGAACCAAGGACTTTTGACATTTCCTTCTACAATCTGCTGTTTTTCTACTGACCTGCAGCACTTGTGCTAACCCTTAGGGAAGTGGTCACTGTTTTTCTTTAAGGTGCTAACCTGTAACTTAAGGGTATATTAGCTGTTTTGTGATTTTGAATTGTAGCTGCACCCAATCAGTATAGCTAAATGTCACAGTCAAAACTGAATTTAAACTCCTTTACCCTCATGAATAGTCTCTGAACTTGGTATGCTATTTTTGTTGGAGTAAATGCATTTATTTCAACTTCTATCATGCCCCTTCATGAGTGTGGATCTATGTGAATCATCTTGAGTGTTTCATTTTGCCAGACTTAAAGGAAAAGGATAGACCTTTCCCCTCCCTTTCTTCAGACTTTCTGCTGGCATAAGAACTGCTACTTCACATTTTATGGAAGAGTCTAAGGTTTTATCAACCCTTCTCTCCTGTGAAGGCTTCTAGGATTTAAAGGATCAGTGCCATTTAGGCAAAGACTCCAGCAAGGCCAAAGCTGTCTGAATTCATGATCACCCTCTCCCAGAACTCTCCAGTTGTTTAGGCTCTCTTTACCCAAATCATCATATATGTATTGATTTTACATTTTTGTTGTATCTCCTCTAGCAGAAAGTCATCCTTCTGAGAGCAAGGACTTAATTTTTGTCTTTATTTCTGTAGCACTGAGCCCAATGCTTTGCACATAGTATATGATTAATAAATACTTAATAGATTGAATTGGATTTGGGACTAAAGTAATTAGGGTTGTATGATGGTTATGATATATCCTTAGATAATAGGTGAACTTGAGAGTTCCCCTTGGGCATCTGTGTTTCCTAAGAGCTGGGCTCTTCTGGGGCTTCTTGAAGGTCCAGTATTGGTCATCTCGTTTTGGGGCCCCTCAAAGGATGGCCTATATAACTAGAAATGATGTTTAGTAAGCACATAGCTGAAGCTCTCCATCCAGTTGGGAATCCAAGAAAACATCCAAAATGTTTTCATATATCCAATGTATGAAAATAAAATGCAGAGGCTATAGGGGTTGTGACCCCTTGTGAGTCAACTGAGGAACTCTTCCATTCTGGGCTGGCTCATAGGATCTTCTGGATGCTACATGAAACAATTAATCTATCTAAAAATTAAGTTCATCATCTCTGCAATGAGTAAGATTGGTCAGAATGCCAATTTCTGAAACTGATAGCTGTATGTGTACACTCAAAACTAGATGCTAAGAAAGATAGATTGTCTTTATTCAGTTTCATTTTGTGCAAATTTAGTTAAAGCTGTGAAAAATATGTATTCTCTTCATCAGGGCATGCATGAGCTGAACTGAAAAACAGTTATGGTAAATAACCTTGAACACTTCATATAATTTAGAGGGATCAGCATTTCCCTGATTTCAGATACTCATCCTCATACATTGACATGCTGTGCAGGATAGTTCCTGGTCCCAGGAGTTTCTATCTTAAAACATAAAGTTAAATGATCATCTTTTTTCCCATATGTTCAAAGTCATATAGCTGTTTGCTAATAATCAAATATATTAAAAGACATTTAATAAATATTTTTAAAGACTAATAGGTAAAGAGAAATATTTTGATATTTTCACTTCTAAACATAAGAAAACTTGGTAATTCAAGCAAATTCAATCAATAAGACATTTATTAATTGCCTGCTATGCCCAAGTCACTTAACCCTGTTTGCCCCAGTTTCCACATCTGTAAAATGAGTTGGAAAAGGAAATGGCAAACTACTTCAGGATCTTTGCCAAGAAAATCCCAAATAGTCATGAAGAGTTGGACACAACTGAAAACAACTGAACAACTATGTGTAAGACATTAGAATATGAAGACAAATTCAATCTCTGCCTCAAAGGGCTTATACTGGATGTGTATGTGTGTGTGTGGGGGAATAAAAATATAGATAGATGAGTAAATACAAAGTGTAGACCAAGTTATGCAAAATAATTTCAAGAAAGAGAGACACACAGAGAGAGAGAGAGAGAGAGAGAAACAGAGAGAAAGAGAGAGAGAGAAAGAGACAGACAGAGACAGAGAGACACATACAGAGAGGGGGAGACAGAGACAGAAACAGAGAGACAGAGAGAGAGAAAGAAAGAGACAGAGACAGAGAGACAGAGAGAAAGAAAGAGAGACAGAGAGACAGAGAGAGAGAGAGACAGAGAGTGCAAGCATGAGAGAGCACACTAGCAAGGGGAAAGGAGAGGGGAGAGAAATATTTGTGCAAAAGGTGGAAAGGTGGTACATGAAGAGTACTGTAAAGGAAAGGTAGTAATTCTTTGAGAAGGAGATGAGGAGGGACAGAATTCCAGGCATGTGAAATCACTGGGGCAAAGGTATGATTGCATTGTCATAGATGGGAAACAGCTCAGTTTTTGAGAGTATGTGAACAGGAGAATTATGAAACAAGGTTACTCCTAGTTTTCCCCTCTAGCTTTGATGGCGTTCCATCATGTTGTGTAAAGTATTATGGATTGGGAACCAGAGGTCCTGGATTCGAATCCCAGCTTTTCTACTAGGTTCTTCTGAAGGATGGTCAAATCACATCACCTCTATGGCTTTTAATTTGGAATAGATAACCTTGAAGGTCACTTCCAGATTTAAATTATAATCAAACACCCTTTGTAATGGTGGATAGAGTACTGGACTTGGAGTCAGAAGACCCAGATTCAAATCCTCCCACATATGGTTATTGGCTGAAGAATTCTAGATAAGTCACAATCTCTTTGGACCTCAGTTTCTTTGTCTCTAAAATGTGGGAGCTGGACTGGATGAGCTCTAAGGTCCTTTCTAACATTGCATTTAGGATTCCAGCCCCCAAAGACAAATCTCTCTTCTGGTTTAAGCTCAGATCTCTTGCCTCCTCTTTCCACCGTAGCATACAATGAACAATATTCTGTGCAAAACCATTGATTCTCAAGGCCCACATAAAATAATAGCTTAAAAGATTGAAAAAACCCACCCACATGAGCAGCAGATCTGATTTTTCTCCATCAGTTTTTTTAATGAATATATTTCTTAAGGCCATCATGGTTGGTGAATTGAATACATGTAATGTCTTAGAAGATTTATTTTTCCCATTAGACTTTCTATCATGGGCAAATAAAATGATTCTGGTGCACTCACTGCTTCTTTTTATGTCTCTGGAGGAAATAAACTAATGTATAATGTTATCTCTTAGCACAATCATAGACATTCAGACAATTAAAAGAAGGACTTGCAAGGCCTTTAATAAAATTAACTTTGACCTTGGGAAAGTAAGTTGAAATGAAATGGTTATTTATTTTTCATTTTTTTAGAAACCTGAGAAAACATAGAATTGTAGAATGTAAGAGCTGGAAGGATCCTCAAAAATCCTCTACTCCAGCTCCTAATTTATAGACATGAGCAAATAGTGACCCCCTGGGAGTCCTCATTCCATCCCATAGGGTAGGGGCAGGATAAGGACGAGGGCTGTAAGTTTTTAGGCATTTTCAGTGCCCATGTAAGGAAACTCTTCACTTTCACTAAGGATAAGGTGAACCTTTCTCTCCAGTTTATATTCTTAGAGAGTTGCTTAAAGCACTAAGAGGTTAATTGACTTGCCAAAGATCGCACAGCCAGGATGTGTTAGCGTCAGGACATATGGAGAGGCAACGTGACAAAGAAGGAATGTGCACAGAGTCAGGAAGACCTTGGTCCATAATGGAAGAAAATCCCACATTTTTACAAATCCTATCTGACCTTTATATGATATGGAGTTTCCTTACCAAGAAGGTCCTTCTACTGGTGAAATCATATGGCTGGTCCCCATCCCTATACCCACACAGAGGTACTTGTTATTTCTTTCCCTGGACAGAATAGAAGCGCCTTGTAAGTGTGGGTGGCAGTGGCAGGACTTGACCCCAGGTCTTTCTGACTCCATTCTGCTGCACTGCATCTAAACAGAAATGGTCAAGTACAGTGGAATCTCGTGGAATCTTCTTGGTAGAAGTATTACAGGTTGTATGTTACTCGATAATGAGTATTGGTGAAGAGCCTTCTATGAGTCAGGCAGGGCAGCTAGGCAGCACAATCGGTGTGTTAGGTGGCAAGTGAAGACTTTCTCAGGCCCAAAAGGCAGATGAGAAACATTGTTTTCAATGTCCAGGAGCTGTGGAGAGCTTAGAGCTTGGTTAAGATGCCAAGGTCACCCACTGCCTTCCTGGCCACGGCTAGTTGTCTTGACTTCTGTCTTGCCACTGGACTTTGATGACTTTGGGCAAGAGAATGAGTACTTTGCACAGTCCTGTCTTCTGAGCAGGTCAAGATATCACCCCGTGGTTTCATGGGTCTCCTTTGAAAATGAAGGATAACCAGCAACAAATATGTGTGTGTGTGTGTGTGTGTGTGTGTGTGTGTGTGTGTGTGTGTGTGTATGCTTACATAATTTTCCCCCCTAGAGAACCAGGTTGTTAAACATTTACCTGCATACTCCCATATCATCTTATAAACATTGCTTGAGCAACTCAGGAGTATAGTAGAAGGCTTAGGGAAGGAAGTTATCCCTAGATTAGAGACCTTGTGACTGTTGAATAACAACCACAGGAATATAAGGTTTCAGGTTTGCCTAGTGCTTCACATGCACAACAAAAGCATAGGTTTGATCCCTATTTCTAGGCCTACGAGGTACAAGACTTTTGGTTGTTTGTTTGCTTTTCTGTTCTTCACTGGGAGAATATGAACTGTTTGAGAGCTGCTCTTGTCTCATTTTCTCTTGGTTTCTTGTTCTTATTAGACACCTAATCTATGGAGGTTGAATTGAATCGTCTCATTTGAGGTTGGGGGTCTAGGTATTAGCTTTATTTTACAGATATGGAAACTGAGTCTCAGAGAGGTTGAGTAGTTTGCTGTGGATCATACAGCCAGTGAGTCTCAGAGGCAGGATTTGAACATAAGTTTTCCTGGCCACAAGCTTCAGCATCGTCTACTAAGCCACGCTTCTAGTGAAAAGTGAAGGAGAAACAAAACAAAGGGAGGAGAAAAGAGGAAGTGGGGGATGGTTGGGAGGCATTTTGAACTGGGTTGCAGCTGTTTATCTGTCCAGGACAGGGCATGATTGCTGAAAAATTATGCATGCTTGCAAGTTAAAAATGCTAATTTTGAAGGAAAATCATAGATTAGGCAGCAGTTGAATGGGACCTTGGAGACCACCTAATTCATTGCTCCTGTTTTTAAAGGAAAAACTTCAAAGACATTTCTATTAATGACATGTCCAAGGTCACGCAAACCTTTGGAACTGGCACCTTGCCCTTCCTTATCCTTCCCTTCTTCATACTTGTGACCTTGGTCCTATATGGAATAGGAAGTAACAGAATGACAATGAAAAATGAATGTGTAGGATGGTTTTTTCTCACTTTAAAGAAATGTAGCCAGGGTTAGAATCTTGTGACCTGGTTTTTGTTACTGGATCGAACATCATGCCTTCCCATGGGACCTTCAGATACATAATACAAAACAACAGATTGAGGAGTTAGGTGTGATAATGGTTACAAAGCAGAATATGCTGAGCACCTAGAAGAAACAGAAAGCTTAATGGGAGTATAATGGTCCTGCCAGGGGCTGTAGGGATGTCTTCATGGAAGAGATGGTCCCTTCATCTCTTGAAACCTTTCTTTTCTTATTTGCAAAATGCTGGAGTTAAAGTAAGTTGAGTTGTGTAGCCGGTAGGGAGCTAGACTCGGAGGTAGAAATACCTGAAATCAGATCTTGTCTCTGAGACTTACTAGCTGTGTGACTTTTGACAAGTCACCTAATTTCTCCATGCCTCAGTTTCCTCACCTGTAAGATGGAGACCCTTGGATCTATATAGTCCCTGTATCATGGGCTTGTGAGTTTCAAATGAGATAACATGTAAAAAATAACATCATAAAAAATTAAGGGAATAAGGAAGAAATTACTTTTCAGATCTATGGATAGGTAAAAAGTTCATGATGAAGCGAGGAATAGAGAGGATCACAAGATAAAATGGACAATTTGAATGTGTAAAACTGAAAATTTTTTTGACAAATGAAACTAACACAGCTAAAAATTAGGAGGGCAACTATTAGCTGGGGGAGAATTTTTATAGCAAGTTTCTCTGATAAAGATTTAATTTCTAAGACATATAAGGAATTGATCCAAATTTATAAAAATTAGAGCCAATAATTGATAAAGGATCAAAAGATTTGTAAGTTCTTAAAGGAAGAAATCCAAGCTATCAACAACTATATGAAAAAAAAATATTCCCAAATGACTAATGCTCAGAGAAATGCAAATTGTGGTGAAGTAACTTACACTTCTTGCCTATTAGATCGGCCAAGAGGTTAAAGAAGGAAAATTGTTGGAGTAGCTTTGGGGAAGTAGACACCCTAATGCATAGTTGGTACAATTATTGTTCATTGGTCCGACCATTCTGAAAAGCAATTTGGAATTATGACCAGATGTCACTACACTGTGCAACCCTTTGGTCCAGTGATTCCTCTACTAGACTTTTACTCCAAAGAGATTGAAGAAAGAGGAAAAGGACTCATATGTACAAAAATATTTATGAGTTCAGTCCTTTCTTTGACTTTTTTTGCCTCCCCAAGACATCTCCTCTATTCCCCAGCAGCTTTCTCACCCTGAAATGTGCCTCCTATCCTTTGTCCTCAGGGTCCCTCCCATTCTTGGATTGATGAAATCTTCCTTGAGCCTCCATTTTGAGGGACTTCCCAGGGCAGACCCAAGCTCCTGCCTTAACTCTTTTATTGGGTCCAGGCTTGGCTCTCCAGACATCTCCACCCCTTGCTTTTCAGCTCCCTTTTATATACTATCATTCTTTCTTAGAATGTAAACTATTTAAGGATAGGGACTATTTTTCTTTTTTGGTTATATTTATATTCTCAGAACTTAGCACAATACCTTGTACATAGTAAGTACTTAATCAATGCATGTTGACTTGACTTTTAGTGTCAAGGAACTGGAAACTAAAAGGGTGCCCATTCATATGATATATGTCATACTATACACCATTGACTATAATTTGTTCAGCTGTTTCTCCAATTGGGGAAATAGCTGAACAGATTTTAGTAAATAAATATAATGGAATCCCATTGTACCATAAAACATGACAAGAGATGGTTTCTGAGAAAACTCGGGAGATTTATATGAACTAATGAAGAATGAAGAGATCAGAATCCTCAGAACACTTAATATAATTAACAACCTTGCAAAGATAAGCAATTTTGGAAGATATAAGAAGTCTTATCAGTGTAATGATCAGCCATGTTTCCAAAGGACTGATAATAATCTATATTAACTAGCTCTTGACAGAGGGTGGTAGAAACAATATGCAGAATGAAATATACATTTTGGGGCATGACCAAAGTAGAACTTTTTTTTTGCTTGACTATGCATAGTTGTTAAAAAGGGTTTTGTTTTTTTCTTAATGCAAGGGTGGGGCTGAAGTAAAGAAGAAGACAGAATTTTAAAAAGAAAATGTACACAAAGTATTACATAAGTATAAGTCATTTTTTTATTAGATGGGCCCAAATTTTTTATTGGGCCCATCACTCCATGATGCTGTGGATTTGGGCCTTGGAGGACAGGAAGAATTTCTCTAAGTAGAGACAGGCAAGAAGGACCTTTTAGGTATGGAATATAATGTGAGTAAAGGCACAAAGACTAGAGAAGATGGGTTGAGTTTGGAGAATGGCAAGTAGTATGTCTTGCCTGGCACACAGAGTGTTCATTAAGGAGAGTAGTGGGAGAGGAGATTGGCTGCACTTGGCCAAATAGTTAGTACACCCCATCTCACACTCTCCCAAACCCTGCTTCTCCATAGCCCTTCAGGGATCATAAGCCAATTGAGGTCTGAGGTAATGGTAACAAAGTCCTGCTATTCCCATTGTACATGACATCCCTCGTTTGCTTTGAAGATAATGAACGTTCACTTAGATAAAACACAGGCACAACAATGGTTTACCTGAAGGGCCTTACACCATCAGTCATTCCTTACCATTAAGAATCATCCTCCAGGCCACCTATCCAAATAGACCAACAGCAGGTATCCCAAGGGCCCTTTGAAAGCTGTTTCCCAGGACAGCCACTCCTGAATACAGATGTGAGCACACTCAAGCAGCCCAGCAGGCTGCTGAGAGCAGATGCCACATGACCATTCAGGAGAGATTGATTTTATTGTTGGCTGGGCTTATGACTGGGAAATGTGTTTTACTGATCTGCTTTTGATTAAGTCAGAAGAGAACACCTCTGCTAAGGATGTTTACTAGTGAGAGGGAATGGAACACCCTGACAAACAATGGAAAGCATGTTGGATGAATCCGCCTTCTCTCTCTACCAACTGTGTTTTAAAGACATTAGCATGAGGCCAGGCCACTTCTTAACTTGTTTACAATAACTGCATCTGTGTAAAAATTCAGTTTATTTTTAGCAAAAGGAGAGACAGCTTAGCATTCAGAGAGGGGTTCCATTTGTTTTGATGAGGTTCTGCCTTGTTCCCCCTCACACTCTCTACATACATTTGGCACAAGCTGGCTTCCTTGATGGAAGTCTCTTCCCTCTGAGATGACCCTCCATCTACTCTGTATATATCTGGGATGCAAATAGTTGTTTGTATGTTGTTTCCTCCATTATAACATGACCTTCTTGAGGGCAAAAACTATTTGCTTTTTTTTTTTTTGGTGCCCTCAATGTATACCAAAGTGCCTGGCTCAAAGTAAGTGCTTAGTAAACACTCATTGGCTGCCTGAATGTAAAACATTATTAAAGAAATGGCAACTAGAAGAAGGAGGTGGGCCGATCATGTTGTGAGAACAAGGGGTGGCCAATAAATAGCCTCTGTTCTTCATTATTCTCACGCAATGGTAAGAAATCTAGAAGAATCCCCCCCGTCATATTGGGTAAGCCACCTTTGGAAGATATCCAAGACTTTATGGATGAAGTACAGATGGGCTGCAATCTGTATTCTTGAAGGGAAAACCCACATTAGTGAGCTCTCAGATGCATCCAAAAACGGGCTTCCCATTTAGCCCGAGTTCCTACCTTCACGCTTATCATAGTTCACATTTATTCCAATGTATTCCATGAGTCACTCAAAAGAGTTATAATGGTAGGGAGAATGAAATTATTATTAAATAGCTCCCATTTATGTAAGCTACAAATGTGTAATTACTTTTGTCAAGTATTTTCCTCACTCACTTTCCCATATGTCGGGAATTTTATCTTTCTTGGCTCTAGGTTCTGCTTTCCCTAGCTACATTCACATCTCAGCTAAAATTCCACCTTAAACAAGAAGACTTTCCTGTCCTCCTCAATGCTAGTGCCTTCCCTATGAGCTTACATCCAAATTACCCCGTGTATTTCTTGTTTTTACATAGTTGTTTGCATGTTGTCTCCCCGCCCCCCCCATTAGACCGTGAGCTTCTTAATGTTTTTGGTTTTTTTGCATCCCTAGTACTTGGCACAATGCCTGGTATACAGTAAGTGCTTAATAAATGCCTGTTGATTACTTAAGGAAATTCTTTTCTGTACTTGGATCTCTTAATAGTCATATTTGAGTCATCCTCAGATATTTACTGGCTATGTGACCTTGGGCAAATCACTCAATTGCTTTGTCTTCATTTTTTCACTGTAAAATGAGGAAGTTGAACTCAGTGGCCTCTGAGGTGCCTTTAAACTTTCAATATGTGATTCTATGATCTCATCATGTTGTACTGGGGCTGTGAAGGCCAAGGTCTAGCTAATAAAAAGTCAATATTCTTCTCAACATACTTAACACAAATCATAATTCATTCTGGAGGCAACTTCCAAAGCAGAATAAAGGGTCTGCTCCCCATTTTACCCTTAATAATATACGGCAAGGACCTTTGCATCTTCTGGAGCCAAGGATGCAGGAAGGTCCCTTCCACACTCGTGCTCTGGGAGGGAGGTTGGCGTTATTTCTAAGTTGATCGAGCCTCTTGCATAATATGTGGCACCTGGCCCTGCAGCCTAATATTAGGCATAAAACATCATGCCAAGTGTGGCGTCTGAAAATGCAACCACCACTTGATTTACAGGCTCCTTCAACTCTTCTTTAACACGTCAAGCCGTTTTGTGACCCCTGTTAAGTCTAGCATCTGGCTCCCTTGATTTTATGAAGCATTAATTTATTCTGGACAGTTTTTTCAGGGCTAATTAACTAAAAGCCACATCACTGTGGTTCTAGGATGGTATCCTGGTCTCACTTTGCTATTGATGTGGAGTAAAAGTGCCATCAGATGGGATCTGATGGATAGCCTGATTTGGGAAAACTGTGAGGTCTATAATTAGGTTAATACAGAAATGCAGGTCGACCTGGCACATAGTAGGTGCTTAATAAATGTTTATTAATTGACAGACATCATATAAAAAGAACCACATTTAGCATTAGGGATATATATTTTTTTAATGGCACACAATCCTGGCCCTCATTTAATTTTTTCAATCAATATGCATTTATTAAGTACTTATTGTTTGTTAAGGTCTGAGGATACAAAGATGGAAATAAAACATCCTCTGCTGTCAATAAGTTTACATATTTTTTGGTAGGAAACAACTAATAAGTAGATACCAAGTAACTTTTTCAGAGTGTCTAGCATTCAAGATGCTTTATAGTTTATAGGGATGGACTGCTATGCACTGAGATTAATAAATTACAAGGTAGGATGTGATGGTAAAGGAGAAATCTGGACATGGATCTCTAGGGAAAGTCAAGAAGGGAGAAAACACTTTCTTCTAGGAAACCAGAGGAGGCTTTGTGAGGAGGTCCCCCCGCCCCGCCCACCCCAACTGAGTCTAGGAAGGAGATAAAGATTGTGGAACATGGAGATGCAAGCAGAATGCCATCCAGGCATGGCACCACAGTCTGACACATTTGTGGAAGTGGGCGATGGGTTGAAACATTGGGGAAATAGTTAATGGTCTTTTAGCTACAACACAAGGGGCATTGAATTGTTCTGCTGGACTGGTTGTGTATTTTGGAGAGGCTAAAAGCGGGAAGCTCAGATTGTGACAGTCAGGAGGTTATTGAGTTGGTCAAACAGAATAATGTGAAAAAAAATTGGTAGAGTTACTAGTGAATGGGTGTTAAACATTGGTTAGAAGTTACTGAAAAACTCTATTCAAGTACCACCTCATACACAAGGCCTTTTCTGATTCCCTCAGTTGCTAGTGCTTGCCCCCTAAATTCTTCTATATTTGCTTATCTGTGCCCATATTGCCCCATTTCCCCAGAGGAATATAAGCTCTTTGAGGGCAGGCATCGTTTCAATTTTGACTCTGCGTCTCAATGCCAAGCAAGGTGCCTGGCACACAGTCGGTAATTAAAATGCTGGAATTGGATTGAAATACTGAGAATAGTAAGGTTGTGGCCAGTGGGTAACTACTCAGGCTGGGTGGCCCAAGTGCAGATCCTTGGAATTGACACCACATTGGGTACATGAAGAGTGAGGTCTAGAATCAGACCAAGGCAGCCTTCATAGCAGCACAGATGAGTTGTGGGTCCTGGGTTCTGGGCCCATCCACAGAGAGGGACATCAGCACGGGTCTGGGCTCTGAGAAGTCTCCATATGGGAAAGAGAGTTTTCAGTGAGAAGTCATTCATTCATTCATCCATCCATCCATCCATCCATCCATTCATTCATTTAATGAGAATTTGTTAAACACCTACAATGGACAAACTTTGCTTTATGTGCTAGGGATAAAAAAGGAAGTAGTTTCTGCCCTGAAGGAGCTTAATTTCTACTGGAGTAAAAACAAAATGTACTTAGATAAATCAATAGGAAATAGATGCAAATTTAATATGAAGTAATTTTGTTAAGTAATATGTACTAACAACTGGGGAAACCAGGAAAGGTTTGTTTGTTCATTTTTTAAAATAAAAGATGGTGCTGATTCTTGAAGGAATCTAAGGATTTTAAGAGGGTGTGTTGAAGACAGAGGCATTCTAAGCATGGGGCACCAGGGTCTGCTAAGAAACAAGGTGGGTGATGGAAGATCATATGTAAGGAACAGCAAATAAGCCAGCTTTGTTGGACCCTAGAGAGCCTGAGAGGGGCAATGTGAAAACGATCTGGATAGAAATGGAAATAATGGTTAAGTGGGAAGTGGTGGTGAGGATGTACTTTGGGGGTCATAACAATCAGCTTTTTATAGTGATTGAGATACCAGCAGGGGATAATAGAGAGAACTTGGAACTAAAGAGACCTGGGTCCTTGTGACTTGGTGATTATCTGTCCAGTTTTGAGTAAAACACTCTCTGAGCCTCAGATTCCTTGTTAGTAAAGTGAGAAGACTGGACCAGAAGATGAATAAAGGCCCCTTTAGCTCTGACATTAAAGCAACCTTCAATGAATCATTTGTTTGTGGCAATGCTCACAGGGGCCTATAATAAAATTCAGCTGATATTGTAACCAAAAAGTGACCAGTTTGGAAGTCAAGTATTTTTTTCTTCATATAGTCATTAAATTTGATTAAATGAAAACTAATAACCAAAGACTCCATGGTAAAGAAGGAAGAGAAATCAAAATCATTTTATGTAGTTAATTCCAAGTGTCCTAGTTTGGAATCTGTGAGTGATTCATAGGCCCTGGGTTGAGGTTTCCTTTTGCAGCATTGTAATGTTACTGGGATTTAAGATCTTCCCCACCTGTTAATTGGCCTCATGTGGAGCCCATTAAATGAAGCTTACTTAGGGAAGGTTTGCTTGTAGGAAGGCTTTCACACCTTTTGTTAATTTCTAATTAAGCGCTGAGTCAGGAGGGTTGTGATGCCATCTGGCTTTAGAAAGGGTGGTTAAGGAGCCCCAGTTTTGAAAAGCCCAGATGTTGGTACTTCTCTATCTGGTAACTATGTATGTATTGCCTTGGTCAGTTGTATCTGTCTGTTGATCTGTGCTAATTTCTCAGACAGAAGCCCTGTTTGTTGGTATTTATTTCTCTGCTTCTATTTTCTCTATTTTATTTGTTTAGATTTCCTCTGAAGTTCAGGATGCTGATTTTTCCCCTGAACTAATGAATGTAATTTAAAAAGATTGTTGGTTCCTTGAACAGCTATCTTTCCTAGTAAAGCAGATCTAAGAACCTGTGCTAGCAGCCATCCTGGGTATGCCAGTGTGGTTGCTGCTACAAGCATCGAGGAACAAAGGCTACTGTACCAAATTCATACTGTAGAAAAAGTCACTGGCAGGGAGAAGGTTTAGAAAAAGTCTGTGGCAGGGAGAAGGTTTAAACTATCAGAGGACAAACTGCTTTCACCCATTTAAGAGGATTCAATTACATACAATTGACATAGAGTTGGAAATCATTGTTATCTATTCCTTATAATAAATTCCAAAAGTCTGTGGCAGGGAGAAGGTTTAAACTATCAGAGGACAAACTGCTTTCACCCATTTAAGAGGATTCAATTACATACAATTGACATAGAGTTGGAAATCATTGTTATCTATTCCTTATAATAAATTCCCTAATGATGTATACTAGATAAGAATTGACCATATGTTTTGCTGAGTTGTTTCAGTTGTATCTAACTCTCTGCAACCCCATTTGGGGGTTTCTTGGCAAAGATACTGGAGTAGTTTACTGTTTCTTTCTCCAGCTTACTTTTTTTACAGATTAGGAATTGAGGTAAATGGAGTTAAGTGACTTGTCCAGGGTCACACAACTAGTAAGTAGGTAAGACTACATTTAATTTAATAATAAGCATGTGGACTTAGATCCTCCTGACTCCAAGTTCAATGCTTTATCCAGTGGGCCACCTATCTTTTCCAGACACAGACCTTGTTGCTCTGCTGATTACTTAATTAATACCCAGCAAGGTTATTTAAGGTCATATTAGTAACTCGGTAAGTCATCTCTTTTGGTCTTCACAACATCTCTCTGGGTAGATGCTATTATTGTCCCCATTCTTTAGATGATAAAACTGAGGCTTAGTGATATCATGTGAGTTGCTCAAGATCACATAGCTAATAAGCCAAAGAGATGGGATTTGAATGAACCCAGATCTTCCTGGCTCCACATCTAGAACTACATTCCCCATTGACTTTCTGGAAAGAGCGATGGATCTGGAGTCAGATGACTTGAGTTTGACTCTAAGCTCTGATGCTACCTTTGGCAAGTCACATCTTTCTGGGCCTCAGTTTCCTAATTCATAAAATGAAGAGATTGATCTAGAAGGCCTCTAAGATCATGACCCTCTGGGTCAGCTGTTTTAATCTCCCATGTGAATGGTGAACATTTTTCATTCTAAAGACATGTGCGCTGCTCTCATATTGAAGCTTTGACAATCCTCTGAAAGGTTCGTAAAACTGAGGACTTACCATCAGAGAAGTATTTAGTTCTTAATATATACCATGGTTCAAGTAAGTATTTGAGGCATAATTTAAACTCTCATTTTTCTGACTCCAAATATAGTGCCTCGGCCACTGTACTACCATGCTTTCTACTTAGAGCTGTATTTGGTATCTTCTATGAAAGAGTACAAGCTCCCTGAGAGTGGTTTTTTTTTTCCTTTGTTTCTTCAGTGGCCCATACAGTGCCTTGCATATAGCAGATGCCTAATAAATGCTTGGTGATTGATCTGTAAGTAGCTAGCCATGGGCACATGGCTGAATGCTTTGAACTACCAACAAAGATATAATGGCTGTCTAATCACCCCCTACAGTGCTTTGGGGACCATCATGGATGTGTACACTAAGGGTATTTCTGTGTAGAATGGATTGATAAGGGCAGGATAGGAGTGACTTTCTATGTAGAGGCTGGGGATTTAAACTTATAACTCTGACTTTCAAGATTAAGTATTCTTGCCTAAGCCATTATTCTTAGACACTGTCAATATTTTGCATTTGG
The DNA here is from genome assembly GCA_011680675.1 of Gymnobelideus leadbeateri. NCBI lineage: Eukaryota > Metazoa > Chordata > Mammalia > Diprotodontia > Petauridae > Gymnobelideus > Gymnobelideus leadbeateri. The sequence goes on from WOXC01010304.1 coordinate 870,922, forward strand.
GTTCTCTCCCCACCTTCCCAGGCTGTATTATTATAGTCCTTGAGAGAACTTGTGTCCTACTCTTTGGAAACCAGACATCCTAAGTGGACTTCGTAAATTAAGCCAGTGCATTCTTTTCAGAGTCTAATGGATTTTTCCCCTCATACAATTATGGAAAAAATCAAAACTTCATTTGTTTCCCTCTTGACTTATTCATGCTGAGTTGAAGTTTTATTTCAAAGGAGATGCAGTAGTTTTTAGAAGTCTTTGACCAATGTCTCCCTACAGCAGGCTGGGAGGGAAGATCCCTGTACTACTTACAGACATTTTAGGCCCTCATTGCTGGCTTAGCTAACAATTGGTTCCATGTTACCTGCCACTCACAGGTCAGAGAAGCCCTTCCCTATCACTTGTCAGTGAAGGCTTATAGAATTCCTGAGAAGGGGAATTAGGGTTCTTGCTTTATCAGTGATGGAGGTGAGGAGCAGCTATTAGAGGTATATTTGTGGTATAATGGGGAAGAAAATTCCATCTCAAGTCAGGAGACACATGGAGAGACACATCCATGGTCTTAGAACCCGAAGGGGGTTTACTGCTTATTTAGTCTAACCCCCTCATTTAACAGATGAAGAAACTGTGGCCTACAGAGGAGAAACAAGAATGTTAGCTAAGATTTAAATGGCGCCTCAAGGTGTGCAGGGCACAAATATGATCGCTTTTGGTCCTTATAACAACCCTGGGATGTAAGTGCTGTTATTATTGAGGCACACAGGGTTAAGTGACTTGCTTAGGGTCATAGCCAGCAAATATCTGACACTTGATTTGAACTCGGGTATTCCAGAAGTGAGGTCTAGCGTGCTAATCACTGAGTGAACCCAGCTTCCCCTTACTGCTCAGCTTAAGACAGGGCTTGAGTTCAAAGTCACATTCTCTGACTTCCAGCCCAGTTTTCTTTTCCACTGAACTACCTTGCCTGAATTTGCTATGGCCTCGAGGCCGCAGATGGCCCTCTAAGTCCTCAAGTTCTGCCCTTTGACTGAATCCAAACTTCATAGAACAAATCCCCTTAAAGGAAGGGTTAGTTCTGTCAATAATCTCTCTGCTTCCTCATTTATGCATGAGGCTGCCACAGTGTGGGAGTTAGGGCACTGGGCCTGGAGTCAGGAAAACTAGGGTTCAGACTCTGCCTCAGACACTTATTACCTCTGTGACCTTGGTCAATTCAGTTAACTGATCTGAGCCTCAGTTTCCTCATCTGTAAAGTCAGGGGGTTAAACCCAATGGCCTGTAAGACCCTTTCCATCTCTATATCTATGGCCTTGTGAGTGTCCTTCTAACTCGAAATCTTTTAAGGTATATCAGTACCTTGGAGGGTATGTAAACTTCCAGAAAAATATTCTGATAACTGAATTTTTATATAATGGGTTTCCTTGGTGATCCCATGTATTTTCTTGTATGCATTTAACAACATTATCTGAGAAGGCATCCATCAGCTTTACACTGGGCCAAGGACTCCAGGACACAAAAAGATTCAGCATCCCTGGTGTGAGATGATTCAGAGACTCTAGCATGATTCTGATATTTGATGACTACAATGTATAATCATTATAATTCGTTGTTGGTTATCTTTGAACAGAGGCCATATAAAGACTTTTCAGCTGGTGAATTCCTTGTGCATCTGCATCTTTTTCCTTTTAAACTAGGTCTCTCTCTCTCATTGAGCAGCTCCTCAAAACCAGATTCTAAATGCTGGTCTGTATGGAATTTTTTGACCAGCTTCATTTCAGCCTGGGCTAGCTTTCCCTTTCTTAGGCAGCCTGGTGGCCCCTCACCCTTGGTACTGGACTTTGTGCAGATGCCCAATTGACTTAGGCCCTACTATAGCTCAGAACTGAGCTCAAGCCATTCACCAGCCTCAGCCTCCCCTATTAGCAAGGATTATAGGCACACCTTACCACAACTGGTCATATCCATCTTCTTAGAAAACTTCCTGCTTTACATCTCATAACCCATGATTGACCCAACAACTTTTTGAGGCAGCAGCAGACCCTTCATGGGGTCTTTTTATCTTTTCCAAGTGGGTTCTGCTATATTTCAGTTTATCATGGTAACCAGTGAGGTCAGCAAAGTGTAATGACTTCAGCCAATTTAGAAGAATTAAGGAAAATTAGGGGATAAAAGCATGACCTCCCCAGGGCTGTCTTTATCTTAGTTTATACTGGCAGGTTAAAAGGAATAGCAAATAACTTTTATTGCTACAATTGTATTTTATTCAAAATGGTTGCTGGATGAAGTGGCCGAGGGTCTTTGATAGGGACATACAACCTCATTTCCATTATTTCTGGCTCTGGTCACATGCTAGTGATGGGAACACTTATTGTAACTCTTGTTGCCTCCTTCCTTCCTTCCTCCTTCCCTCCCTCGCTCCCTTCCTTCTTTCCTCCCTTCCTCTTTCCTTCCCACCTTCCTACCTTCCTACCATATCACAGGAGGCTATGTCACTCTAGTGGCAGCTTCAGACCCTTCAGTCAATACTGCAGCCTTTTGCCTTCCTGGTAGCACAGCAGCTGACCACACTTTCCCCAGGTGACCAGTATGGAGTTCCCAGGGCATAAGGTCTTTGGCATTCAGTGGTACAAAGGAAAAGATTGCTGACTTTGAAGCCTGTGGATGTGAGTTCAAATCCCACCTCTGACACCTAATACTAATGTAACAGGACATGTCACTTCACATTCTTTGGTCTCAGTTTCCTTATCTGTGAAAATAATGAGGATGGACTGGATGGCCTCCCAGCCCAAGATCTATGGTCTCATGAACAGCAATGGCAGCAGAGTCTGTCATAAGAGTCCATTATAGGAGGAAATGCTTGACCTCAAGCCGTGACCATCCATTCATTATATCATAAAAAGCAGTGACTGCCATCACTTCTAAAGACCAACCAGAAGGTCTTCTGTTCCCCAGGTCTATTTCCAAAGTGTGTTGCCATGGGATCAAAGAGGATCTTCAGTCAAGGTAACAGCATTTATTAGGCATCTATTATATGCCAGGCTCTATGTGAAGTTCTGTGAACATAAAGAGAGGCAAAAACAGTCTCTGTCCTCATGGGTCCACATGAGGAATACTTTATTCATCCTAGGGTAGATTTCTAACATCTTTCACCAAATCCTTTAAGTGCTAATTATTTTTCTTGAGTCTTCCCTCATCTTCTGGATTTTGCAGTGGCTGTTTGCCCTGAGGACAGGTGTCCTGAACAGACATAGGATGTAGGTGCTGTTATTCATTACTTTGTATATATTTTTATTTATTCACTTTATTTTTATTCTGTATATATTTTTATATTTATATACATTTTATATATTTATACATATTTAGCAGTTGTATGACCTGAAGAAAGTTCCCTTGTCTTTCCAGACCTCAGTTTCCTCATTTGGAAAATGAGTAAGTTTGACTAAATGGTCTCTTAATTCTCTTATAATCCAACCTCCTATGATCCTATAAATATTCTAGAGCAAAGGTTCCTAAAAAGGGGAATGTGGATCAATGATGTGTGTATGTGTGTGTTTATATATACACATATATGTATATATACATATACATTTTATACCAAATACATCATATATTATATCTGTATATATTTATATAGAATACGTTTATATTTATTGAACTTATCTAATGAAAATGCAAGACCCTCTTGAGTAAAGATTATTTCATTCTTTGTATTTATATCCCCATGACCTAGCATGCCTGGCACAAGTCTGGGTCCTTCAAGTCTGGTCAGATGAACAAGCATAGGTTGATTAATGAGATAAAAAGCACTGAAAAAAATGAAATAGATTGATTGAAAAAATAGATGGAATTGATCCTAGGATAAGACTTCTTACTTACCAACCAGTTAAGTGAGGCCCAAAGGGGTGAGCAGTGACTGGCCCAAGCTCACACGTAGCTGGGATTCAAACCCAGGATCTCTGTCTCTAAATCCCCATGCTGCTTTCCAGTCCTAGGTAGGCTGATTCAAGATCCAGTGCTTCTTCTGCTGCCTCCATACTCACAGTCTTAGTCCACGTTTTATTTCTTTCTGATATCCAGTTGAATTAAATATGGCCAACCTTTACAAAACTGTGACTCGGCACTTATTCATTTGCAGAAGTGCTGGCGCCTGAGCTTCGGCAGAGCAGCAGAAGCAATTCCCAGTGCTGGTTGCAGAGTGATATCCCTATAATGAAATATGACCATTTAAAATCTTAGCTCCTGAGGGTTGCTCTAGTGGCATATCTGGAGGGGAAATGAAAATACAGAGGGTATGAATCAAGTGAGTTCCATGGGTTCTCTTTGTCCCTATCCCCTCACTTTATCATGTCAAAGGCTTCAAAAATCAATTTACTTTTGGAATTTCTGTCTGCGGATGCATGTCTTAGTGCATTTTCTTCTCTGCATTGCTTTGGACTCTTCCATGATAGTTGTAAAGAAGTCAAGTTGCCTATTTTTGAGCTGTTAAGTAGCTGGTCTATCAGTATTGTGTGTCACTCAGATGGTCCACTCTCAATTTTGTTAGTATTGCAGTGTGGTACAGTGAGCAGCAGGCTTTGTTGGGGCCAAGATCTGGGCTCAAATCCAGCCTGGGATGCTACCTAGGGTATCTTGAGCAAGTCATTCTATGTGTTTGGGGCAACTCTCTAGGCCTCTTGTACTAAGTCATTGACAGGCTGGAGGGAGTTTCCACAGCTGGAGCTCTTTCACTGTGCTCAGCATTTGGGGGATAACCACTATCAATGTAATAGAACCTGATTTCAGGAAGCTGGTTTTTTCTTACAGTATATTTCTTTGGAGAAGTCCATTTTCATGTGGAAAGACAGAATGGGGCTCCTAACCATACTGTTTAGCATTCAGTAAACTTTTCTACACCCCCTATTTAGTGTGAAAGGAGATAGATTCTAGAGCTTATTATGTTTATACATGTAAGGGACACCCAAGTGGTACTGCAGACAGAACACTGGACTTACAGTCAGGAAGACTTGAATTCAAATTCTGCCTCAGACCCTTACTTGTGTGATGCAGGGCAAGTCACTTAGCCTTCCTTAGACTCAGGGTTCTCATCTTTAGAATGAGGGGCAGTAATAGCATCTTCCTCACAGGGTTGTTGGGAAGTCACATAAGGTAACATGGGTAAAGCCCTTGTAAACCTTAAAGCACTGTATAAATGCTGTTTTTATTATCATTACCATTATAAGAAAAAGGCTTCCTATGTTCCCATTCTATATGAAAGGAAATACATTCTAGAGTTTACCATGTATATGCACAGAGGAAATAAAATAGATTAATTTCAATAGGGCAATAACATTATTTATCAAATATTCACTGTGCCCCTTGACGAGCTTCTCAGCCTCACTGATTCTATATGCAGGGGTATCCTAGTAGATATTTAACACTTGGCTTTCCAGGGAAGAAAAATGTATGCAGGACACCCTTTTTAGTATATGCATTATTAATATTTTCTCAATCACTTTTCCAAGTCTAGACAATCAAGGAGAGAATAAATCAAGACCTGATTTGATGATTTGAGAGGTATAAAATGCTTACACTGAACATATGACTGGATCTTACAAGCTAGAATGAACCAATTCTAGTACACCATTGGTCCACATTCCCCTTTTTGGGAATTCTAGAATATTTACAGGATCATAGGAGGTTGTATTTTTATTTATATATTTATATTTAATTTTAATTTATAATATATTTATATTTTATTTATTTATTGAACTTATTTTGTAAGGGAATTAAGAGATCATTTAGTCAAACTTACTCATTTTCCAAATGAGGAAACAGGTCTGGAAAGATGAAGGAACTTTCTCCAGGTCATACAGCTGCTAAGTGACAGGGCAGAGACTCAAACCAACTTTTTGTTTAAAATATAACATTTCTTCATCGATACTACACTCCCTCCAGGGATTCAATTCAATTCATTCAACTCAATTAAATAAAAAAATATATATATTAAACAAGGTACCGTGCAAGGTTTTGGAAATGTGAATACAAGGGTAAGACCATCCCTGCTCTCATAGAGCTTACATTTTACTGGAGGGATTGAGCACATACACAGTTAAGTAAACACAGAATGCTTTCACTATGTATCAGGTATGTAAGTCGTTCCAGGTTTTTTCTGAAGCCATCCTGCTTATCATTTCTTATAGCATAATAGTATTCCATAACAATCACATACCACAGCTTGTTTAGTCATTCCTCAATTGGTGGGCATCCCCTCAATTTCTTATTCTTTGTTACCACAAAAGAGCTGCTATAAATAATTTTGTAAAAATAGGTCTTTTTCCCTTTTCTTTGATCTTTTTGGGATGCAGACCTAGTAGTGCTGTTCCTGGGTATACACAGTTCTATAACTCTTTGGGCATAGTTCCAAATTGCTCTTCAAAATGGTTAAATCAGTTACAACTCCACTAACAGTTCTACCACCCCCCATATTCCCTCTAGCACTTATACTTTTCCTTATATATGATGGTAGCGAATCTGATAACTGTGAGGTGGTATTTCAGATATGTTTTAATTTGCATTTCTCTAATCAGTAATGATGTAGAGCATTTTTTATGTGACTATTAATAGCTTTGATTTCTTCTTCTGAAAACTGCCTGATCATATCTTTGACCACTTATCAACTGAGGAATGGCTCTTATTTTTATAAATTTGTCTCAGTTCACTACATATTTGAGAAATGAGGCTTGTTTCAGAAAAAAATTGATGTAACTCCTCCCCCCCAATTTCCTGTTTTCCTCCTAATTTCCCCAATGGGGTGGGTAGAGGAGGGAGAGAAAATAAATTTCTGTTATTTTTTTCAAATAGAGAGGTGAAGTGATGGGATTCTATAGATGTGAAATGTATATACTTTTGGAATACTGTATTATTAGTTTTATTCTGTGGTTACTATATTATTAGTTTTGCTCAACTGTTATACTTTGTTATGAGACCTCTCACCAAGTGGGAGTAATCAATAATTATAATGTTAAAAGGTAATAATTCAATAAAACAACAAAAAAGGATTTAATTCTATATATTCCTTTCCCTCTTCAATTTTTTTTGTGATAGTTAAAATATGTACTTTCACGAGCTGTTTGACTATGTTGTATGAGAAATATTCCCTTTTCCCCTCAGGTATGAGAAAGATTTTTAATTTCTTCCACACAGAAGTGCATAAGATTGCCTCATATTCACAAGCACACACGAGTAACTATGGGAAACATAAAACACTCAAATAACCCATTATACTTATTACTATCCTGGAAAGTAAAATGGGACTGTTGGGACTTGATGGGTCTATTGAATAGATATTTCCCATTCACCTCAGGCATGAGTCCAAGCCACTCACTGCGATCATTACAGAAGGTTGGCAAGACAGAGCTGTGCTGGCCCCTCATTTCCTGGCTTTAGCCCTCCAGTTACTAGGGAGGCTTTTGGTCTTCTCTTTCTCAGGAAACCAGAGGCCCTCACAAGCCAAACAGTTGTTCTCTCTCTGTGATTTGTAAACGTGTGTGTATTTGTGTGTGTGTATGAGACGGAGAGAGATGGAGAGTGGAATGAACAGCTTTTATTAAGTGTTTACTCTATGCCCAGTCTGCCCTAAGTGTTGGGGATCGAGTTAGAAAAGGGAGGCAGTCTCTTCCCTTGAGGATCTCACATTTTAATAGAGAGAAATTACACACACACACACACACACACACACAAACACACACACACACACACACACAGAAAGAACACTGGCTTTGGCATCAGAAGACTAGGATTCAAACCTAGCTCTGTCAATAAGGAACTATGTGACCTTTGCAAGTCTATTCACTTCTCCGAGGCTTAGGTTTTTCAACTGTAAAAGGAACTTAACAGCAACCATACAAGTCACAGGATTGTTATGAGAGTTATGCAAAGGAGAGAAAAGGAGGAAGAGAGAGGAGGGAGAAAGAAGAGAGAGAGAGAGAGACAGAGAGACAGAGAGACAGAGAGAGAGAGACAGAGAGAGAGGGAGAGACAGAGAGAGAGAGACAGAGACAGAGAGACACACACACAGAGACAGAGAGCGAGAGAGTGAGAGAGACAGAGAGACAGAGAGACAGAGAGAGACAGAGAGAGAGAGAGGGAGAGAGAGAGGAAAGAGACAGAGAGAGACAGAGAGAGACAGAGAGACAGAGAGAGACAGAGAGAGAGAGACAGAGACAGAGAGACACACACACAGAGACAGAGAGCGAGAGAGTGAGAGAGACAGAGAGACAGAGAGACAGAGAGAGAGACAGAGAGAGAGACAGAGAGAGAGACAGAGAGAGAGAGAGAGAGAGAGAGAGAGAGAGAGAGACAGAGACAGAGACAGAGACAGAGACAGAGACAGAGACAGAGAGACAGAGAGAGCACGAGAGCGAGCGCTAGGGACTAGACATGGGATCTTAGCTTGGTGGCTAGTACCGTTTGTACAGATCCTACAAGACAGGCTTTTAAATAATACTATAAGCAGAAGAACAGCAGTAGCCCAGGGCCTGAAAGGTTAGCAGCAGAGTGGCAGTTTTTTGCGTGTTGCCCTGCTTTTTCATCACATAGCAGCCATACATTCTCTGTGTCTGATACAATCTGGCTTCGATATCCATTAGCAAAAGGAGGCCCCCACCACTACAAAGTCCCCCCGCCCCCACCACGTGCATTTTCCTGTCATTGTCTAAGCTGTTACATGATGAGAAGGCAGTGTACCATCTTGATGTTATAACCATGAAAACAACAACACTGGCCATTTAATAACAGAATAGGACTGAACACAAAACAGATGAGAATCATTACAGTAATAACATTTTTGAGGAATAATTATGGTGTACTGGGAAAACATGCTTAAATCAACCAGCCCCGGTAAGAGGAGCAACATGTATAATTTTGAAAGGAAATTATTTTTAGATCTTTTTCTTTGCAAAGATGAAGTAGGATAGCCGGATGGGGCTCTACTGAAGAAGCTATTATTTATTGATGTCTGGATGCAGCTTTGGTGGTGCAATGGACAGAGCACCAGTCGGAGTCAGGGAGACTTGAGGTCAGATCCTGCCTCAGATGCTTCCTAGCCATGAGACCCCAAGCAAATCCCTTAGCTGCTTTTCTCTCAGTTTTCATATAAAATGAAAAGGTTTGACTCTAAGGTTCCTTCTAGCTCTGAAACCTATGAGCAGTGCTTAGAAGGCTAGCCTCAGAGCCAGGCATACCTGGGTTCAAGTCCTCCGTTTGATACATTCTGACTGACCCTGAACAAGTTCCTCAACCTCTCAGTGCTCCAAACAACTCTGTAAGGCAATAAGGTACAGAGGCCTCTGGCATTAGTGGGAGGAATTCCTATACTATTGAAATCACATGCCTTGTCTCCATCTTTGATTCTGTAGTATAGTATAAATGCAGTATTGAATAGCTGAATTGAGAATGACCTATGACACACAGAGGAAGCTTCATAAAGGATGTCATCAGAAAAAGGAGGGGACAGTGGAGGTGGGTCAGAACACTGGGTGCAAACTGCTAGGAAGATTTTGGCTAAATGTAAGGAGACAAGCAGAGCTATCTACCGGTGGAACGGGCTGCCTCAGAAAGTAAAGGGTTTCTCCTCACTAGAGGCTTATCAAGGTGAAGCTGGGTGATAGTTTCCTGGGTCAGTCACGTAGGGAAAGCAGAGGAAGGCAAAGGGCTAACTCACTGCTTCATTCATTCATTCAGTACATGACTGTGGGGTAAAAACAAGGGGCATCAATAAAACATTAAAGGAAAAAAAATTGATCTGGATTTCTAAGTCAATTTAGAGAGCCAGGGGCTGTTATGGCTTTGCCTTGCTAACTTTGTATGGGAGTGGCTGATTACTTTGTTAAGAATGTTTGCTGACATTTCAGAAACCTTAGGCATCTATACAAAAATATAAGAAGGCTCTTAATGAGCAGATGAATCCAGGCTAGATTCCTTCAGGCAAAAGCTGGAGTTGAAAATCTAGCCAACAGGAGTAATTGTTACAGAATTAAAAACTGTTCAGCCATAGATTCTCTTTCTCTAATGAAAAGGCTTTTTCCTTCCTTCCTTCCTTCCTTCCTTCCTTCCTTCCTTCCTTCCTTTTTTCCTTCTTTCCTTCCCTCCTTCCTTCCTTCCTTCCTTCCTTCCTTCCTTCCTTCCTTCCTTCCTTCCTTCCTTCCTTCCTTCCTCCCTTCCTTCTTCCTTCCCTCTTTCTCTCTCTTCTCTCTCTCTCTCTCTCTCTCTCTCTCTCTCTCTCTCTCTCTCTCTCTCTCTCTCTTTCTGTCTCTCTCACCTTTCCCCTTTTCTTTTCCTTTCCTTTCCTCTTCCTTTTCCCCTTCCCTTTTCAGTCTCCCTTTCCCTTTTCTTTTTGCTTTCCTTTTCCCCTCCGTCCCTCCTTCCTTCCTTCTCCTTTAAAAAGTGCCTACTATGAGCAATGTGAGGGACTGGAAACAAATACAAATGATGGCTCTTGCCCTCAAGGAGATTTCAGAGAACTCAAAAACTCTTTAGTCCATTTTCCTCATCAAAACTCTCTCCATAATATCTCCAAGAAACTATCACCCAGCTTCACCTTGATAAGCCTCTAGTGAGGAGAAACCCTTTACTTTCTGAGGCAGCCCGTTCCACCGGTAGATAGCTCTGCTTGTCTCCTTACATTTAGCCAAAATCTTCCTAGCAGTTTGCACCCAGTATTCACTGGGGCTCGAACAAAATGATACTAGTTCTGTGACAGAATTTTAAATATTTGAAGACAGCGTTATTTCCACCAGGTCTTCTCTGCTACAGGCTCTGTCCCCACTTTTTCCAAGCAATCCTGGTGAGATATGTTTTCTAGTATCTTCAGCATTCTAGTGACCCTGCAATGGACACATTCTGGTTTGTTCCTCCTCCCTTCTTTCATCAAGAGCTGAACATAGTATTATAGGTGTGGTCTGGTCAGGTCAGAACACACTGGGACTATAATCCCTGTCATTCTGGACATCTGGACATTATATCCATCTTAATGTAGTCTAAGATGACATTAACTTTGTGTTTGTGTGTGTGTGAGTGTATGTAGCACCTATGTGTTAACACATTTTGAAATGGCATACACATCTTTTTCAGTGTCTATTCATGCCTTTTTTTATGCTGTTCTCTCTCCCAGTTCTCTTCCCACCTGTCTGGCTCCTTCTTCTCAGTCTCTTTTGCTATATCTTCTTCTAGGTCAAGCCTGCTAATTGTGACTGTTACCATAGGGCTTTGTAGGGGAGTGGCTGATTACTTGGTTAAGAATGTTTGCTGGCATTTCAGACACCTGTGGCATCTATACAAAATTTAAGTCCTCTTCTCTTCTTCCCCTATCCAGTTTTCTTGGTAATACCAGCAGCTCCAATGGATTTAATGATCATTTCTACACTGATGATTCTCAAATCTACTTATCTAGCCCTAGCCTCTCTGCCTTGTATTTCCAATAGTTTATTGAACATCTCAAACTGGATGTCCCAAAGACGTCTTAACTTTTTTTTTTTGCTTTTTGGAGGGCAATCGGGGTTAAGTGACTTGCCCAAGGTCACAGTCTAGTTTTTTTTTTGTGTGTGTGTGTTGTGTCTGAGGCCGGATTTGAACTCAGGTCCTCCTGACTCCAGGGCGGGTACTCTGTTTACTGTGCCACCTAGCTGCCTCCTGACATCTTAACTTTAATGTGTCCAAAACTGAACTCATTCCCTTCTCCCCTCTACCAATCCTCCTCTCCTCCTAAACTCCCTCCTACTGTTTGTAGTTTATTTTTTAGTTTACATTATTCATTCCCACAAGATTTTGAGTTACAAATTTTCTCCCCATTTTTCCCCTACCCACCACCCCAAAACAATGATCCCACTGAATATCCCTTCCCCCAGTCTGCTCTCTCCTATATCTTCCCTCATTTCCCCCCTGACTTTCCAGTAGGGCATGATGGATCTCTATGCCCCAGTGCCTGTATATCTTATTTCCCAGTTACAACTCCCTCCTACTGTTAAGGCCATCACAATTCCCCTCATCAGCCAGAGCTCATAACCTAGGTGTTATTTCTGACTGCTCACTCCCTCTCACCCCTCATTTCTAATCTGTTGCCAAAGCCTATCAATTTTGCCTTGGTAATACCTGTTACATGTGCCACCTCTTCTCTAAGGTAAGCCTCACACCTGGGCTACTGCAATAGCTTTCCACAAGTCTCTCCCCATTGAAACCTGCCTTCCACTCAGATGCCAAAGTGATTTTCCTAAAATACAGATCTGATCATGCCATCCTGCCCCCTTACTCAATAAACTCCAGTGACTCCCTATCACTTCCAGGCTCAAAGATAAAATCCTTTATTTAGCTTTGAAAGCACTTTAATAATTTCCCCACCACCACCTTTCCAGTCTTCTTATATCTTGTCTCCTACTTTACCTCCTCCCACCCTTCCTGGCCATGAACTCTGTGATCACCTCTTTGGTGTTCCTCGAGTAAGATACTCCATCTTTCCACTGACTCTGCTTCATGCACGGAATGCTCCCTGTTCTCATATCTGCTTTCTGGATTCCACAACTTCCTTCAAATCCTGGCTAAAATTCTCACCTACAGAAGGCCTTTCTTCATTCCCCTTAATTCTAATGCTTTATTTCTGTTGATTATTCCCAATTTAACATGTCTGTCTGTCTGTCTATCTATCTATCTATCTATCTATCTATCTATCTATCTATCTGTCAGTCTGTCAGTCTGTCTATGCATCTATCACTTGTATGTACATAATTATTTACATGTTGTCTCCCTATTAGGCCATGACTGATAGCAACTTGAGGGCATGGACTCTCTTTTGCTGTTCTTTGTATCACTAGTGCTTAGCATGGTGCCTGGTATGTGATAGGTCTTTAATAGGAATGATGAAAAAAAAAAACAAAAGGAAAGGAAGAAGCCTTCAGTAAAAGCCCACTGTGTGCCAGGCACTGCGCCAAGTGCCTTACAAGTATCACCTCATTTTATTCTCACAACAACCCTATGAGGAGGTCCTATTATCATCCCCATTTTACAGTTGAGGAAATGGAGGCAGACAGGATTGAGTGACTTGCCCAGGCTCACAAGGTTAGTAAGTATCTGACACCAGATTTGAACTCAGGTATGCCTGGCTCTAGGCCAGAGCTCTCTCCACTGTGCCTCCTAATTGCTTCTGACAAATGTTTATTGATTGACTATACTTATGCAATTGATTTTTTAAACCAACTGTAAGACTACATTAATTTCTAATGTATTCTATCCAGCTAATTATCCTGGTTTGTTGAGATTTTTTTGGATCAAGCCTCTGTCATCTACTGTGTTAATGATCCCTCCCAGATTTGGGCCATCTAGAAATTTTCACATATTTGCTATCCATATATTTATCTTAACTGTTGATAAAATAAAATGCTGAACAGCTCAGTGCCATTTCAGATCCCTTGGGACATTCTACCTGAAGACTTTGTATGCAATGATACCCATTCATTGGGTCCAGCTATTCAATTAGTTCCTAATTCACTTAACTAAGCTCACATCTCTCCATACCTTTTCAAAAAGTACCATAGGAGACACTGTCAAATGGTTGGCCAAGATTCAGCTCTGCTGGGTCTATGGCTTTGCTCTGGTTTGTCAGTTTACTAACTGTCCAAAAAGCAAATGAGATTTTTAGACCAATGACCTATAGTCATCAGCACATTTATCTTTATGAAGCCTGGTTTATTCTTAGTCATCATTGCTCTTTCTAAATGCTCACTGCTACTCACTGATATATGCTAGACTTTTTCAGGAGTCAAGGTCAAGTTCAATGACCTGTTCTTTGACATTAATTTTTTATCAGATTTTCAGTTCCAAATTTTTCTCCCTCTCTCCCTCTCCTTTCCCCTCCCCAAGATGGCAAGCAATCTGATACAGGTTATACATGTGCAATCATGGAAAACTTATTTCCATATTAGTCATGTTATGAAGAAGAGGAAATGGAACAAAAGGAAAAGAAAAATGAAATGAAAATAAGAAAAAACCAAAGAAAGTGAAAATTGTATACTTTGATCTCAGATCCATCAGTTCTTCCTCTGGATAGCATTTTTCATCATGAGTATTTTGGAATTGAATGATCTGGTCTTTGAAGACTCTACTGTCTTATCTTGAAAATCAAATCTTTGGTCCAACAGCTTTCTACTTTATTTTTTCAGTTAGTTTCTTTTCCTTGTATTCTTTCAAGGTTTATTGATCATTGATAGCAACCATACTTGCTAGTTTCCCAGTACTTGATGATGTAGTCAGAGGATTTGAATTCAGTGTCATCAGCTACCACTTCATTTATTTGGGATTTCAACTCCCTGATGACCATTTGTTGACCTTCCTTTCTAAATTGATCACAGTTTCCCAAGAAAACAGAAATAAAATAGCAGTTGAGAATTTTTTTCTTTGCTCTAATATCCATTATTACCATCACACTTACCCCCAGGAAATGGACCTCCTCCTTTGATCTTTTTATCTGCAACACAGCTAAAAATGTCATGTGTTGCCAGTCTCAGCCCATTCTGAGCTTTATCTCTCCAGTCAAGGTTTATATAACAATCTCTTCCTTTTTTTGCACTCCTCCTATCTTTCCTGCCTTATTAATGAGTGCCTACCATATACACAGTAATTCTTCTACTTTCTTTCATCCATTTGAAGAGAGTGATGATCATTTCAATGGTGAGTGCACTCTCTGAGTCATAAAACTCAAGAAAAGAGACTCAGTCTGCAAAACATTGAGACTATGAAGCTCTGGAAAAGAAAGGATTTCAAGGTATTAGGTTTCAGTGAGTGGCTTCATCATGATGATTGCAGGAAATTTTATCTACTTTTCTTACAAAAGGTCAGTCTTTCAGCAACATCCTTTCATTACACCTCAGCCCATCTTCAAAAATTGCATTAACTCCCTGACAAGCAATGTAGAGGGACCGGAATCAATTGTCTTGGATAGACATAGTGTTTTTATGTATGAGTTCCTAGAGGTTGTGGAGTTCATTTGGTATTAAAATGACAGACAAAAGGAATGTCACCTTCTCCAGACCTCCAACAGACCACCATACTCATTAGCATTGATGTAACCTCCCTGTGTCAAGTCCTGGCTATTTTCTCACCAAGTTACCATTCACTAAGTTTCAGCCCCCATAATCTTCAGGTTTCACTATTTTTTTTGGGAAGGAAGGGACCTGAGGGTTGTTGATTGTTAAGTGTTGTAGTGAGGGGAAGGGGCACATCTCAGGAACAGGCTACAGGCCACCATTAAAAAGGACAAATGGACAGGACAGCCTTGTTAAGTCCTTCTCATTCATGGAAATACCTGCTTCCTAAAGGAAAGGGAATTTAAAGAAAGCATGGAACAGTATCATAAAATGAAATAATAATGATAGCTAGCATTTACATAACAGAGTATATATAAAATAATTTTGCATATATGTTTATGTTATACACACACATACACCTATTTGTGTCTCATGCTAGCTGTCTCTAGAGGGAGGAAGAAAGAAAAAAATTACATGATAATTTTGTTGTTGTTTTTTATCCTTAGTTCTTGAAGAGGACCAATGACATCAAGAAGGTGATGTCATGACTTGTAAGTGAATTTGATTTAAGTGAGGCAGGACTGTGTTAAATCACTAGCCTTACTCTCTTCTCCAGAATCATCTAGGTCTAGTGGCAAAATATAGGTCAGGATGACTGGAGATGGCCCTGGATGCAGTGGGAGGCTTTGGCCTTTTTAAGCTAAGGTCTTTCCCAGGTCTCAGTTTTTCTGAGGCAACACCCATTCAGTGATTAAGGCTAGGTAAGAAATGAGGCAAAGAATGGCCTATTTTACCTAGTAAAAAAAATCGATCTGGGAGGGGAAGACTCTCAGGTTCTGGCTAAAAAAAAGTTACTATTTGCATTTACTCTGAGCCATCAGAACCCCAAACAATGACCAAATGAGGCTTGGGCTGAAACCTATTGTTGGCCAATCAATGAGAGCTGGAGTGATTTGGGTTTAATGCATGGTCAAGTAGCTCCAAAGCCTGGACCTCCAATGCTGTATTTCAAGAAATCAAGGAATAGCAAGTTGTGCATAGTAGATTTGCAGTTTCATGTACAATCATCTTTTTTATTCTACTGTTATGGAAATGCTTATTTTATTCCATAAATTAAAAAAAAAAGCTTTACAGAAATCTCATTTTATCTTTACAAGAGCTCTGGGTTTATCCTCATTTCACATATGAGGAACTGAGGCAGTCAGAGGTTAGGTGACTTGCCCAGAGCCACACAGCTCATAAATATCTGAGGAGGGATTCAAATTTAGGTCTTCCTGACTGTAGGCCCAGGCCGCTATACACTGGCCACCTAACTACCTTAAATGGAAGGAGCACTGAACTTGTAAACAGGAGACATTAGATTTGTATTGCATCTCTACTATTAAAAGGGGTTTAGAGCTGAAAGGTACCAATGCAGCCTGACACTTTCCATGGGACTCAGGGAGTAGCCTTTGCTACTATAAAATAACTTACCTAATGACCTATAGCCATCATATATCATGGACAGGCCTGGAATTCTGGGCTTCACTCTGGTCCACCATGCCATGTGACTTCTCACTAGGTTTACTACACAAGCAGTCAAACTATTTAGTTCTTTGTAATTTAATCAGATATGAGCCCTAGGGCTGGAAGAGTCTGCAGATGAGGAAGTTGAGGCTCAGGGAATCTTCCTGACTAGCCCCAGGTGAAATCTGCAGTGTTCTTCAGAGGAAGGATTTGAGCCCAGGTCTGCAAATCAGGAACCACTAACCCTTCTAGCCTGTACAAAAAGAAGGAGTGGTTTGATGTAGTAAAGCAAGAATTACAATGTGGAAGAAAGTCCTAAATGCCAGGAGAAGGAGTAGGATTTTCGTATTTTGTCCAGAAGTGCTTAAAAAAAAGAGAGACATATTAAACTTTGGGGAAGTAAAAGTTTTCATGTCTGAAAGTTTTTTTGGGGGAGGGTAGGGAGGGCGGTGCCCTAGGGTGTCATTTCCATAAAACTAATATTGAGAATAATAATATTCCTAAATGGAATCTTAGCTGGTTCATTTCTGCTCTTTCTCCTGCACTTCCCCCACCCCCTCAGCTTCCTTTCAGCACACATGTGGCAGCAGCTATATTTTCCCCACTCTCAGTGCCTAGAACACAGTAGGTGCTCAATAAATGTTTATTGGATTGAATTGGAATGTGATGCAGTAAATGGGACTTTTGATTTGGAGTCATAGGACTTAGCTTTGAATCTCAACCCTTCCACTTATTATTCCTGTGATTAGAGGCACTTAAGCTCCCCGGGCCTCAGTTTCCTCATCCGTGAAAGGAAGATTTATCTAGATGCTCTTTGTTGTGGTTCAGTCGTTTTTCAGTAAGGTCTGACCCCTTTTGGGGTTTTCTTGGCAACGATACTGGAATTGTTTGCCATGTCCTTTTCCAGCTCATTTTATGGATGAGGAACTGAGGCAAACAGGGTTAAGTGACTTGTCCACTAGAAAGTATCTGAGACTGGATTTGAACTCAGAACTTCCTGTCTCCAGGCCCAGTGCTCTATCCATTGTGCCACTTAGCTGCCCTGGATCCACACAGAGGTCCCTTTAACTTCCAGATCTATGATCCTTACATGAAGTTTCTCTAGTAGGGAATGTCCCCTCTGGTACTATGATGATTTCTTTCATTTGGAATTAGTTTGGATTTTAAGATTAATTATTCAGCAGGAGATAGCAAAACCATTGATTCCCTGACTGGAAAATCACACTTAAAGAAATGAAAGCATTCAGGTTCTGAACAGATACCAGCCCATAGGTCTGAGGATTCTCACTGCATCTAAGCCTTGGAATGATTTCAAGACCTAGGTATTCCTATATCTCTTTTATCTGACTTTTATCTTTCCATTTGTTATTTTTTTTAGAAGACTATGGGCAGGGAGGATGGGGGGTGGGGGGAGGGAAGGCTTTCACCTCTGAAAATGTTTAATTTCCAAACAGCTGCTAGCAATGTTTGGCATTGCAGAAAGACTCATGTGGAAAATGAGGGCTGGATGTTAGGCCTGTTGTTTGTCCTTCCTTCTCAAAGAGAACTAATGATATCCTGGGGTGATGATCTGTGCATGACTTGGATTTAAGTGAAGCAGAGCTGTGCAAAGTAATCGGCCTCACTCTTGGCAAGACAAAAGTTGAGATGGCCAGTGATGGCCCATAACATTAGGGCTAGGGTGGCTAGAGTTGGAGCTGTGGTAGGGATGTGTGTGTGTAAGAGCAGTATGAACAAAGGGCTGAATGAGAAGAGAGATATCACTGAGGGGAAACTCTCCCTCTCTCTGTCTCTGTCTCTCTGTCTCTCCTCTCTTCTCTCTCTGTCTCTCTCCCCTTTTCTCTCCCTCCCCCCCCCCCCCCGTTGAAAGGAGAAAGGGAATGCTTAACTCTAAAGAGCATTATATGTATACATTACATATATATATATATATATATATCTTCATATACAACATTGATCAGACCATAACATGCAATACAATACCTTATAAGATAATACGATATATTATAAGATAAAGTATAACAAACAATTATTAAGCACTTACTGCATGTAGAGCATACTCAGTTTCATTAATGTTCCTTTTCCTTATGGACTCAAACTCATCTGGTAATCTTGGTACTATTTGGTAATAATTGTCTGAGGAAGTTTAGTGGACAGAAAACAATATGAGCCAACGTTGTGATATGGGAACCAAGAAAATTAATGCGATCTTAGGTTGTAGCAAGAGTGTCAGGGACTGTCTAGGCTTGAGGATATGATGGTCCCATTTTACTCTGTAGTGATAAACTAGGAAGTGTCCAGTGGAAGAAGGAAGGAAAAGATGATGAAGGGCCCACACTCATGCTCCAGGAGGATCTGTTGAAGGCAGTGGGAATGTTTATTTTGGAAAAGAGAAGACTTTGGGGCAGAGGGGGGAAAAGGGGGCATGATCTTTGTAGAGGGAGATTCCACAAATTCTGCTTGGCCAGAGAGGGTAGAACAGGAAACAACTGGGAAAAGGTGCCAAGAGACAAATTTAAGCCTGTTGTCAGGAAACAAACAACATTTTAACAGAACTTTCCAGGATTAGAATAAACTACCTCCCTAGGTAGTCAGTTTTCCTTCACTGGAGGTCATCAAGCAAAGACTAGATGACTGCTTGTTAGTTATGTTGTAGAAGCTTTTTCAGCTATTGGTTAGACTAGAGCCAATCAAAGATCCCTCCCACCTGAAATTTTGTAGTGCTAAGATTCTAGGAATAAGTAATTCAATTGACTTTAACATGCATTTATTAAGCACTTATTATGCGTAAAGAATCCTTAGGAATGCAAAGACAAAGTGAAATACTGCCTTCCTGTAATGTTAATGGGATTTAAGATCTTCCCAGTCCATTAATAGGCCTCACATGGAGTCCATTAAGGGAAACTTGCTTAGGGGAGGCTTGCTTGTAGGAAGGCCTTCACACCTTTTGTTAATTTCTAATTAGGCACTGAGTCATGAGGGTTGTGATGCCCTCTGGCTCTAAAAAGGATATATATATATATACTCTGAGGTTAGCATTTTGCTTTGAGACTCACTCTTTGGAAGAGTGTTCTTGTGATTTGAGCAAATGAGACTCTGGGTAGCCATTAAGGAGCTCCCCAGCTTTGAAAAACCCAGATGTTGGTACTTCTCTCTCTGGTAATGTATGTATTGCTTTGGTCAGACAGTTGGATCTGTCTATTGATCTGTGCTAATTTCTCAAACAGTTAGAAGCTCTGTCTTTTGGTCTTTATTTATCTGCTTGTATTTTCTCTGAAGTTCAGGGTGCTGACTTTTCCCCTGAACTAGTAAATGTAATTTAAAAAGACTGTTGACCCCTTGAACAGCTATCTTTCCTAGTAAACCAGACCTAAGAACCTGTGCTAGCAGCCATCCTGGGTATGCCAGTGTGGTTGCCATTATATTGCCCTAGAAAAGTTTATATTCTATTGGGGGATAAAACTCCAAGCAATGGGGACAGTGGGGAACAACTGAGATCATCAGGAAAAGCCTTGTATCATCAGAAAGATGAAATTTCAGTTGAACCTTGAAGGAATCTAGGGATTCTGAAAGATGGAGATAAAGAAGAAGAGCATTTCAGGAATGGGGGAATGTCTAGTGGAAAGAATTGGGAGCCAGAAATGGAGACTGGTTGTATTTTGTAGAGAACAGCAAGGAGACCAATTTGGCTAAAAAGTAGAATCAATGGTGGAGTGTACTATGCAATAACATTGGATCTGGGAAGTGAAAGTTTTTAAAGGCTAAACTTAGGAGTCTTCATTTTATCCTGGAGCCAATATAGAATTATTGAAGGTTTTTGAATTGAGGGGTGACACATCCATCAACAAGGATTTAATAAGTATTTACCATATTCCAGGTGCTGTACTAAGAAATGAGGATATAAATCCAAGCAAAAAGAAAGTCAGTCCCTGTTCTCAAGGGCCATAGTCAGCGTTGTGCTGAATAAAATTATTTTGGGAGCCAGATGGAGCCAGAATAGTTGGGGAGAGATACTGGAAACACACAAATCAATTAGTAGGCTATTTTAGTGGTCAAAGTGAGAGGAGACAGGTGCCTGAGCTAGAGTGGTGGTGTGGGTAGAGAGAAGGGACTTGTATGAGTGGGTGGTGGATGTAGAAGCAGAAAGCTCTGGCAACCGATTGGAGGGTGAAGAGTTGAGAGGGACTTTGAGATTGTGAATCTGTATAATTGGAAAGATATGTCCTTGAGGGACAAAGGAAGCTTAGAAGGAAGGGTGGATTTAGGGGTAACGATAATGAGTTTTGTTTGGACATGTGTTTGAGATATCTATTTGAGGCATCCATTTGGAGATGTCTGACAGGTAGTTGGTTATATGGGACTAGAAGAGAGATTAGAGATGACTATAAGGATTTGGGAGTCATTCATATGGAGATGATAACTGAACCTGTGAGAGCTGATAAGATCTCTCCTCTCCTCTCCTCTCCTTTCTCTCTCTTCTTCTCCCTCCTTCCCTCTTTCTCTCCCTCTCCCTCCCCCTGCCTCATACACACACATCCCAACACAGAGGCACACACACACAATAACTTAATCCATTTCTTAGAAAATCCCCAAAGAAAGTATACATGGGGGAGGGGAGATCTGGGGTGGTTTCGTAGCCATTTTTTGTTCCAAATAAAACATTCATGGCCTTTTTATAGACCAGTTAGAGAAAATGTAGCCCTGACCAAGTAACGGGCCCAGTGGTGTTTTTCATTTAGCTGTAATTTACAGATGTTCCTGGTTGGCCAGGGAAAATTGAGTTATACTGTATAACTGAATTCTCGCCTGATTTCCATAGTGTGGTGCATCTCAGGTCTGCCAGGGTGTTTGGTTAGTTATTCATACCTATAGCATGAGCTTCAAATGTTGCCACTCTTCTTGATGAATGGAGATCTCTTGATGAAAGTTCTTTCCAAGCTGGCTTCTTGGCCTGCTATCAATCCCGATCTGTCCATGTAAGGTTCTAGTTGACCCACTGATTTAACAAATAAGATAGCCAACATACAAAGGAGTGACAGAGTCATCTCCTTATGTCAGGTACATTCTGCTGACATGAAAATGTCAAAGTCTGCAGTTTTGAGGACCAAATAAAAGACCTGAATCCTATTAAATCACTCAAAACCATGAATGAAACCTGTTTATCCCTGGGGCTAAATGCTTCTCCAGGTCAGACTGAAAATTAGGGTGTCAGAGTCCCTGGGTATGAATTCTTACTCTTCCATTTGTTTGCTGTGTGACATTGGGCAAAGTACTTCACATCTGTAGAAATCTCAGTGACACAGGAGATTTGGTTCAGCAACTCCTTTTATAAAAGGAACAAAAAGAGCCAATGAGAACAACCCTTAACATATGTTGGCATAGCAGGCCCCTGTCCTGTGCATACATATGATTGCCCTGCTTGTCTATCATACTGGTATCTTAAATTCTTCAGGTGCAAGTTTTAACTCCTCTCTCCTTGAAGAAGCTCCTTCTCCTGGCTTCCCTATTTTTGCTAATGGCAACATCATCCTTCCCATTATACAGGCTTACAATGTTGTAATTATCTTTCACTTATCAAAGCAACAAGGAATTATTAAACACTTGCTGTGTGCCAGGTCCTGTGCTAAGTACTGGGGACACAAAGAAAGGCAAAAGCAGTTGCTGTCTTCAGAGTGCATAATCCAATGGGCCATTTTCTAAACCCCACTTGATAGATCCTTCTTTCTCTTAGCACTCTTCAGCTGAACTTTCCTCATCAATTTACTAATTTCCTGAGCACAGCTTCCTAATAAATACATAGAATGCACCTATCTTCTGCTTTTTCAACTTAGAATCCAAGAGATAAGACTAGCTTTCTTAACAATCTCTTCCCACAACTAGTCAATTGGCCAATCCTGTTGTTGTTCAGTCATTTTCCAGCCGTATTCAACTCTTCATGACCCCATTTGGAGTTCCCTTGGCAAAGATATTGGAGTGGTTTGCCATTTCCCTTTTCAGCTCATTTTCCAGATGGAAAAACTGAGGCAAACAGGCTTGAGTATCTGAGGCTAGACTTGAACTCAAGAAGATGAGTCTTCCTGATTGCAGACCCAGCACTGTATTCACTATGGTACTACTTAGCTGCCCAGTCTTGTAGATTGCACTTTTTGCAATGTGTTTCCAATCACCTTGTTTCTATTCCTCTTGGCACCATTCTTGGCAACCTCTTCACTGGAATTTTGCAAAGGCCTCCTAAGAGATTCCTTGCTTTCAGCTGTGTTCCCCTTCAAGCCACACTATGTACCACTTCCAGATGAATTTTCCTGAAGTACAGCTCTAATCTCATTGCTCCCTAACTCAGGAAGCTCAGGAAGCCTTCATTGCCTCCACCTTGCCTCTAGAGTGAAGTCATTAGCTTTGATGGAGCCCAGCCAGCCCTTCTGGTCTCATCTTCCTCTTTTCTTCTTCATATGCCCTATACTCTGGACAAACTAGACCACTTACAGTTCCTCAAATGGGCCTTGTTCTTTCCTCCCTCCATTCCTTTTTTTCAACACTATTCTCTATAAAGGATTTTTGCAAACTATGTGTGACCCACTCCAACTTAGTGGGCTATCTCTTTCATGAAGGCTTCCCTGATCCCTTTAGCTTAGTCTCCTTTGGAACTTTAACACTTTACCTTGAATGATACATCCCATCCTGTCTTGTAACAGTTAATGGTTTAAGTGTCATTTCCCATACCAGATTATAAGCTTCTTGTGGGCAAGAAGGGTGTCTTGCACAACATGGCTCAGAACATCTGGTTGGTGCCAGGTAAGGTGCTCAGCAAACAGTTGTTGAATAAATGATGAAGAAAACAGGGTGGGGTTCCCTTGAGCTTGCATTCCCAAATGTAATCAGTGAAAATGTGTGGAACAGGGAAGAAAAAACAATCTTGGATCTTTATTGGTATGTCTCACCCTCACTGAGTGGTTGGAAGCTGCCCAGAGGATTTTGCATACAGATTCACTGCTCCTTAAAAGGTGTTTTCATACCTCAGAGAGCTATGCCACAGAGTAGAAAGGGAATGGAAAGGGATGTCCCTGAGTCAGATTGAAATCGCCTGTCAAAATTTTCAGGGGATACAGTTACGGATGAGTCATCATCAGTCTGTCCTTCAGAAGAATACCATTAATAATACCATTTATATAGTACTCTAAGGTTTGGAAAGCTAGAGGCTTCCTTGACATTTTGTGGTCTTGAAACACGGCCAGCCCACCTCTTTTCCCCTCATGCATCTCTTTGATATATTGCCCTGTGTATTTGTATGTACATGTCATTATTGGCAATATTCCACAACCTATTTGTACCTACCCTTGAATCTCTTCATTGCGCTATGAGTGATCAACCTTTGGATTCCTTTTATGTTGTGTTGTTCCATGAGATACAGTCACATTATGGAAGAATACTGCTATGTTCTCTTTTAGCTCTTGGTGTCTGTGTTTGGTCTCTTTTTTCAAAGCAATTTTGGCTCAGACTAGGGCAGCCCTCAATGTACATTTGGGATGAATATGTTATTTTTCTGTAGCACTTGTAATTAAATCAGATTTGCAGCATACCCACTGGCTTTTCTCTTCACCTTCAGCTGTTCTATAGCATGTCTGAGAATTGTGATCTTTCCTAGCTGTCAGAATGTTTCTACAAAAATTCTTTGTCTAATTTACTTTTGATGTGACAAGGTAACTCGTTTTTTTTCCTTTGGGTCTTCCTTTGTAGGTGTCAGCCACAGTATTGTCCAAAATTCTATGAAAAAATTAACTCTGTTGTGATTTTGATTGGGTCTTTCCTTACACTGGTACAATTGCAGGTGCAGACCAGCATGGCATCCTTTGGAAAACAGCTAAAGCCCGTTAGGTTGAAAGACATCATTAGAGTGAACGTGGAACTCTCTTGGAAGTCTCCCCAGAAATTTTCTTAAATATATCCAGCTGACCTTCCCAACAACTATTAAGATCTGACTATAGACATGACTCTTGTTTTTCATGCAAAACCCAAGGTGAAGTTTATCTTAGTTGGAAAATAAGGGAGCCAGTTGGAGATGTCCCCCACACAGCCTGTTGGGCTGTTGGGTCTGTATATCTCTGTTTCTCTCCTTTTCTCTCTCTCCCTTTCTCTCTCTGTCTCTCCTCTCTCTGTCTCTCTGTCTCTGTCTCTCTCTCTCCCTTGCTCTCTTTGCCTCTCTTTTCTCTCTATCTTTCTCTTCTCTCTGTGTCTCTGTGTCTCTGTGTCTGTATGTCTCTCTGTCTCTCTATCTCTCTCTTTCTCTAATTTACTTCTTAGATTTGTTATTTCCTGTTGTAGCAACTCTACTATCCATTTCAGGTTGGTTCCATGTGTGAAAGCCAAAGCAAGAAAACACTGTGTAGGGTGGCTAGGTGGCACAGTGAGTAGAGAGTGTTGGCCTTGGAGTCAGAAGGACCTGAGCTTGGATCCGGCCTCAAACACTTAACGCACACACAAACAAAAACCTAGCCATGTGACCTTGGGCAAGTTACTTAACCCCCCCAAAAACCAAAAAACCAAACCAAAACAAACAACAACAAAACCAAAAAAACACTGTGGAAGCTTAATAAATTTCAGTTTTGCAAACTGTGTGACTTCCCTGAATGTGGAACAAGATGGCGAAAGCAAGCTCTAAACAGCAGCCAAGAATTGCCTGGCCAGGGGATGGAAACTTCATCTAGGGAAGCCTTAATTTAGCATGTTCTTGACACCAATTTCTTCCTTCTTTTGTTTCAGAGGAGACGGTTGTTTCACTTTATTATAAAATCACTTTATCTCTGATTTGTCAGTTTGGGCCAGAATAGAAAATGTTTGTTAATTGGAAGAGAGTCTGATGTTTAGTTGAAAAATAACGCTTTTACTTTCCCCAAAGGCAGCTCAGCTATGGAGCCCACACTAGGGTGTTAAAGGAATAGCTTCCATTTGTTTTCAAATCATTTTTTACTTCTTTCATGATCATAAGACACTTGGAAGATCATAGGTTATATAGCTTGAGGGCTATAAAGGACTTCAGAGGCCTTTATTCCAATCCCCATGCATGTGAGGAGACCCCTTTATAGAGACTGGGAAACAAGAGCCCCAAGGAAGTAATGGAATCATAGCTCCAGGGCTGAAAAGCCATCTAGTCTAGTCCCCTTATTTTAGAAATGAGAAAAATGAAGTCTAGAGAGATCATAGGATCACAGATTTCATAATAGACAATCCCTCAAACTCCATGTGACCCCCCCGCCCCAATTTTATAAAGGAGGAGACTGGATTAAGTGACCTACCCAAGTTCTGACAAAGAGAATCAGTGGTGAGATTTAAACCCAGGTCCTTCGACTTCTCCACTGTACCATACTATCTCAAGAATGCCCAAGTAGCATGTTAGATATTCAGTAGGGATGCTTTCCTGGTCAGCTATTCCCTTTGAGGACAACTGAGGTAAATATTGCCTAAAGGGTACAGATTCAGTCATTTGGAGTTACTGAAGTGTAAAGAAATGTCATCTGTTTTCTGGAGTGGCTAGATACTAAAATGCCAAGGTAGAGTTAAACTTGGCATTTAGCTGGTGAGGTTTAATGCAAAGAATAAAATTGGGTGCACAGACTGAGCTGCTAAAAAAAAAAAGAATTTGTTTTCATTAGGAACACACAAAAGTCTCACAGTAAGCACAGATAACAGATATTAAAATGGAATGAGCTTATTTTAAAGCTAGAGGTAGCTGAAAGAACTATTTCATAGTAGTATGAAGCAGGGCATGAGATCATAGAACATGTTGATCCCAGGTCACTGCTCTAGCACCCAACGGTTGGACTTATGGTCCAGGTATAAGCAGCAGGGCACAGGTGGTAGCCAGGGAGAGGTGTGGGAGCAGCTTAAATACTTGGGGGTTGGGCAGCCATTAGCAAGGAGTTGTCCCAAAGTAGACTGGGCTGTCAAAGGAGGTTGTCTAGAGGTCACTAGAGATCATCAAGTGAAGGTTATATGACCATTTTGGGGGTGAGGGTGGGATATAGTAGATATTGAGGTATTTATTGTACTGGATAAATTTGCAGTTTCTTCCAAGTCTGTGATTCCACAGTTATAAGACTATGTAGGGATATAATCCCAAGGAATATGGCACAGTTGACATGCCACAAAAGATGCTGAGGTATTGGTATTGCTCAGAAGAAGGGAGCCAGGTAGAGAGGAAAGTAAGATCAGAACATCTAGCGAGCACTCGGGTATACAATGGCAGCTAAGTGGCACAGTGGGTAGAAAAACAGGAGTCAGAAAGAGTTGGATCAAATCTGGCCTCAGACACTTACTGGTAGTGTGACTCTGGGCAAGTAACTTAACTTCTATTTTGCTCAGCTTTCACATAAGTAAAATAGAGATAATAATAGAACTTAACTTTTAGGGCTGTTATGAAATCAAATGAGAAAATAATTGTAAAGTGCTTAGTACAGTACCTGGCACATAGTAGGTGCTATATAAGTGTTAGCTATCATTATTATCACCATCATCATCACCATCACCACCATCATCTCCATCATCACCACTATCACCACCACCACCACTATCACCACCACCACCATCATCATCACCCTCATCATCTCCATCATCACCACTATCACCACCACCATCATCATCGCCCTCATCATCACCATAATCACCACCACCACCATCAGCAGCAGCACTAGTCAGGAAATCAGAACTCTGAATGAATGCTGGAGGGAAGTGGTAAGACTCAAAAAAGTCAGAGGGAGAGAGAAGCAATACTGTGCTGAAGGTCCAAACTCAAGGTCAGGGTAACTATTTTTCCTAGAACCTGATCACATAAGCAGATCAATAAATCAATCAGCCAATCTGAAAATCATTTATTAAATGCTTAAGATGCATCAGGCAGTTAAACCTGGGGATTTAAAAGTAAAAAGTAAACTAAAAGTAAAACTGAAGTATTCTTGCCCTTAGGGTGTTTGCCTTCTCTTGGTGCCAATGATAAGAGTAAGGACTTGGGATTGTTGTTGCTTCTGAGTTTATTGTTTAAATTTAATCTGCTCCAATTAAATTGTTTATTCAAACTATGACCCTTCTGTAAAGGTTTTGAATAATACAATATAGTTGGATGAAAATAAAAAGAGGACTTGCTAGTTTGTAAAAGGACTGAGTCATGTAGCTAGATAAGAAGGCTCAGGGATGCAGAGTAGGGCTAGGTGTTGAGTAGATTGACAGTCACCTCTGTCCAAGGTTCCGACCGCTCATTGAGCTGCATATAGACACATTTATTTACCATCATGCCAGAAAATCTCGGTAAGCTGCAACAGGGAAATTTCAAAATAGTCTAAAAATACTCACATAATTTGAAGCAAAGTATAATAGAAATTGTTCTGGACTTGGAGAAATTTGTATTCTTTGACATTTTTAGCTATTTGATTATGAGTACTTAACTTCCATGAATGTCAGTTTCCTTATCTATCAAATGGGAATGATAATTCCTATAGTCAGGACTGTGCTGGAGCCAACTTGAAGAGGCTTGTGAGAGCAGATTGTTAAATTTTCAATGGGAGCATTTATACTTTTAAATTTGGCTAACTCTACAGATCAGGGCTTGATTTGTTGGATTGTCCAGACTT